>JBBPBR010000132.1:129647-141410 GCA_037974775.1 Cicer pinnatifidum | reverse complement strand
AAGAATAAGCCTAGGGAGGACGAAAATGACCTAAATGTGCGTCTAATGACACAAATGAACTTATTGGATGCACAAGATTGGTTAAAAACCCTAATTGGACAAGAATAAGCCTAGGGAGGACGAAAATGACCTAAATGTTCGTCGAATGACACAAACACACCTATTGGATGCACAAGATTGCATAAAAACCCTAATTGGACAAGAATAAGACTAGGGAGGACGAAAATGACCTAAATGTTCCTCCAATGACACAAATAAACTTATTGGATGCACAAGATTGGCTAAAAACCCAAATTGGATAAGAATAAGCCTAGGGAGGACGAACATGACCTAAATGTTCTTCCAATGACAGAAATGAACTTATTGGATGCACAAGATTGGTTAAAAACCCTAATTGGACAAGAATAAGCCTAGGGAGGACGAAAATGACCTAAATGTTCATCCAATGACACAAATAAACTTATTGGATGCACATGATTGGTTAAAAACCCTAATTGGACAAGAATAAGCCTGGGGAGGACGTAAATGACCTAAATGTTCGTCCCATGACACAAACACACCTATTGGATGCACAAGATTGAATAAAAACCCTAATTGGACAAGAATAAGCCTAGGGAGGACGAAAATGACCTAAATGTGCGTCTAATGACACAAATGAACTTATTGGATGCACAAGATTGGTTAAAAACCCTAATTGGACAAGAATAAGCCTAGGGAGGACGAAAATGACCTAAATGTTCGTCCAATGACACAAACACACCTATTGGATGCACAAGATTGCATAAAATCCCTAATTGGACAAAAATAAGACTAGGGAGGACGAAAATGACCTAAATGTTCCTCCAATGACACAAATGAACTTATTGGATGCACAAGATTGGCTAAAAACCCTAATTGGATATGAATAAGCCTAGGGAGGACGAAAATGACCTAAATGTTCATCCAATGACTCAAATGAACTTATTGGATGCACAAGATTGGTTAAAAACCTTAATTGGACAAGAATAAGCCTAGGGAGGACGAAAATGACCTAAATGTTCATCCAATGACACAAACACACCTATTGGATGCACAAGATTGCATAAAAACCCTAATTGGACAAGAATAAGACTAGGGAGGACGAAAATGACCTAAATGTTTATCCAATGACACAAACACACCTATTGTATGCACAAGATTGGTTAAAAACCATAATTGGACAAGAATAAGCCTAGGGAGGACGAAAATGACCTAAATGTTCGTCCAATGACACAAACACACCTATTGGATGCACAAGATTGCATAAAATCCCTAATTGGACAAAAATAAGACTAGGGAGGACGAAAATGACCTAAATGTTCCTCCGATGACACAAATGAACTTATTGGATGCACAAGATTGGCTAAAAACCCAAATTGGATAAGAATAAGCCTAGGGAGGACAAAAATGACCTAAATGTTCATCCAATGACACAAATGAACTTATTGGATGCACAAGATTGGTTAAAAACCCTAATTGGACAAGAATAAGCCTAGGGAGGACGAAAATGACCTAAATGTTCATCCAATGACACAAATAAACTTATTGGATGCACATGATTGGGTAAAAACCCTAATTGGACAAGAATAAGCCTAGGGAGGACGAAAATGACCTAAATGTTCGTCCAATGACACAAACACACCTATTGGATGCACAAGATTGCATAAAATCCCTAATTGGACAAAAATAAGACTAGGGAGGACGAAAATGACCTAAATGTTCCTCCAATGACACAAATGAACTTATTGGAAGTACAAGATTGGCTAAAAACCCAAATTGGATAAGAATAAGCCTAGGGAGGACAAAAATGACCTAAATGTTCATCCAATGACACAAATGAACTTATTGGATGCACAAGATTGGTTAAAAACCCTAATTGGACAAGAATAAGCCTAGGGAGGACGAAAATGACCTAAATGTTCGTCCAATGACACAAATGAACTTATTGGATGCACAAGATTGGTTAAAAACCCTAATTGGACAAGAATAAGCCTAGGGAGGACGAAAATGACCTAAATGTTCATCCTATGACACAAATTAACTTATTGGATGCACAAGATTGGTTAAAAAGCTTAATTGTACAAGAATAAGCCTAGGGAGGACGAAAATGACCTAAATGTTCATCCAATGACACAAATGAACTTATTGGATGCACAAGATTGGTTAAAAACCCTAATTGGACAAGAATAAGCCTAGGGAGGACGAAAATGACCTAAATGTTCATCCAATGACACAAACACACCTATTAAATGCACAAGATTGGTTAAAAATCATAATTGGACAAGAATAAGCCTACGGAGGACGAAAATGACTTAAATGTTAATCCAATGACACAAACGAAGTTATTGGATGCACAAGATTGTATAAAAACCCTAATTGGACAAGAAAAAGCCTAGGGTGGACGAAAATGACCTAAATGTTCATCCAATGACACAAACACACCTATTGGATGCATCAGATTGGTTAAAAACCCTAATTGGACAA
Organism: Cicer pinnatifidum; assembly: GCA_037974775.1. Lineage (NCBI taxonomy): Eukaryota > Viridiplantae > Streptophyta > Magnoliopsida > Fabales > Fabaceae > Cicer > Cicer pinnatifidum. The sequence continues at coordinate 138,908 of JBBPBR010000132.1, read as the reverse complement.
GAATAAGCCTAGGGAGGACGAAAATGACTTAAATGTTAATCCATTGACACAAATGAACTTATTGGATGCACAAGATTGCTTAAAACCCTAATTGGACAAGAATAAGACTAGGGAGGACAAAAATGACCTAAATGTTCATTCAATGACACAAACACACCTATTGGATGCACAAGATTAGTTAGAAACCCTAATTGGACAAGAATAAGCCTAGGGAGGACGAAAATGACCTAAATGTTCATCCAATGACACAAATGAACTTATTGGATGCACAAGATTGGTTAAAAACCCTAATTGGACAAGAATAAGCCTAGGGAGGACGAAAATGACCTAAATGTTCATCCAATGACACAAACACACCTATTGAATCCACAAGATTGGTTAAAAATCATAATTGGACAAGACTAAGCCTAGGGAGGACGAAAATGACTTAAATGTTAATCCAATGACACAAATGAAGTTATTGGATGCATAAGATTGCTTAAAAACCCTAATTGGACAATAATAAGCCTAAGGTGGACGAAAATGACCTAAATGTTCATCCAATGACACAAACGAACTTATTGGATGCACAAGATTGGTTAAAAACCCTAATTGGACAAGAATAAGCCTAGGGAGAACGAAAATAACCTAAATGTTCATCCAACGACACAAATTAACTTATTGGATGCACAAGATTGGTTAAAAACCCTAATTGGACAAGAATAAGCCTAGGGAGGACGAAATTGACCAAAATGTGCATCCAATGACACAAACACACACATTGATTGCACAAGAATGCTTAAAACCCTAATTGGACAAGAATAAGACTAGGGAGGACGAAAATGACCTAAATGTTCATCCAATGACACAAACACACCTATTGGATGCACAAGATTGGTTAAAAACCCTGATTGGACAACAATAAGCCTAGGGAGGATGAAAATGACCTAAATGTTCATCAAATAACACAAACACACCTATTGGATGCACAAGATTGGCATAAAACCCTAATTGGACAAGAATAATACTAGGGAGGACAAAAATGACCTAAATGTTCATCCAATGACACAAACACACCTATTGGATGCACAAGATTGGTTAAAAACCCTAATTGGACAAGAATAAGCCTAGGGAGGACGAAAATGACCTAAATGTTCATCCAATGACACAAATGAACTTATTGGATGCACAAGATTGCTTAAAAACCCTAATTGGACAAGAATAAGCCTAGGGAGGACGAAAATGACCTAAATGTTCATCCAATGACACAAATACACCTATTGGAATCACAAGATTGGTTAGAAACCCTAATTGGACAACAATAAGCCTAGGGAGGACGAAAATGACCTAAATGTTCATCCAATGACACAAACACACCTATTGGATGCACAAGATTGGTTAAAAACCATAATTGGACAAGAATAAGCCTAGGGAGGACATAAATGACCTAAATGTTCATCCAATGAAACAAATGAACTTATTGGATGCACAAGATTGCTTAAAAACCCTAATTAGACAAGAATAAGCCTAGGGAAGACGAAAATGACCTAAATGTTCATCCACTGACACAAACACACCTATTGGATGCACGAGATTGGTTAGAAACCCTAATTGAACAAGAATAAGCCTATGGAGGACGAAAATGACTTAAATCTTAATCCAATGACACAAATGAACTTATTGGATGCACAAGATTGCTTAAAACCCTAATTGGACATGAATAAGACTAGCGAGGACGAAAATGACCTAAATGTTCATCCAATTACACAAACACACCTATTGGATGCACAAGATTGGTTAAAAACCCTAATTGGACAACAATAAGCCTAGGGAGGATGAAAATGACCTAAATGTTCATTTAATGACACAAACACACCTATTGGATGCACAAGATTGGTTAAAAACCCTAATTGGACAACAATAAGCCTAGGGAGGATGAAAATGACCTAAATGTTCATCTAATGACACAAACACACCTATTGGATGCACAAGATTAGTTAAAAACCCTAATTGCACAAAAATAAGCCTAGGGAGGTCGAAAATGACCTAAATGTTCATCCAATGACACAAATGAACTTATTGGATGCACAAGATTGCTTAAAACCCTAATTGGACAAGAATAAGACTAGGGAGGACGAAAATGACCTAAATGTTCATCCAATGACACAAACACACCTATTGGATGCACAAGAGTGGTTAGAAACCCTAATTGGACAAGAATAAGCCTTGGGAGGACGAAAATGACCTAAATGTTCATCCAATGACACAAATGAACTTATTGGATGCACAAGATTGGTTAAAAACCCTAATTGGACAAGAATAAGCCTAGGGAGGACGAAAATGACCTAAATGTTCATCCAATGACACAAATGAACTTATTGGATGCACAAGATTGGTTAAAAACCCTAATTGGACAAGAATAAGCCTAGGGAGGACGAAAATGACCTAAATGTTCATCCAATGACACAAATGAACTTATTGGATGCACAAGATTGGTTAAAAACCCTAATTGGACACGAATAAGCCTAGGGAGGACGAAAATGACCCAAATGTTCGTCCAATGACACAAACACACCTATTGGATGCACAAGATTGCATAAAAACCCTAATTGGACAAGAATAAGACTAGGGAGGACGAAAATGACCTAAATGTTCCTCCAATGACACAAACACACCTATTGGATGCACAAGATTGCATAAAAACCTAATTCGACAAGAATAAGACTAAGGACGACGAAAATTACCTAAATGTTCATCCAATGACACAAATGAACTTATTGGATGCACAAGATTGGTTAAAAACCCTAATTGGACAAGAATAAGCCTAGGGAGGACGAAAATGACCTAAATGTTCGTCCAATGACACAAACACACCTATTGGATGCACAAGATTGCATAAAAACCCTAATTGGACAAGAATAAGACTAGGGAGGACGAAAATGACCTAAATGTTCCTCCAATGACACAAACACACCTATTGGATGCACAAGATTGCATAAAAACCCTAATTGGACAAGAATAAGACTAGGGAGGACGTAAATGACCTAAACGTTCCACCAATGACACAAATGAACTTATTGGATGCACAAGGTTGGTTAAAAACCCTAATTGGACAAGAATAAGACTAGGGAGGACGAAAATGACCTAAATGTTCATCCAATGACACAAATGAACTTATTGGATGCACAAGATTGGTTAAAAACCCTAATTGGACAAGAATAAGCCTAGGGAGGACGAAAATGACCTAAATGTTCATCCAATGACACAAATGAACTTATTGGATGCACAAGATTGGTTGAAAACCCTAATTGGACAAGAATAAGCCTAGGGAGGACGAAAATTACCTAAATGTTCATCCAATGACACAAATGAACTTATCGGATGCACAAGATTGGTTAAAAACCCTAATTGGACAAGAATAAGCTTAGGGAGGACCAAAATGACCTAAATGTTCGTCCAATGACACAAACACACCTATTGGATGCACAAGATTGCATAAAAACCCTAATTGGACAAGAATAAAACTAGGGAGGACGAAAATGACCTAAATGTTCATCCAATGACACAAACACACCTATTGGATGCACAAGATTGCATAAAAACCCTAATTGGACAAGAATAAGACTAGGGAGGACGAAAATGACCTAAATGTTTATCCAATGACACAAACACACCTATTGTATGCACAAGATTGGCTAAAAACCCTAATTGGATAAGAATAAGCCTAGGGAGGACGAAAATGACCTAAATGTTCATCCAATGACACAAATGAACTTATTGGATGCACAAGATTGGTTAAAAACCCTAATTGGACAAGAATAAGCCTAGGGAGGACGAAAATGACCTAAATGTTCATCCAATGACACAAATAAACTTATTGGATGCACATGATTGGTTAAAAACCCTAATTGGACAAGAATAAGCCTAGGGAGGACGAAAAGGACCTAAATGTTCGTCCAATGACACAAACACACCTATTGGATGCACAAGATTGCATAAAATCCCTAATTGGACAAAAATAAGACTAGGGAGGACGAAAATGACCTAAATGTTCCTCCAATGACACAAATGAACTTATTGGATGCACAAGATTGGCTAAAAACCCTAATTGGATAAGAATAAGCCTAGGGAGGACGAAAATGACCTAAATGTTCATCCAATGACACAAATGAACTTATTGGATGCACAAGATTGGTTAAAAACCCTAATTGGACAAGAATAAGCCTAGGGAGGACGAAAATGACCTAAATGTTCATCCAATGACACAAATAAACTTATTGGATGCACATGATTTGTTAAAAACCCTAATTGGACAAGAATAAGCCTAGGGAGGCAAAAATGACCTAAATGTTCGTCCAATGACACAAACACACCTATTGGATGCACAAGATTGCATAAAATCCCTAATTGGACAAAAATAAGACTAGGGAGGACGAAAATGACCTAAATGTTCCTCCAATGACACAAATGAACTTATTGGATGCACAAGATTGGCTAAAAACCCTAATTGGATAAGAATAAGCCTAGGGAGGACGAAAATGACCTAAATGTTCATCCAATGACACAAATGAACTTATTGGATGCACAAGATTGGTTAAAAACCCTAATTGGACAAGAATAAGCCTAGGGAGGACGAAAATGACCTAAATGTTCATCCAATGACACAAATGAACTTATTGGATGCACAAGATTGGTTGAAAACCCTAATTGGACAAGAATAAGCCTGGGGAGGACGAAAATGACCTAAATGTTCATCCAATGACACAAATGAACTTATTGGATGCACAAGATTGGTTGAAAACCCTAATTGGACAAGAATAAGCCTAGGGAGGACGAAAATGACCAAAATGTTCATCAAATGACACAAATGAACTTATTGGATGCACAAGATTGGTTAAAAACCCTAATTGGACAAGAATAAGCCTAGGGAGGACGAAAATGACCTAAATGTTCATCCAATGACACAAATGAACTTATTGGATGCACAAGATTGGTTAAAAACCCTAATTCGAGAAGAATAATCCTAGGGAGGACGAAAATGACCTAAATGTTCATCCAATGACACAAACACACCTATTGGATGCACAAGATTGCATAAAAACCCTAATTGGACAAGAATAAGACTAGGGAGGACGAAAATGACCTAAATATTCATCCAATGACACAAATGAACTTATTGGATGCACAAGATTGGTTAAAAACCCTAATTGGACAAGAATAAGCCTAGTGAGGACGAAAATGACCTAAATGTTCATCCAATGACACAAATGAACTTATTGGATGCACAAGATTGGTTAAAAACCCTAATTGGACAAGAATAAGCCTAGGGAGGACGAAAATGACCTAAATGTTCATCCAATGACACAAATGAACTTATTGGATGCACAAGATTGGTTAAAAATCTTAATTGGACAAGAATAAGCCTAGGGAGGACGAAAATGACCTAAATGTTCATCCAATGACACAAACACACCTATTGGATGCACAAGATTGCATAAAAACCCTAATTGGACAAGAATAAGACTAGGGAGGACGAAAATGACCTAAATGTTTATCCAATGACACAAACACACCTATTAGATGCACAAGATTGCATAAAAACCCTAATTGGACAAGAATAAGACTAGGGAGGACGAAAATGACCTAAATGTTCCTCCAATGACACAAATGAACTTATTGGATGCACAAGATTGGCTAAAAACCCTAATTGGACAAGAATAAGTCTAGGGAGGATGAAAGTGACCTAAATGTTCATCCAATTACACAAATGAACTTATTGGATGCACAAGATTAGTTAAAAACCCTAATTCGACAAGAATAAGCCTAGGGAGGACGAAAATGACCTAAATGTTCATCCAATGACACAAACACACCTATTGGATGCACAAGATTGCATAAAAACCCTAATTGGACAAGAATAAGACTAGGGAGGACGAAAATGACCTAAATGTTTATCCAATGACACAAACACACCTATTGTATGCACAAGATTGGTTAAAAACCCTAATTGGACAAGAATAAGCCTAGGGAGGACGAAAATGACCTAAATGTTCGTCCAATGACACAAACACACCTATTGGATGCACAAGATTGGTTAAAAACCCTAACTGGACAAGAATAAAACTAGGGAGGACGAAAATGACCTAAATGTTCATCCAATGACACTAACTCACCTATTGGATGCACAAGATTGCATAAAAACCCTAATTGGACAAGAATAAGACTAGGGAGGACGAAAATGACCTAAATGTTTATCCAATGACACAAACACACCTATTGGATGCACATGATTGGTTAAAACCCCTAATTGGACAAGAATAAGCCTAGGGAGGAGGAGAATGACCTAAATGTTCATCCAATGACACAAATGAACTTATTGGATGCACAAGATTGGTTAAAAACCCTAGTTGGACAAGAATAAGCCTAGGGAGTACAAAAATGACCTAAATGTTCATCCAATTACACAAATAAACTTATTGGATGCACATGATTGGTTAAAAACCCTAATTGGACAAGAATAAGCCTAGGGAGGACGAAAATGACCTAAATGTTCGTCCAATGACACAAACACACCTATTGGATGCACAAGATTGAATAAAAACCCTAATTGGACAAGAATAAGCCTAGGGAGGACGAAAATGACCTAAATGTTCGTCTAATGACACAAATGAACTTATTGTATGCACAAGATTGGTTAAAAACCCTAATTGGACAAGAATAAGCCTAGGGAGGACGAAAATGACCTAAATGTTCGTCCAATGACACAAACACACCTATTGGATACACAAGATTGCATAAAAACCCTAATTGGACAAAAATAAGACTAGGGAGGACGAAAATGACCTAAATGTTCCTCCAATGACACTAACACACCTATTGGATGCACAAGATTGCATAAAAACCCTAATTGGACAAGAATAAGACTAGGGAGGAGGAAAATGACCTAAATGTTCCTCCAATGACACAAACACACCTATTGGATGCACAAGATTGGTTAAAAACCCTAATTGGACAAGAATAAGCCTAGGGAGGACGAAAATGACCTAAATGTTCGTCGAATGACACAAACACACCTATTGGATGCACAAGATTGCATAAAAACCCTAATTGGACAAGAATAAGACTAGGGAGGACGAAAATGACCTAAATGTTCCTCCAATGACACAAATTAACTTATTGGATGCACAAGATTGGCTAAAAACCCTAATTGGACAAGAATAAGCCTAGGGAGGACGAACATGACCTAAATGTTCTTCCAATGACAGAAATGAACTTATTGGATGCACAAGATTGGTTAAAAACCCTAATTGGACAAGAATAAGCCTAGGGAGGACGAAAATGACCTAAATGTTCATCCAATGACACAAATAAACTTATTGGATGCACATGATTGGTTAAAAACCCTAATTGGACAAGAATAAGCCTGGGGAGGACGTAAATGACCTAAATGTTCGTCCCATGACACAAACACACCTATTGGATGCACAAGATTGAATAAAAACCCTAATTGGACAAGAATAAGCCTAGGGAGGACGAAAATGACCTAAATGTGCGTCTAATGACACAAATGAACTTATTGGATGCACAAGATTGGTTAAAAACCCTAATTGGACAAGAATAAGCCTAGGGAGGACGAAAATGACCTAAATGTTCGTCCAATGACACAAACACACCTATTGGATGCACAAGATTGCATAAAATCCCTAATTGGACAAAAATAAGACTAGGGAGGACGAAAATGACCTAAATGTTCCTCCAATGACACAAATGAACTTATTGGATGCACAAGATTGGCTAAAAACCCTAATTGGATATGAATAAGCCTAGGGAGGACGAAAATGACCTAAATGTTCATCCAATGACTCAAATGAACTTATTGGATGCACAAGATTGGTTAAAAACCTTAATTGGACAAGAATAAGCCTAGGGAGGACGAAAATGACCTAAATGTTCATCCAATGACACAAACACACCTATTGGATGCACAAGATTGCATAAAAACCCTAATTGGACAAGAATAAGACTAGGGAGGACGAAAATGACCTAAATGTTTATCCAATGACACAAACACACCTATTGTATGCACAAGATTGGTTAAAAACCATAATTGGACAAGAATAAGCCTAGGGAGGACGAAAATGACCTAAATGTTCGTCGAATGACACAAACACACCTATTGGATGCACAAGATTGCATAAAATCCCTAATTGGACAAGAATAAGACTAGGGAGGACGAAAATGACCTAAATGTTCCTCCAATGACACAAATAAACTTATTGGATGCACAAGATTGGCTAAAAACCCTAATTGGACAAGAATAAGCCTAGGGAGGACGAACATGACCTAAATGTTCTTCCAATGACACAAATGAACTTATTGGATGCACAAGATTGGTTAAAAACCCTAATTGGACAAGAATAAGCCTAGGGAGGACGAAAATGACCTAAATGTTCATCCAATGACACAAATAAACTTATTGGATGCACATGATTCGTTAAAAACCCTAATTGGACAAGAATAAGCCTGGGGAGGACGTAAATGACCTAAATGTTCGTCCCATGACACAAACACACCTATTGGATGCACAAGATTGAATAAAAACCCTAATTGGACAAGAATAAGCCTAGGGAGGACGAAAATGACCTAAATGTGCGTCTAATGACACAAATGAACTTATTGGATGCACAAGATTGGTTAAAAAAACTAATTGGACAAGAATAAGCCTAGGGAGGACGAAAATGACCTAAATGTTCGTCCAATGACACAAACACACCTATTGGATGCACAAGATTGCATAAAATCCCTAATTGGACAAAAATAAGACTAGGGAGGACGAAAATGACCTAAATGTTCCTCCAATGACACAAATGAACTTATTGGATGCACAAGATTGGCTAAAAACCCTAATTGGATAAGAATAAGCCTCGGGAGGACGAAAATGACCTAAATGTTCATCCAATGACACAAATGAACTTATTGGATGCACAAGATTGGTTAAAAATCTTAATTGGACAAGAATAAGCCTAGGGAGGACGAAAATGACCTAAATGTTCATCCAATGACACAAACACACCTATTGGATGCACAAGATTGCATAAAAACCCTAATTGGACAAGAATAAGACTAGGGAGGACGAAAATGACCTAAATGTTTACCCAATGACACAAACACACCTATTGTATGCACAAGATTGGTTAAAAACCCTAATTGGACAAGAATAACCCTAGGGAGGACGAAAATGACCTAAATGTTCGTCTAATGACACAAACACACCTATTGGAC
>JBBPBR010000132.1:111267-121632 GCA_037974775.1 Cicer pinnatifidum | reverse complement strand
ATCTTGTGCATCCAATAGGTGTGTTTGTGTCATTGGATGATCAATTAGGTCATTTTCGTCCTCCCTAGGCTTATTCTTGTCCAATTAGGGTTTTTAACCAATCTTGTGCATCCAATAAGTTTGTTTGTGTCATTGAATTAATATTTAGGTCATTTTCGTCCTCCCTAGGCATATTATTGTCCAATTAGGGTTTTTAACCACTTGTGCATCCAATAGGTGTGTTTGTGTCATTGGATAATCAATTAGGTCATTTTTGTCCTCCCTAGGCTTATTCTTGTCCAATTAGGGTTTTTAACCAATATTGTGCATCCAATAGGTGTGTTTGTGTCATTGGATGATCAATTAGGTCATTTTCGTCCTCCCTAAGCATATTCTTTTCCAATTAGGGTTTTTAACCAATCTTGTGCATCCAATAGGTGTGTTTGTGTCATTGGATGATCAATTAGGTCATTTTCGTCCTCCCTAGGCATGTTCTTGTCCAACTAGGGTTTTTAACCAATCTTGGGCATCCAATAGCTGTGTTTGTGTCATTGGATGATCAATTAGGTCATTTTCGTCCTCCGTAGGCTTATTCTTGTCCAATTAGGGTTTTTAACCAATCTTGTGCATCCAATAAGTTTGTTTGTGTCATTGAATTAATATTTAGGTCATTTTCGTCATCCCTAGGCATATTCATGTCCAATTAGGGTTTTTAACCAATCTTGTGCATCCCATAGGTGTGTTTGTGTCATCGGATGATCAATTAGGTCATTTTCGTCCTCCCTAGGCTTATTCTTGTCCAATTAGGGTTTTTAACCAATCTTGTGCATCCAATAAGTTCATTTGTGTCATTTGATTAACATTTAGGTCATATCCGTCATCCCTAGGCATATTCTTGTCCAATTAGGGTTTTTAACCAATCTTGTGCATCCAACAAGTTCATTTGTGTTATTGGATTAACATTTAGGTCACATTCGTCCTCCCTAGGCATATTCTTGTCCAATTAGGGTTTTTAACCAATCTTGTGCATCCAATAACTTTGTTTGTGTCATTGAATTAATATTTAGGTCATTTTCGTCCTCCCTAGGCATATTCTTGTCCAATTAGGGTTTTTAACCAATCTTGTGCATCCAAAAGGTGTATTTGTGTCATTGGATGATCAATTAGGTCATTTTCGTCCTCCCTAGGCTTATTCTTGTCCAATTAGGGTTTTTAACCAATCTTGTGCATCCAATAGGTGTGTTTGTGTCATTGGATGATCAATTAGGTCATTTTCGTCCTCCCTAGGCTTATTCTTGTCCAATTAGGGTTTTTAACCAATCTTGTGCATCCAATAGGTGTGTTTGTGTCATTGGATGATCAATTAGGTCATTTTTGTCCTCCCTAGGCTTATTTTTGTCCAATTAGTGTTTTTAACCAATCTTGTGCATCCAATAAGTTCATTTGTGTCATTGGATGATCAATTAGGTCATTTTCATCCTCCCTAGGCATATTCATGTCCAACTATGGTTTTTAACCAATCTTGTGCATCCAATAGGTGTGTTTGTGTGATTGGATGATCAATTAGGTCATTTTCGTCCTCCCTAGGCTTATTCTTGTCCAATTAGGGTTTTTAACCAATCTTGTGCATCCAATAGGTGTGTTTGTGTCATTGGATGATCAATTAGGTCATTTTCGTCCTCCCTAGGCTTATTCTTGTCCAATTAGGGTTTTTAACCAATCTTGTGCATCCAATAGGTGTGTTTGTGTCATTGGATGATCAATTAGGTCATTTTTATCCTCCCTAGGCTTATTCTTGTCCAATTAGGATTTTTAACCAATCTTGTGCATCCAATAGGTGTTTTGTGTCATTGGATGATCAATTAGGTCATTTTCGTCCTCCCTAGGCTTATTCTTGTCCAATTAGGGTTTTTAACCAATCTTGTGCATCCAATAGGTGTGTTTGTGTCATTGGATGATCAATTAGGTCATTTTCGTCCTCCCAAGGCTTATTCTTGTGCAATTTGGGTTTTTAACCAATCTTGTGTATCCAATAAGTTCATTTGTGTCATTGGATTAACATTTATGTCATTTTCGTCCTCCCTAGGCATATTCTTGTCCAATTAGGGTTTTTAACCAATCTGGTGCATCCAATAGGTGTGTTTGTGTCATTGGATGATCAATTAGGTCATATTTGTCCTCCCTAGGCTTATTCTTGTCCAATTAGGGTTTTTAACCAATTTTGTGCATCCAATAAGTTCATTTGTGTCATTGGATGATCAATTAGGTCATTTTCGTCCTCCCTAGGTATATTCTTGTCCAACTAGGTTTTTAAACCAATCTTGTGCATCCAATAGATGTGTTTGTGTCTTTGGATGATCAATTAGGTCATTTTCGTCCTCCCTAGGCTTATTCTTGTCCAATTAGGGTTTTTAACCAATCTTGTGCATCCAATAGGTGTGTTTGTGTCATTGGATGATCAATTAGGTCATTTTCGTCCTCCCTAGGCTTATTCTTGTCCAATTAGGGTTTTTAACCAATCTTGTGCATCCAATAAGTTTGTTTATGTCATTAAATTAATATTTTGGTCATTTTCGTCCTCCCTAGGCATATTCTTGTCCAATTAGGGTTTTTAACCAATCTTGTGCATCCAATAGGTGTGTTTGTGTCATTGGATGATCAATTAGGTCATTTTCGTCCTCCCTAGGCTTATTCTTGTCCAATTAGGGTTTTTAACCAATCTTGTGCATCCAATAGGTGTGTTTGTGTCATTGGATGATTAATTAGGTCATTTTCGTCCTCCGTAGGTTTATTCTTGTCCAATTAGTGTTTTTAACCAATCTTGTTCCTCCAATAACTTTGTTTGTGTCATTGAATTAATATTTAGGTCATTTTCCTCCTCCCTAGGCATATTCTTGTCCAATTAGGGTTTTTAACCAATCTTGTGCATCCAATAGGTGTGTTTGTGTCATTGGATGATCAATTAGGTCATTTTCGTCCTCCCTAGGCTTATTCTTGTCCAATTAGGGTTTTTAACCAATCTTGTGCATCCAATAAGTTTGTTTGTGTCATTGAATTAATATTTAGGTAATTTTCGTCCTCCCAAGGTATATTCTTGTCCAATTAGGGTTTTTAACCAATCTTGTGCATCCAATAGGTGTGTTTGTGTCATTGGATGATTAATTAGGTCATTTTCGTCCTCCGTAGGTTTATTCTTGTCCAATTAGTGTTTTTAACCAATCTTGTTCCTCCAATAACTTTGTTTGTGTCATTGAATTAATATTTAGGTCATTTTCCTCCTCCCTAGGCATATTCTTGTCCAATTAGGGTTTTTAACCAATCTTGTGCATCCAATAGGTGTGTTTGTGTCATTGGATGATCAATTAGGTCATTTTCGTCCTCCCTAGGCTTATTCTTGTCCAATTAGGGTTTTTAACCTATCTTGTGCATCCAATCAGTTCATTTGTGTCATTGGATTAACATTTAGGTCATTTTCGTCCTCCCTAAGCATATTCTTGTCCAATTAGGGTTTTTAACCAATCTTGTGCCTCCAATAGGTGTGTTTGTGTCATTGGATGATCAATTAGGTCATTTTCGTCCTCCCTAGACTTATTCTTGTCCAATTAGGGTTTTTAACCAATCTTGTGCATCCAATAACTTTGTTTGTGTCATTGAATTAATATTTAGGTCATTTTCGTCCTCCCTAGGCATATTCTTGTCCAATTAGGGTTTTTAACCAATCTTGTGCATCCAATAGGTGTGTTTGTGTCATTGGATGATCAATTAGGTCATTTTCGTCCTCCCTAGGCTTATTCTTGTCCAATTAGGGTTTTTAACCAATCTTGTGCATCCAATAGGTGTGTTTGTGTCATTGGATGATCAATTAGGTCATTTTCGTCCTCCCTAGGCTTATTATTGGCCAATTAGGGTTTTTAACCAATCTTGTGCATGCAATAAGTTCATTTGTGTCATTGGATGATCAATTAGGTCCTTTTCGTCCTCCTTAGGCATATTCTTGTCCATCTAGGGTTTTAAACCAATCTTGTGCATCCAATAGGTGTGTTTGTGTCATTGGATGATCAATTAGGTCATTTTCGTCCTCCCTAGGCTTATTCTTGTCCAATTAGGGTTTTTAACCAATCTTGTGCATCCAATAGGTGTGTTTGTGTCATTGGATGATCAATTAGGTCATTTTCGTCCTCCCTAGGCTTATTCTTGTCCAATTAGGGTTTTTAACCAATCTTGTGCATCCAATAGGTGTGTTTGTGTCATTGGATGATCAATTAGGTCATTTTCGTCCTTTCTATGCTTATTTTTGTCCAATTAGGGTTTTTAAGCAATCTTGTGCATCCAATAAGTTCATTTGTGTCATTGGATGATCAATTAGGTCATTTTCGTCCTCCCTAGGCATATTCTTGTCCAACTAGGGTTTCTAACCAATCTTGTGCTTCCAATAGATGTGTTTGTGTCATTGGATGATCAATTAGGTCATTTTCGTCCTCCCTAGGCTTATTCTTGTCCAATTAGGGTTTTTAACCAATCTTGTGCATCCAATAGGTGTGTTTGTGTCATTGGATGATCAATTAGGTCATTTTCGTCCTCCCTAGGCTTATTCTTGTCCAATTAGGGTTTTTAACCAATCTTGTGCATCCAATAGGTGTGTTTGTGTCATTGGATGATCAATTAGGTCATTTTCGTCCTCCCTAGGCTTATTCTTGTCCAATTAGGGTTTTTAACCAATCTTGTGCATCCAATAAGTTCATTTGTGTCATTGGATTAACATTTAGGTCATATCAGTCCTCCATAGGCATATTCTTGTCCAATTAGGGTTTTTAACCAATCTTGTGCATCCAATAAGTTCATTTGTGTTATTGGATTAACATTTAGGTCATATTCGTCCTCCCTAGGCATATTCTTGTCCAATTAGGGTTTTTAACCAATCTTGTGCATACAATAGGTGTGTTTGTGTCATTGGATGATCAATTAGGTCATTTTCGTCCTCCCTAGGCTTATTCTTGTCCAATTAGGGTTTTTAACCAATCTTGTGCATCCAATAAGTTCATTTGTGTCATTGGATTAACATTTAGGTCATATCCGTCCTCCCTAGGCATATTCTTGTCCAATTAGGGTTTTTAACCAATCTTGTGCATCCAATAGGTGTGTTTGTGTCATTGGATGATCAATTAGGTCATTTTCGTCCTCCCTAGGCTTATTCTTGTCCAATTAGGGTTTTTAACCAATCTTGTGCTTCCAATAGGTGTGTTTGTGTCATTGGATGATCAATTAGGTCATTTTCGTCCTCCCTAGGCTTATTATTGTCCAATTAGGGTTTTTAACCAATCTTGTGTATCCAATAAGTTTATTTGTGTCATTGAATTAATATTTAGATCATTTTCGTCCTCCTTAGGCATATTCTTGTCCAATTAGGGTTTTTAACCAATCTTGTGCATCCAATAGGTGTGTTTGTGTCATTGGATGATCAATTAGGTCATTTTCGTCCTCCCTAGGCTTATTCTTGTCCAATTAGGGTTTTTAACCAATCTTGTGCATCCAATACGTTGAGTTGTGTCATTGGATTAACATTTAGGTCATTTTCGTCCTCCCTAGGCATATTCTTGTCCAATTAGGGTTTTTAACCAATCTTGTGCATCCAATAGGTGTGTTTGTGTCATTGGATGATCAATTAGGTCATTTTCGTCCTCCCTAGGCTTATTCTTGTCCAATTAGGGTTTTTAACCAATCTTGTGCATCCAATAGGTGTGTTTGTGTCATTGGATGATCAATTAGGTCATTTTCGTCCTCCCTAGGCTTATTCTTGTCCAATTAGGGTTTTTAACCATTCTTGTGCATCCAATAGGTGTGTTTGTGTCATTGGATGATCAATTAGGTCATTGTTGTCCTCCCTAGGCTTATTCTTGTCCAATTAGGGTTTTTAACCAATCTTGTGCATCCAATAGGTGTGTTTGTGTCATTGGATGATCAATTAGGTCATTTTCGTCCTCCCTAGGCTTATTCTTGTCCAATTAGGGTTTTTAACCAATCTTGTGCATCCAATAAGTTGAGTTGTGTCATTGGATTAACATTTAGGTCATTTTCGTCCTCCCTAACCATATTCTTGTCCAATTAGGGTTATTAACCAATATTGTGCATCCAATAGGTGTGTTCGTGTCATTGGATGATCAATTAGGTCATTTTCGTCCTCCCTAGGCATATTCTTGTCCAATTAGGGTTTTTAACCAATCTTGTGCATCCAATAAGTTGAGTTGTGTCATTGGATTAACATTTAGGTCATTTTCGTTCTCCCTAGGCTTATTCTTGTCCAATTAGGGTTTTTAACCAATCTTGTGCTTCCAAAAACTTTGTTTGTGTCATTGAATTAATATTTAGGTCATTTTCGTCCTCCCTAGGCATATTGTTGTCCAATTAGGGTTTTTAACCAATCTTGTGCATCCAATAGGTGTGTTTGTGTCATTGGATGATCAATTAGGTCATTTTCGTCCTCCCTAGGCTTATTCTTGTCCAATTAGGGTTTTTAACCAATCTTGTGCATCAAATAGGTGTGTTTGTGTCATTGGATGATCAATTAGGTCATTTTTGTCCTCCCAATGCATATTCTTGTCCAATTAGGGTTTTTAACCAATCTTGTGCATCCAATAGGTGTGTTTGTGTCATTGGATGATCAATTAGGTCATTTTCGTCCTCCCTAGGCATATTCTTCTCCAATTAGGGTTTTTAACCAATCTTGTGCATCCAATAAGTTGAGTTGTGTCATTGGATTAACATTTAAGTCATTTTCGTCCTCCCTAGGCTTATTCTTGTCCAATTAGGGTTTTTAACCAATCTTGTGCATCCAATAAGTTCATTTGTGTCATTGGATTAACATTTAGGTCATTTTCGTCCTCCCTAGGCATATTCTTGTCCAATTAGGGTTTTTAACAAATCTTGCGCATCCAATAGGTGTGTTTATGTCATTGGATGATCAATTAGGTCATTTTCGTCCTCCCTAGGCATATTCTTGTCCAATTAGGGTTTTTAACCAATCTTGTGCATCCAATAGGTGTGTTTGTGTCATTGGATGATCAATTAGGTCATTTACGTCCTCCCTATGCTTATTCTAGTCCAATTAGGGTTTTTAACCAATCTTGTGCATCCAATAACTTTGTTTGTGTCATTGAATTAATATTTACGTCATTTACGTCCTCCCTAGGCATATTCTTGTCCAATTAGGGTTTTTAACCAATCTTGTGCATCCAATAGGTGTGTTTGTGTCATTGGATGATCAATTAGGTCATTTTCGTCCTCCCTAGGCTTATTCTTGTCCAATTAGGGTTTTTAACCAATCTTGTGCATCCAATAAGTTGAGTTGTGTCATTGGATTAACATTTAGGTCTATTTCGTCCTCCCTAGGCTTATTCTTGTCCAATTAGGGTTTTTAACTAATCTTGTGCATCCAATAGGTGTGTTTGTGTCATTGGATGATCAATTAGGTCATTATCATCCTCCCTAGGCTTATTCTTGTCCAATTAGGGTTTTTAACCAATCTTGTGCATCCAATAGGTATGTTTGTGTGATTGGATGATCAATTAGGTTATTTTCGTCCTCCCTAGGCTTATTCTTGTCCAATTAGGGTTTTTAACCAATCTTGTGCATCCAATAAGTTGAGTTGTGTCATTGGATGATCAATTAGGTCATTTTCGTCCTCCCTAGGCATATTCTTGTCCAATTAGGGTTTTTAACCAATCTTGTGCATCCAATAGGTGTGTTTGTGTCATTGGATGATCAATTAGGTCATTTTCGTCCTCCCTAGGCTTATTCTTGTCCAATTAGGGTTTTTAACCAATCTTGTGCATCCAATAGGTGTGTTTGTGTCATTGGATGATCAATTAGGTCATTTTCGTCCTCCCTAGGCCTATTCTTGCCCAATTAGGGTTTTTAACCAATCTTGTGAATCCAATAAGTTTGTTTGTGTCATTGAATTAATATTTAGGTCATTTTCGTCCTCCCTACGCATATTATTGTCCAATTAGGGTTTTTAACCAATCTTCTGCATCCAATAGGTGTGTTTGTGTCATTGGATGATCAATTAGGTCATTTTCGTCCTCCCTAGGCATATTCTTGTCCAATTAGGGTTTTTAACCAATCTTGTGCATCCAATAGGTGTGTTTGTGTCATTGGATGATCAATTAGGTCATTTTCGTCCTCCCTAGGCTTATTCTTGTCCAATTAGGGTTTTTAACCAATCTTGTGCATCCAATAAGTTCATTTGTGTCATTGGATTAACATTTAGATCATTTTCGTCCTGCCTAGGCATATTCTTGTCCAATTAGGGTTTTTAACCAATCTTGTGCATCCAATAGGTGTGTTTGTGTCATTGGATGATCAATTAGGTTATTTTCGTCCTCCCTAGGCTTATTCTTGTCCAATTAGGGTTTTTAACCAATCTTGTGCATCCAATAGGTGTGTTTGTGTCATTGGATGACCAATTAGGTCATTTTCGTCCTCCCTAGGCATATTCTTGTCCAATTAGGGTTTTTAACCAATCTTGTGCATCCAATAGGTGTGTTTGTGTCATTGGATGATCAATTAGGTCATTTTCGTCCTCCCTAGGCTTATTCTTGTCCAATTAGGGTTTTTAACCGATCTTGTGCATCCAATAGGTGTGTTTGTGTCATTGGATGATCAATTAGGTCATTTTAGTCCTCTCTAGGCATATTCTTGTCCAATTAGGGTTTTTAACCAATCTTGTGCATCCAATAGGTGTGTTTGTGTCATTGGATGATCAATTAGGTCATTTTCGTCCTCCCTAGGCTTATTCTTGTCCAATTAGGGTTTTTAACTAATCTTGTGCATCCAATAGTTGTGTTTGTGTCATTGGATGATCAATTAGGTCATTTTCGTCCTCCCTATGCTTATTCTTGTCTAATTAGGGTTTTTAACCAATCTTGTGCATCCAATAGGTGTGTTTGTGTCATTGGATAATCAATTAGGTCATTTTCGTCCTCCCTAGGCATATTCTTGTCCAATTAGGGTTTTTAACCAATCTTGTGCATCCAATAGGTGTGTTTGTGTCATTGGATGATCAATTAGGTCATTTTTGTCCACCCTAGGCTTATTCTTGTCCAATTAGTGTTTTTAACCAATCTTGTGCATCCAATAAGTTCATTAGTATCATTGGATGATAAATTAGGTCATTTTCGTCCTCCCTAGGCATATTCTTGTCCAACTAGGGTTTTTAACCAATCTTGTGCATCCAATAAGTTCATTTGTGTCATTGGATGATCAATTAGGTGATTTTTGTCCTCCCTAGGCATATTCTTGTCCAACTAGGGTTTTAAACCAATCTTGTGCATCCAATAGGTGTGTTTGTGTCATTGGATGATCAATTAGGTCATTTTCGTCTTCCCTAGGCTTAATCTTGTCCAATTAGGGTTTTTAACCAATCTTGTGCATCCAATAGTTGTGTTTGTGTCATTGGATGATCAATTAGGTCATTTTCGTCCTCCCTATGCTTATTCTTGTCCAATTAGGGTTTTTAACCAATCTTGTGCATCCAATAGGTGTGTTTGTGTCATTGGATGATCAATTAGGTCATTTTCGTCCTCCCTAGGCATATTCTTGTCCAATTAGGGTTTTTAACCAATCTTGTGCATCCAATAGGTGTGTTTGTGTCATTGGATGATCAATTAGGTCATTTTTGTCCACCCTAGGCTTATTCTTGTCCAATTAGAGTTTTTAACCAATCTTGTGCATCCAATAAGTTCATTAATATCATTGGATGATAAATTAGGTCATTTTCGTCCTCCCTAGGCATATTCTTGTCCAACTAGGGTTTTTAACCAATCTTGTGCATCCAATAAGTTCATTTGTGTCATTGGATGATCAATTAGGTGATTTTTGTCCTCCCTAGGCATATTCTTGTCCAACTAGGGTTTTAAACCAATCTTGTGCATCCAATAGGTGTGTTTGTGTCATTGGATGATCAATTAGATCATTTTCGTCCTCCCTAGGCTTATTCTTGTCCAATTAGGGTTTTTAACCAATCTTGTGCATCCAATAAGTTTGTTTGTGTCATTGAATTAATATTAAGGTCATTTTCGTCCTCCCTAGGCATATTCTTGTCCAATTAGGGTTTTTAACCACTTGTGCATCCAATAGGTGTGTTTGTGTCATTGGATAATCAATTAGGTCATTTTCGTCCTCCCTAGGCTTATTCTTGTCCAATTAGGGTTTTTAACCAATATTGTGCATCCAATAGGTGTGTTTGTGTCATTGGATGATCAATTAGGTCATTTTCGTCCTCCCTAAGCATATTCTTTTCCAATTAGGGTTTTTAACCAATCTTGTGCATCCAATAGGTGTGTTTGTGTCATTGGATGATCAATTAGGTCATTTTCGTCCTCCCTAGGC
>JBBPBR010000132.1:32026-105636 GCA_037974775.1 Cicer pinnatifidum | reverse complement strand
AACTTATTGGATGCACAAGATTGGCTAAAAACCCTAATTGGATAAGAATAAGCCTAGGGAGGACGAAAATGACCTAAATGTTCATCCAATGACACAAATGAACTTATTGGATGCACAAGATTGGTTAAAAACCTTAATTGGACAAGAATAAGCCTAGGGAGGACGAAAATGACATAAATGTTCATTCAATGACACAAACACACCTATTGGATGCACAAGATTGCATAAAAACCCCAATTGGACAAGAATAAGACTAGGGAGGACGAAAATGACCTAAATGTTTATCCAATGACACAAACACACCTATTGTATGCACAAGATTGGTTAAAAACCCTAATTGGACAAGAATAAGCCTAAGGAGGACGATAATGACCTAAATGTTCGTCCAATGACACAAACACACCTATTGGATGCACAAGATTGGTTAAAAACCCTAATTGGACAAGAATAAGACTAGGGAGGACGAAAATGACCTAAACGTTCATCCAATGATACTAACACACCTATTGGATGCACAAGATTGCATAAAAACCCTAATTGGACAAGAATAAGCCTAGGGAGGACGAAAATGACCTAAATCTTCATCCAATGACACAAACACACCTATTGGATGCACAAGATTGCATAAAAACCCTAATTGGACAAGAATAAGACTAGGGAGGACGAAAATGACCTAAATGTTTATCCAATGACACAAACACACCTATTGTATGCACAAGATTGGTTAAAAACCCTAATTGGACAAGAATAAGCCTAGGGAGGACCAAAATGACCTAAATGTTCGTCCAATGACACAAACACACCTATTGGATGCACAAGATTGCATAAAATCCCTAATTGGACAAAAATAAGACTAGGGAGGACGAAAATGACCTAAATGTTCCTCCAATGACACAAATGAACTTATTGGATGCACAAGATTGATTAAAAACCCTAATTGGACAAGAATAAGCCTAGGGAGGACGAAAATGACCTAAATGTTCATCCAATGACACAAATAAACTTATTGGATGCACATGATTGGTTAAAAACCCTAATTGGACAAGAATAAGCCTAGGGAGGACGAAAATGATCTAAATGTTCGTCCAATGACACAAACACACCTATTGGATGCACAAGATTGCATAAAATCCCTAATTGGACAAAAATAAGACTAGGGAGGACGAAAATGACCTAAATGTTCCTCCAATGACACAAATGAACTTATTGGATGCACAAGATTGGCTAAAAACCCTAATTGGATAAGAATAAGCCTAGGGAGGACGAAAATGACCTAAATGTTCATCCAATGACACAAATAAACTTATTGGATGCACATGATTGGTTAAAAACCCTAATTGGACAAGAATAAGCCTAGGGAGGACGAAAATGACCTAAATGTTCGTCCAATGACACAAACACACCTATTGGATGCACAAGATTGGATAAAAACCCTAATTGGACAAGAATAAGCCTAGGGAGGACGAAAATGACCTAAATGTTCGTCTAATGACACAAATGAACTTATTGGATGCACAAGATTGGTTAAAAACCCTAATTGGACAAGAATAAGCCTAGGGAGGACGAAAATGACCTGAATGTTCGTCCAATGACACAAACACACCTATTGGATGCACAAGATTGCATAAAAACCCTAATTGGACAAGAATAAGACTAGGGAGGACGAAAATGACCTAAATGTTCCTCCAATGACACAAACACACCTACTGGATGCACATGATTTCATAAAAACCCTAATTGGACAAGAATAAGACTAGGGAGGACGAAAATGACCTAAATGTTCATCCAATGACACAAATGAACTTATTGGATGCACAAGATTGGTTAAAAACCCTAATTGGACAAGAATAAGCCTAGGGAGGACGAAAATGACCTAAATGTTCGTCCAATGACACAAACACACCTATTGGATGCACAAGATTACATAAAAACCCTAATCGGACAAGAATAAAACTAGGGAGGACGAAAATGACCTAAATGTTTATCCAATGACACAAACACACCTATAGGATGCACAAGATTGGTTAAAAACCCTAATTGGACGAGAATAAGCCTAGGGAAGACGAAAATGACCTAAATGTTCATCCAATGACACTAATGAACTTATTGGATGCACAAGATTGGTTAAAAACCCTAATTGGACAAGAATAAGCCTAGGGAGGACGAAAATGACCTAAATGTTCATCCAATGACACAAATAAACTTATTGGATGCACATGATTGGTTAAAAACCCTAATTGGACAAGAATAAGCCTAGGGAAGACGAAAATGACCTAAATGTTCATCCAATGACACAAATGAACTTATTGGATGCACAAGATTGGTTAAAAACCCTAATTGGACAAGAATAAGCCTAGGGAGGACGAAAATGACCTAAATGTTCCTCCAATGACACAAATGAACTTATTGGATGCACAAGTTGGTTAAAAACCCTAATTTTACAAGAATAAGCCTAGGGAGGAAGAAAATGACCTAAATGTTCGTCCAATGACACCAACACACCTATTGGATGCACAAGATTGCTTAAAAACCCTAATTGGACAAGAATAAGACTAGGGAGGACGAAAATGACCTAAATGTTCCTCCAATGACACAAATGAACTTATTGGATGCACAAGGTTGGTTAAAAACCCTAATTGGACAAGAATAAGCCTAGGGAGGACGAAAATGACCTAAATGTTCAACCAATGACACAAATGAACTTATTGGATACACAAAATTGGCTAAAAACCCTAAATGGACAAGAATAAGCCTTGGGAGGACGAAAAAGACCTAACTGTTCATCCAATGACACAAACACACCTATTGGATGCACAAGATTGCATAAAAACCCTAATTGGACAATAATAAGACTAGGGAGGACGAAAATGACCGAAATGTTCCTCCAATGACACAAACACACCTATTGGATGCCCAAGATTGGTTAAAAACCCTAATTGGACAAGAATAAGCCTAGGGAGGACGAAAATGACCTAAATGTTTGTCAAATGACACAAATACACCTATTGGATGCACAAGATTGCATAAAAACCCTAATTGGACAAGAATAAGACTAGGGAGGACGAAAATGACCTAAATGTTCATCCAATGACACAAATGAACTTATTGGATGCACAAGATTGGTTAAAAACCCTAATTGGACAAGAATAAGCATAGGGAGGACGAAAATGACCTAAATGTTCATCCAATGACACAAATGAACTTATTGGATGCACAAGGTTTGTTAAAAACCCTAATTGGACAAGAATAAGCCTAGGGAGGACGAAAATGACCTTAATGTTCCTCCAATGACACAAACACACCTATTGGATGCACAAGATTACATAAAAACCCTAATTGGACAAGAATAAGACTAAGGAGGACGAAAATTACCTAAATGTTTATCCAATGACACAAACACACCTATTGGATGCACAAGATTGGTTAAAAACCCTAATTGGACAAGAATAAGCGTAAGGAGGACGAAAATGACCTAAATGTTCCTCCAATGTCACAAATGAACTTATTAGATGCACAAGATTGGCTAAAAACCCAAATTGGACCAGAATAAGCCTAGGGAGGACGAAAATGACCTAAATGTTCATCCAATGACACAAATGAACTTATTGGATGCACAAGGTTGGTTAAAAACCATAATTGGACAAGAATAAGCCTAGGGACGACGAAAATGACCTAAATGTTCGTCCAATGACACAAATACACCTATTGGATGCACAAGATTGCATAAAAACCCTAATTGGACAAGAATAAGCATAGGGAGGACGAAAATGACCTAAATGTACCTCCAATGACACAAACACACCTATTGGATGCACAAGATTGGTTAAAAACCCTAATTGGACAAGAATAAGCCTAGGGAGGACGAAAATGACCTAAATGTTCGTCCAATGACACAAACACACCTATTGGATGCACAAGATTGCATAAAAACCCTAATTGGACAAGAATAAGACTAGGGAGGACGAAAATGACCTAAATGTTCATCCAATGACACAAATGAACTTATTGGATGCACAAGATTGGTTAAAAACCCTAATTGGACAAGAATAAGCATAGGGAGGACGAAAATGACCTAAATGTTCGTCCAATGACACAAACCCACATATTGGATGCACAAGATTGCTTAAAACCCTAATTGGACAAGAATAAGGCTAGGGAGGACGAAAATGACCTAAATGTTCATCCAATGACACAAATGAACTTTTTGGATGCACAAGATTGGTTAAAAACCCTAATCGGACAAGAATAAGCCTAGGGAGGACAAAAATGACCTAAATGTTCGTCCAATGACACAAACACACCTATTGGATGCACAAGATTGCATAAAAACCCTAATTGGACAAGAATAAGACTAGGGAGGACGAAAATGACCTAAATGTTCCTCCAATGACACAAACACACCTATTGGATGCACAAGATTGCATAAAAACCATAATTGGAGAAGAATAAGACTAAAGAGGACGTAAATGACCTAAATGAACCACCAATGACACAAATGAACTTATTGGATACACAAGGTTGGTTAAAAACCCTAATTGGACAAGAATAAGCCTAGGGAGGACGAAAATGACCTAAATGTTCAATTAATGACACAAATGAACTTATTGGATGCACAAGGTTGGTTAAAAACCCTAATTGGACAAGAATAAGCCTAGGGAGGACGAAAATGACCTAAATGTTCATCCAATGACACAAATGAACTTATTGGATGCACAAGATTGGTTAAAAACCCTAATTGGACAAGAATAAGCCTAGGGAGGACGAAAATGACCTAAATGTTCGTCCAATGACACAAACACACCTATTGGATGCACAAGATTGCATAAAAACCCTAATTGGACAAGAATAAGACTAGGGAGGACGAAAATGACCTAAATGTTCATCCAATGACACAAAAGAACTTATTGAATGCACAAGGTTGCATAAAAACCCTAATTGGACAAGAATAAGACTAGGGAGGCTAAAATGACCTAAATGTTCATCCAATGACACAAATGAACTTATTGAATGCACAAGATTGGTTGAAAACCCTAATCGGACAAGAATAAGCCTAGGGAGGACGAAAATCACCTAAATGTTCGTCCAATGACACAAACACACCTATTGGATGCACAAGATTGCATAAAAACCCTAATTGGACAAGAATAAGACTAGGGAGGACGAAAATGACCTAAATGTTCATCCAATGACACAAATGAACTTATTGGATGCACAAGATTGGTTAAAAACCCTAATTGGACAAGAATAAGCATAGGGAGAACGAAAATGACCTAAATGTTCGTCTAATGACACAAACCCACATATTGGATGCACAAGATTGCTTAAAACCCTAATTGGACAAGAATAAGACTAGGGAGGACGAAAATGACCTAAATGTTCATCCAATGACACAAATGAACTTATTGGATGCACAAGATTGGTTAAAAACCCTAATCGGACAAGAATAAGCCTAGGGAGGACGAAAATGACCTAAATGTTCGTCCAATGACACAAACACACCTATTGGATGCACAAGATTGCATAAAAACCCTAATTGGACAAGAATAACACTAGGGAGGACGAAAATGACCTAAATGTTCCTCCAATGACACAAACACACCTATTGGATGCACAAGATTGGTTAAAAACCCTAATTGGACAAGAATAAGCCTAGGGAGGACGAAAATGACCTAAATGTTCGTCCAATGACACAAACACACCTATTGGATGCACAAGATTGCATAAAAACCCTAATTGGACAAGAATAAGACTAGGGAGAACGAAAATGACCTAAATGTTCCTCCAATGACACAAATAAACTTATTGGATGCACAAGATTGGCTAAAAACCCTAATTGGACAAGAATAAGCCTAGGGAGGACGAACATGACCTAATTGTTCTTCCAATGACACAAATGAACTTATTGGATGCACAAGATTGGTTAAAAACCCTAATTGGACAAGAATAAGCCTAGGGAGGACGAAAATGACCTAAATGTTCATCGAATGACACTAACACACCTATTGGATGCACAAGATTGCATAAAAACCCTAATTGGACAAGAATAAGACTAGGGAGGACGAAAATGACCTAAATGTTTATCCAATGACACAAACACACCTATTGGATGCACATGATTGGTTAAAACCCCTAATTTGACAAGAATAAGCCTAGGGAGGACGAAAATGACCTAAATGTTCGTCCAATGACACAAACACACCTATTGGATGCACAAGATTGGTTAAAAACCCTAATTGGACAAGAATAAGACTAGGGAGGACGAAAATGACCTAAATGTTCATCCAATGACACTAACACACCTATTGGATGCACAAGATTGCATAAAAACCCTAATTGGACAAGAATAACACTAGGGAGGACGAAAATGACCTAAATGTTCCTCCAATGACACAAACACACCTATTGGATGCACAAGATTGGTTAAAAACCCTAATTGGACAAGAATAAGCCTAGGGAGGACGAAAATGACCTAAATGTTCGTCCAATGACACAAACACACCTATTGGATGCACAAGATTGCATAAAAACCCTAATTGGACAAGAATAAGACTAGGGAGAACGAAAATGACCTAAATGTTCCTCCAATGACACAAATAAACTTATTGGATGCACAAGATTGGCTAAAAACCCTAATTGGACAAGAATAAGCCTAGGGAGGACGAACATGACCTAATTGTTCTTCCAATGACACAAATGAACTTATTGGATGCACAAGATTGGTTAAAAACCCTAATTGGACAAGAATAAGCCTAGGGAGGACGAAAATGACCTAAATGTTCATCCAATGACACAAATAAACTTATTGGATGCACATGATTGGTTAAAAACCCTAATTGGACAAGAATAAGACTAGGGAGGACGAAAATGACCTAAATGTTTATCCAATGACACAAACACACCTATTGGATGCACATGATTGGTTAAAACCCCTAATTGGACAAGAATAAGCCTAGGGAGGACGAAAATGACCTAAATGTTCGTCCAATGACACAAACACACCTATTGGATGCACAAGATTGGTTAAAAACCCTAATTGGACAAGAATAAGACTAGGGAGGATGAAAATGACCTAAATCTTCATCCAATGACACAAACACACCTATTGGATGCACAAGATTGCATAAAAACCCTAATTGGACAAGAATAAGACTAGGGAGGACGAAAATGACCTAAATGTTTACCCAATGACACAAACACACCTATTGTATGCACAAGAATGGTTAAAAACCCTAATTGGACAAGAATAAGCCTAGGGAGGACGAAAATGACCTAAATGTTCGTCCAATGACACAAACACACCTATTGGATGCACAAGATTGGTTAAAAACCCTAATTGGACAAGAATAAGACTAGGGAGGACGAAAATGACCTAAATGTTCATCCAATGACACTAACACACCTATTGGATGCACAAGATTGCATAAAAACCCTAATTGGACAAAAATAAGACTAGGGAGGACGAAAATGACCTAAATGTTCCTCCAATGACACAAATGAACTTATTGGATGCACAAGATTGGCTAAAAACCCTAATTGGATAAGAATAAGCCTAGGGATGACGAAAATGACCTAAATGTTCATCCAATGACACAAATGAACTTATTGGATGCACAAGATTGGTTAAAAACCCTAATTGGACAAGAATAAGCCTAGGGAGGACGAAAATGACCTAAATGTTCATCCAATGACACAAATGAACTTATTGGATGCACAAGGTTGGTTAAAAACGATAATTGGACAAGAATAAGCCTAGGGAGGGCGAAAATGACCTAAATGTTCGTCCAATGACACAAACACACCAATTGGATGCACAAGATTGCATAAAAACCCTAATTGGACAAGAATAAGACTAGGGAGGACGAAAATGACCTAAATGTTCCTCCAATGACACAAACACGCCTATTGGATGCACAAGATTGCATAAAAACCCTAATTGGACAAGAATAAGACTAGGGAGGACGAAAATGACCTAAATGTTCATCCAATGACACAAATGAACTTATTGGATGCACAAGATTGGTTAAAAACCCTAATTGGACAAGAATAAGCCTAGGGAGGACGAATATGACCTAAATGTTTGTTCAATGACACAAACACACCTATTGGATGCACAAGATTGCATAAAAACCCTAATTGGACAAGAATAAGACTAGGGAGGACGAAAATGACCTAAATGTTCCTCCAATGACACAAACACACCTATTGGATGCACAAGATTGGTTAAAAACCCTAATTGGACAAGAATAAGCCTAGGGAGGACAAAAATGACCTAAATGTTCGTCCAATGACACAAACAAACCTATTGGATGCACAAGATTGCATAAAAACCCCAATTGGACAAAAATAAGACTAGGGAGGACGAAAATGACCTAAATGTTCATCCAATGACACAAATGAACTTATTGGATGCACAAGATTGGTTAAAAACCCTAATTGGACAAGAATAAGCATAGGGAGGACGAAAATGACCTAAATGTTCCTCCAATGACACAAACACACCTATTGGATGCACAAGATTGGTTAAAAACCCTAATTGGACAAGAATAAGCCTAGGGAGGACGAAAATGACCTAAATGTTCATCCAATGACACAAACACACATATTGGATGCACAAGATTGCTTAAAACCCTAATTAGACAAGAATAAGACTAGGGAGGACGAAAATGACCTAAATGTTCATCCAATGACACAAATGAACTTATTGGATGCACAAGATTGGCTAAAAACCCTAATTGGACAAGAATAAGCCTAGGGAGGACGAAAATGACCTAAATGTTCATCCAATGACACAAACACACCTATTGAATGCACAAGATTGCATAAAAACCCTAATTGGACAAGAATAAGACTAGGGAGGACGAAAATGACCTAAATGTTCCTCCAATGACACAAACACACCTATTGGATGCACAAGATTGGTTAAAAACCCTAATTGGACAAGAATAAGCCTAGGGAGGACGAAAATGACCTAAATGTTCATCCAATGACACAAATGAACTTATTGGATGCACAAGATTGGCTAAAAACCCTAATTGGACAAGAATAAGCCTAGGGAGGACGAAAATGATCTAAATGTTCATCCAATGACACAAATGAACTTATTGGATGCACAAGATTGGCTAAAATCCCTAATTGGACAAGAATAAGCCTAGGGAGGACGAAAATGACCTAAATGTTCGTCCAATGACACAAACACACCTATTGGATGCACAAGATTGCATAAAAACCCTAATTGGACAAGAATAAGACTAGGGAGGACGAAAATGACCTAAATGTTCCTCCAATGACACAAACACACCTATTGGATGCACAAGATTGGTTAAAAACCCTAATTGGACAAGAATACGCCTAGGGAGGACGAAAATGACCTAAATGTTCGTCCAATGACACAAACACACCTATTGGATGCACAAGATTGCATAAAAACCCTAATTGGACAAAAATAAGACTAGGGAGGACGAAAATGACCTAAATGTTCCTCCAATGACACAAATGAACTTATTGGATGCACAAGATTGGCTAAAAACCCTAATTGGATAAGAATAAGCCTCGGGAGGACGAAAATGACCTAAATGTTCATCCAATGACACAAATGAACTTATTGGATGCACAAGATTGGTTAAAAATCTTAATTGGACAAGAATAAGCCTAGGGAGGACGAAAATGACCTAAATGTTCATCCAATGACACAAACACACCTATTGGATGCACAAGATTGCATAAAAACCCTAATTGGACAAGAATAAGACTAGGGAGGACGAAAATGACCTAAATGTTTACCCAATGACACAAACACACCTATTGTATGCACAAGATTGGTTAAAAACCCTAATTGGACAAGAATAAGCCTAGGGAGGACGAAAATGACCTAAATGTTCGTCTAATGACACAAACACACCTATTGGATGCACAAGATTGGTTAAAAACCCTAATTGGACAAGAATAAGACTAGGGAGGACGAAAATGACCTAAATGTTCATCCAATGACTCTAACACACCTATTGGATGCACAAGATTGCATAAAAACCCTAATTGGACAAGAATAAGACTAGGGAGGACGAAAATGACCTAAATGTTTATCCAATGACACAAACACACCTATTGGATGCACATGATTGGTTACAACCCCTAATTGGACAAGAATAAGCCTAGGGAGGACGAAAATGACCTAAATGTTCGTCCAATGAAACAAACACACCTATTGGATGCACAAGATTGGTTAAAAACCCTAATTGGACAAGAATAAGACTAGGGAGGACGAAAATGACCTAAATGTTCATCCAATGACACTAACACACCTATTGGATGCACAAGATTGCATAAAAACCCTAATTGGACAAGAATAAGACTAGGGAGGACGAAAAATGACCTAAATGTTTATCCAATGACACAAACACACCTATTGGATGCACATGATTGGTTAAAACCCCTAATTGGACAAGAATAAGCCTAGGGAGGACAAAAATGACCTAAATGTTCGTCCAATGACACAAACACACCTATTGGATGCACAAGATTGGTTAAAAACCCTAATTGGACAAGAATAAGACTAGGGAGGACGAAAATGATCTAAATGTTCATCCAATGACACTAACACACCTATTGGATGCACAAGATTGCATAAAAACCCTAATTGGACAAGAATAAGACTAGGGATGACGAAAATGACCTAAATGTTTATCCAATGACACAAACACACCTATTGGATGCACATGATTGGTTAAAACCCCTAATTGGACAAGAATAAGCCTAGGGAGGACGAAAATGACCTAAATGTTCGTCCAATGACACAAACACACCTATTGGATGCACAAGATTGGTTAAAAACCCTAATTGGACAAGAATAAGACTAGGGAGGACGAAAATGACCTAAATGTTCATCCAATGACACTAACACACCTATTGGATGCACAAGATTGCATAAAAACCCTAATTGGACAAGAATAAGATTAGGGAGGACGAAAATGACCTAAATGTTCCTCCAATGACACAAACACACCTATTGGATGCACAAGATTGGTTAAAAACCCTAATTGGACAAGAATAAGCCTAGGGAGGACGAAAATGACCTAAATGTTCGTCCAATGACACAAACACACCTATT
This sequence comes from Cicer pinnatifidum, assembly GCA_037974775.1. Lineage (NCBI taxonomy): Eukaryota > Viridiplantae > Streptophyta > Magnoliopsida > Fabales > Fabaceae > Cicer > Cicer pinnatifidum. The sequence continues at coordinate 94,532 of JBBPBR010000132.1, read as the reverse complement.
GGATGCACAAGATTGCATAAAAACCCTAATTGGACAAGAATAAGACTAGGGAGAACGAAAATGACCTAAATGTTCCTCCAATGACACAAATAAACTTATTGGAAGCACAAGATTGGCTAAAAACCCTAATTGGACAAGAATAAGCCTAGGGAGGACGAACATGACCTAATTGTTCTTCCAATGACACAAATGAACTTATTGGATGCACAAGATTGGTTAAAAACCCTAATTGGACAAGAATAAGCCTAGGGAGGACGAAAATGACCTAAATGTTCATCCAATGACACAAATAAACTTATTGGATGCACATGATTGGTTAAAAACCCTAATTGGACAAGAATAAGACTAGGGAGGACGAAAATGACCTAAATGTTTATCCAATGACACAAACACACCTATTGGATGCACATGATTGGTTAAAACCCCTAATTGGACAAGAATAAGCCTAGGGAGGACGAAAATGACCTAAATGTTCGTCCAATGACACAAACACACCTATTGGATGCACAAGATTGGTTAAAAACCCTAATTGGACAAGAATAAGACTAGGGAGGATGAAAATGACCTAAATCTTCATCCAATGACACAAACACACCTATTGGATGCACAAGATTGCATAAAAACCCTAATTGGACAAGAATAAGACTAGGGAGGACGAAAATGACCTAAATGTTTACCCAATGACACAAACACACCTATTGTATGCACAAGAATGGTTAAAAACCCTAATTGGACAAGAATAAGCCTAGGGAGGACGAAAATGACCTAAATGTTCGTCCAATGACACAAACACACCTATTGGATGCACAAGATTGGTTAAAAACCCTAATTGGACAAGAATAAGACTAGGGAGGACGAAAATGACCTAAATGTTCATCCAATGACACTAACACACCTATTGGATGCACAAGATTGCATAAAAACCCTAATTGGACAAAAATAAGACTAGGGAGGACGAAAATGACCTAAATGTTCCTCCAATGACACAAATGAACTTATTGGATGCACAAGATTGGCTAAAAACCCTAATTGGATAAGAATAAGCCTAGGGATGACGAAAATGACCTAAATGTTCATCCAATGACACAAATGAACTTATTGGATGCACAAGATTGGTTAAAAACCCTAATTGGACAAGAATAAGCCTAGGGAGGACGAAAATGACCTAAATGTTCATCCAATGACACAAATGAACTTATTGGATGCACAAGGTTGGTTAAAAACGATAATTGGACAAGAATAAGCCTAGGGAGGGCGAAAATGACCTAAATGTTCGTCCAATGACACAAACACACCAATTGGATGCACAAGATTGCATAAAAACCCTAATTGGACAAGAATAAGACTAGGGAGGACGAAAATGACCTAAATGTTCCTCCAATGACACAAACACGCCTATTGGATGCACAAGATTGCATAAAAACCCTAATTGGACAAGAATAAGACTAGGGAGGACGAAAATGACCTAAATGTTCATCCAATGACACAAATGAACTTATTGGATGCACAAGATTGGTTAAAAACCCTAATTGGACAAGAATAAGCCTAGGGAGGACGAAAATGACCTAAATGTTCGTCCAATGACACAAACACACCTATTGGATGCACAAGATTGCATAAAAACCCTAATTGGACAAGAATAAGACTAGGGGGACGAAAATGACCTAAATGTTCAACCAAGGACACAAATGAACTTATTGGATGCACAAGATTGGTTAAAAACCCTAATTGGACAAGAATAAGCATAGGGAGGACAAAAATGACCTAAACGTTCATCCAATGACACAAACCCACATATTGGATGCACAAGATTGCTTAAAACCCTAATTGGACAAGAATAAGACTAGGGATGACGAAAATGACCTAAATGTTCATCCAATGACACAAATGAACTTATTGAATGCACAAGATTGGTTAAAAACCCTAATCGGACAAGAATAAGCCTAGGGAGGACGAAAATGACCTAAATGTTCTTCCAATGACACAAACACACCTATTGGATGCACAAGATTGCATAAAAACCCTAATTGGACAAGAATAAGCCTAGGGAGCACGAAAATGACCTAAATGTTCGTCCAATGACACAAACACACCTATTGGATGCACAAGATTGCATAAAAACCCTAATCGGACAAGAATAAGCCTAGGGAGGACGAAAATGACCTAAATGTTCGTCCAATGACACAAACACACCTATTGGATGCACAAGATTACATAAAAACCCTAATTGGACAAGAATAAGACTAGGGGGGACGAAAATGACCTAAATGTTCATCCAAGGACACAAATGAACTTATTGGATGCACAAGATTGGTTAAAAACCCTAATTGGACAAGAATAAGCATAGGGAGGACGAAAATGACCTAAACGTTCATCCAATGACACAAACCCACATATTGGATGCACAAGATTGCTTAAAACCCTAATTGGACAAGAATAAGACTAGGGAGGACGAAAATGACCTAAATGTTCATCCAATGACACAAATGAACTTATTGAATGCACAAGATTGGTTAAAAACCCTAATCGGAAAAGAATAAGCCTAGGGAGGACGAAAATGACCTAAATGTTCTTCCAATGACACAAACACACCTATTGGATGCACAAGATTGCATAAAAACCCTAATTGGACAAGAATAAGACTAGGGAGGACGAAAATGACCTAAATGTTCATCCAATGACACAAATGAACTTATTGGATGCACAAGATTGGTTAAAAACCCTAATTGGACAAGAATAAGCATAGGGAGGACGAAAATGACCTAAACGTTCATCCAATGACACAAACCCACATATTGGATGCACAAGATTGCATAAAAACCCTAATTGGACAAGAATAAGACTAGGGAGGACGAAAATGACCTAAATGTTCATCCAATGACACAAATGAACTTATTGGATGCACAAGATTGGTTAAAAACCCTAATTGGACAAGAATAAGCATATAGAGGACGAAAATGACCTAAATGTTCATCCAATGACACAAACACACATATTGGATGCACAAGATTGCATAAAAACCCTAATTGGACAAGAATAAGACTAGGGAGAACGAAAATGACCTAAATGTTCCTCCAATGACACAAACACACCTATTGGATGCACAAGATTGCATAAAAACCCTAATTGGACAAGAATAAGACTAGGGAGGACGAAAATGACCTAAATGTTCATCCAATGACACAAATGAACTTTTTGGATGCACAAGATTGGTTAAAAACCCTAATTGGACAAGAATAAGCCTAGGGAGGACGAAAATGACCTAAATGTTCGTCCAATGACACAAACACACCTATTGGATGCACAAGATTGCATAAAAACCCTAATTGGACATGAATAAGACTAGCGAGGACGAAAATGACCTAAATGTTCCTCCAATGACACAACCACACCTATTGGATGCACAAGATTGCATAAAAACCCTAATTGGACAAGAATAAGACTAGGGAGGACGAAAATGACCTAAATGTTCATCCAATGACACAAATGAACTTATTGGATGCACAAGATTGGTTAAAAACCCTAATTGGACAAGAATAAGCCTAGGGAGGACGAAAATGACCTAAATGTTTTTCCAATGACACAAATCAACTTATTGGATGCACATGATTGGTTAAAAACCCTAATTGGACAAGAATGAGCCTAGGGAGGACGAAAATGACCTAAATGTTCATCCAATGACACAAATGAACTTATTGGATGCACAAGATTGGTTAAAAACCCTAATTGGAAAAGAATAAGCCTAGGGAGGACGAAAATGACCTAAATGTTCGTCCAATGACAAAAACACACCTATTGGATGCACAAGATTGCATAAAAACCCTAATTGGACAAGAATAAGACTAGGGAGGACGAAAATGACCTAAATGTTCCTCCAATGACACAAACACACCTATTGGATGCACAAGATTGGTTAAAAACCCTAATTGGACAAGAATACGCCTAGGGAGGACGAAAATGACCTAAATGTTCGTCCAATGACACAAACACACCTATTGGATGCACAAGATTGCATAAAAACCCTAATTGGACAAAAATAAGACTAGGGAGGACGAAAATGACCTAAATGTTCCTCCAATGACACAAATGAACTTATTGGATGCACAAGATTGGCTAAAAACCCTAATTGGATAAGAATAAGCCTCGGGAGGACGAAAATGACCTAAATGTTCATCCAATGACACAAATGAACTTATTGGATGCACAAGATTGGTTAAAAATCTTAATTGGACAAGAATAAGCCTAGGGAGGACGAAAATGACCTAAATGTTCATCCAATGACACAAACACACCTATTGGATGCACAAGATTGCATAAAAACCCTAATTGGACAAGAATAAGACTAGGGAGGACGAAAATGACCTAAATGTTTACCCAATGACACAAACACACCTATTGTATGCACAAGATTGGTTAAAAACCCTAATTGGACAAGAATAAGCCTAGGGAGGACGAAAATGACCTAAATGTTCGTCTAATGACACAAACACACCTATTGGATGCACAAGATTGGTTAAAAACCCTAATTGGACAAGAATAAGACTAGGGAGGACGAAAATGACCTAAATGTTCATCCAATGACTCTAACACACCTATTGGATGCACAAGATTGCATAAAAACCCTAATTGGACAAGAATAAGACTAGGGAGGACGAAAATGACCTAAATGTTTATCCAATGACACAAACACAGCTATTGGATGCACATGATTGGTTAAAACCCCTAATTGGACAAGAATAAGCCTAGGGAGGACGAAAATGACCTAAATGTTCGTCCAATGACACAAACACACCTATTGGATGCACAAGATTGGTTAAAAACCCTAATTGGACAAGAATAAGACTAGGGAGGACGAAAATGACCTAAATGTTCATCCAATGACACTAACACACCTATTGGATGCACAAGATTGCATAAAAACCCTAATCGGACAAGAATAAGACTAGGGAGGACGAAAAATGACCTAAATGTTTATCCAATGACACAAACACACCTATTGGATGCACATGATTGGTTAAAACCCCTAATTGGACAAGAATAAGCCTAGGGAGGACAAAAATGACCTAAATGTTCGTCCAATGACACAAACACACCTATTGGATGCACAAGATTGGTTAAAAACCCTAATTGGACAAGAATAAGACTAGGGAGGACGAAAATGATCTAAATGTTCATCCAATGACACTAACACACCTATTGGATGCACAAGATTGCATAAAAACCCTAATTGGACAAGAATAAGACTAGGGATGACGAAAATGACCTAAATGTTTATCCAATGACACAAACACACCTATTGGATGCACATGATTGGTTAAAACCCCTAATTGGACAAGAATAAGCCTAGGGAGGACGAAAATGACCTAAATGTTCGTCCAATGACACAAACACACCTATTGGATGCACAAGATTGGTTAAAAACCCTAATTGGACAAGAATAAGACTAAGGAGGATGAAAATGACCTAAATGTTCATCCAATGACACTAACACACCTATTGGATGCACAAGATTGCATAAAAACCCTAATTGGACAAGAATAAGACTAGGGAGGACGAAAATGACCTAAATGTTTATCCAATGACACAAACACACCTATTGGATGCACATGATTGGTTACAACCCCTAATTGGACAAGAATAAGCCTAGGGAGGACGAAAATGACCTAAATGTTCGTCCAATGAAACAAACACACCTATTGGATGCACAAGATTGGTTAAAAACCCTAATTGGACAAGAATAAGACTAGGGAGGACGAAAATGACCTAAATGTTCATCCAATGACACTAACACACCTATTGGATGCACAAGATTGCATAAAAACCCTAATTGGACAAGAATAAGCCTAGGGAGGACGAAAATGACCTAAATGTTCGTCCAATGACACAAACACACCTATTGGATGCACAAGAATGCATAAAAACCCTAATTGGACAAGAATAAGACTAGGGAGGACGAAAATGACCTAAATATTCCTCCAATGACACAAATAAACTTATTGGATGCACAAGATTGGCTAAAAACCCTAATTGGACAAGAATAAGCCTAGGGAGGACAAACATGACCTAAATGTTCATCCAATGACACAAATGAACTTATTGGAAGCACAAGATTGGTTAAAAACCCTAATTGGACAAGAATAAGCCTAGGGAGGACGAAAATGACCTAAATGTTCATCCAATGACACAAATAAACTTATTGGATGCACATGATTGGTTAAAAACCCTAATTGGACAAGAATAAGCCTGGGGAGGACGAAAATGACCTAAATGTTCGTCCAATGACACAAACACACCTATTGGATGCACAAGATTGAATAAAAACCCTAATTGGACAAGAATAAGCCTAGGGAGGACGAACATGACCTAAATGTTCATCCAATGACACAAATGAACTTATTGGATGCACAAGATTGGTTAAAAACCCTAATTGGACAAGAATAAGCCTAGGGAGGACGAAAATGACCTAAATGTTCGTCCAATGACACAAACACACATATTGGATGCCCAAGATTGCATAAAAACCCTAATTGGACAAGAATAAGACTAGGGAGGACGAAAATGACCTAAATGTTCATCCAATGACACAAATGAACTTATTGGATGCACAAGATTGGTTAAAAACCCTAATTGGACAAGAATAAGCCTAGGGAGGACGTAAGTGACCTAAATGTTCATCCAATTACACAAATGAACTTATTGGATGCACAAGATTGGTTAAAAACCCTAATTGGACAAGAATAAGCCTAGGGAGGACGAAAATGACCTAAATGTTCGTCCAATGACACAAACACACCTATTGGATGCACAAGATTGCATAAAAACCCTAATTGGACAAGAATAAGACTAGGGAGAACGAAAATGACCTAAATGTTTATCCAATGACACAAACACACCTATTGGATGCACAAGATTGGTTAAAAACCCTAATTGGACAAGAATAAGACTAGGGAGGACGAAAATGACCTAAATGTTTATCCAATGACACAAACACACCTATTGGATGCACATGATTGGTTAAAACCCCTAATTGGACAAGAATAAGCCTAGGGAGGACGAAAATGACCTAAATGTTCGTCCAATGAAACAAACACACCTATTGGATGCACAAGATTGGTTAAAAACCCTAATTGGACAAGAATAAGACTAGGGAGGACGAAAATGACCTAAATGTTCATCCAATGACACTAACACACCTATTGGATGCACAAGATTGCATAAAAACCCTAATTGGACAAGAATAAGCCTAGGGAGGACGAAAATGACCTAAATGTTCGTCCAATGACACAAACACACCTATTGGATGCACAAGATTGCATAAAAACCCTAATTGGACAAGAATAAGCCTAGGGAGGACGAAAATGACCTAAATGTTCATCCAATTACACAAACACACCTATTGGATGCCCAAGATTGCATAAAAACCCTAATTGGACAAGAATAAGACTAGGGAGGAAAAAAATGACCTAAATGTTTATCCAATGACACAAACACACCTATTGGATGCACAAGATTGGTTAAAAACCCTAATTGGACAAGAATAAGCCTAGGGAGGACGAAAATGACCTAAATGTTCGTCCAATGACACAAACACACCTATTGGATGTACAAGATTGCATATAAACCCTAATTGGACAAGAATAAGACTAGGGAGGACGAAAATGACCTAAATGTTCCTCCAATGACACAAATGAACTTATTGAATGCACAAGATTGGCTAAAAACCCTAATTGGACAAGAATAAGCCTAGGGGGACGAAAATGACCTAAATGTCCAACCAATGACACAAATGAACTTATTGGATGCACAAGTTTGGTTAAAAACCCTAATTGGACAAGAATAAGCCTAGGGAGGACGAAAATGACCTAAATGTTCATCCAATGACACAAATAAACTTACTGGATGCACAAGATTGGTTAAAAACCCTAATTGGACAAGAATAAGCCTAGGGAGGACGAAAATGACCTAAATGTTCGTCCAATGACACAAACACACCTATTGGATGCACAAGATTGCATAAAAACCCTAATTGGACAAGAATAAGACTAGGGAGAACGAAAATGACCTAAATGTTCCTCCAATGACACAAATGAACTTATTGGATGCACAAGATTGGTTAAAAACCCTAATTGGACAAGAATAAGCCTAGGGAGGACGAAAATGACCTAAATGTTCATCCAATGAAACAAATGAACTTATTGGATTCACAAGGTTGGTTAAAAACCCTAATTGGACAACAATAAGCCTAGGGACGACGAAAATGACCTAAATGTTCGTCCAATGACACAAACACACCTATTGGATGCACAATATTGCATAAAAACCCTAATTGGACAAGAATAAAACTAGGGAGGACGAAAATGACCTAAATGTTCCTCCAATGACACAAACACACCTATTGGATGCACAAGATTGGTTAAAAACCCTAATTGGACAAGAATAAGCCTAGGGAGGACGAAAATGACCTAAATGTTCGTCCAATGACACAAACACACCTATTGGATGCACAAGATTGCATAAAAACCCTAATTGGACAAGAATAAGACTAGGGAGAACGAAAATGACCTAAATGTTCCTCCAATGACACAAATAAACTTATTGGATGCACAAGATTGGCTAAAAACCCTAATTGGACAAGAATAAGCCTAGGGAGGACGAACATGACCTAATTGTTCTTCCAATGACACAAATGAACTTATTGGATGCACAAGATTGGTTAAAAACCCTAATTGGACAAGAATAAGCCTAGGGAGGACGAAAATGACCTAAATGTTCATCCAATGACACAAATAAACTTATTGGATGCACATGATTGGTTAAAAACCCTAATTGGACAAGAATAAGACTAGGGAGGACGAAAATGACCTAAATGTTTATCCAATGACACAAACACACCTATTGGATGCACATGATTGGTTAAAACCCCTAATTGGACAAGAATAAGCCTAGGGAGGACGAAAATGACCTAAATGTTCGTCCAATGACCCAAACACACCTATTGGATGCACAAGATTGGTTAAAAACCCTAATTGGACAAGAATAAGACTAGGGAGGATGAAAATGACCTAAATGTTCATCCAATGACACTAACACACCTATTGGATGCACAAGATTGCATAAAAACCCTAATTGGACAAGAATAAGACTAGGGAGGACGAAAATGACCTAAATGTTTATCCAATGACACAAACACACCTTTTGGATGCACATGATTGGTTACAACCCCTAATTGGACAAGAATAAGCCTAGGGAGGACGAAAATGATCTAAATGTTCGTCCAATGAAACAAACACACCTATTGGATGCACAAGATTGGTTAAAAACCCTAATTGGACAAGAATAAGACTAGGGAGGACGAAAATGACCTAAATGTTCATCCAATGACACTAACACACCTATTGGATGCACAAGATTGCATAAAAACCCTAATTGGACAAGAATAAGCCTAGGGAGGACGAAAATGACCTAAATGTTCGTCCAATGACACAAAAACACCTATTGGATGCACAAGAATGCATAAAAACCCTAATTGGACAAGAATAAGACTAGGGAGGACGAAAATGACCTAAATATTCCTCGAATGACACAAATAAACTTATTGGATGCACAAGATTGGCTAAAAACCCTAATTGGACAAGAATAAGCCTAGGGAGGACAAACATGACCTAAATGTTCATCCAATGACACAAATGAACTTATTGGAAGCACAAGATTGGTTAAAAACCCTAATTGGACAAGAATAAGCCTAGGGAGGACGAAAATGACCTAAATGTTCATCCAATGACACAAATAAACTTATTGGATGCACATGATTGGTTAAAAACCCTAATTGGACAAGAATAAGCCTGGGGAGGACGAAAATGACCTAAATGTTCGTCCAATGACACAAACACACCTATTGGATGCACAAGATTGAATAAAAACCCTAATTGGACAAGAATAAGCCTAGGGAGGACGAACATGACCTAAATGTTCATCCAATGACACAAATGAACTTATTGGATGCACAAGATTGGTTAAAAACTCTAATTGGACAAGAGTAAGCCTAGGGAGGACGAAAATGACCTAAATGTTCGTCCAATGACACAAACACACCTATTGGATGCACAAGATTGCATAAAATCCCTAATTGGACAAAAATAAGACTAGGGAGTACGAAAATGACCTAAATGTTCCTCCAATGACACAAATGAACTTATTGGATGCACAAGATTGGCTAAAAACCCTAATTGGATAAGAATAAGCCTAGGGAGGACGAAAATGACCTAAATGTTCATCCAATGACACAAATGAACTTATTGGATGCACGAGATTGGTTTAAAACCTTAATTGGACAAGAATAAGCCTAGGGAGGACGAAAATGACCTAAATCTTCATCCAATGACACAAACACACCTATTGGATGCACAAGATTGCATAAAAACCCTAATTGGACAAGAATAAGACTAGGGAGGACGAAAATGACCTAAATGTTTATCCAATGACACAAACACACCTATTGTATGCACAAGATTGGTTAAAAACCCTAATTGGACAAGAATAAGCCTAGGGAGGACCAAAATGACCTAAATGTTCGTCCAATGACACAAACACACCTATTGGATGCACAAGATTGCATAAAATCCCTAATTGGACAAAAATAAGACTAGGGAGGACGAAAATGACCTAAATGTTCCTCCAATGACACAAATGAACTTATTGGATGCACAAGATTGATTAAAAACCCTAATTGGACAAGAATAAGCCTAGGGAGGACGAAAATGACCTAAATGTTCATCCAATGACACAAATAAACTTATTGGATGCACAAGATTGGTTAAAAACCCTAATTGGACAAGAATAAGCCTAGGGAGGACGAAAATGACCTAAATGTACATCCAATGACACAAACACACCTATTGGATGCACAAGATTGGTTAAAAACCCTAATTCGACAAGAATAAGCCTAGGGAGGACGAAAATGACCTAAATGTTCATCCAATGACACAAACACACCTATTGGATGCACAAGATTGCATAAAAACCCTAATTGGACAAGAATAAGACTAGGGAGGGCGAAAATGACCTAAATGTTTATCCAATGACACAAAAACACCTATTGGATGCACAAGATTGGTTAAAAACCCTAATTGGACAAGAATAAGCCTAGGGAGGACGAAAATGACCTAAATGTTCCTCCAATGACACAAACACACCTATTCGATGCACAAGATTGGTTAAAAACCCTAATTGGACAAGAATAAGCCTAGGGAGGACGAAAATGACCTAAATGTTCGTCCAATGACACAAACACACCTATTGGATGCACAAGATTGCATAAAAACCCTAATTGGACAAGAATAAGACTAGGGAGGACGAAAATGACCTAAATGTTCCTCCAATGACACTAACACACCTATTGGATGCACAAGATTGCATAAAAACCCTAATTGGACAAGAATAAGACTAGGGAGGACGAAAATGACCTAAATGTTCATCCAATGACACAAATGAACTTATTGGATGCACAAGATTGGTGAAAAACCCTAATTAGACAAGAATAAGCCTAGGGAGGACGAAAATGACCTAAATGTTCGTCCAATGACACAAACACACCTATTGGATGCACAAGATTGCATAAAAACCCTAATTGGACAAGAATAAGACTAGGGAGGACGAAAATGACCTAAATGTTCCTCCAATTACACAAGCACACCTATTGGATGCACAAGATTGCATAAAAACCCTAATTGGACAAGAATAAGACTAGGGACGACGAAAATGACCTAAATGTTCATCCAATGACACAAATGTACTTATTGGATGCACAAGATTGGTTAAAAACCCTAATTGGACAAGAATAAGCCTAGGGAGGACGAAAATGACCTAAATGTTCGTCCAATGACACAAACACACCTATTGGATGCACAAGATTGCATAAAAACCCTAATTGGACAAGAATAAGACTAGGGAGGACGAAAATGACCTAAATGTTCCTCCAATGACACAAAACACCTATTTGATGCACAATATTGCATAAAAACCCTAATTGGACAAGAATAAGACTAGGGAGGACGAAAATGACCTAAATGTTCATCCAATGACACAAATGAACTTATTGGATGCACAAGATTGGTTAAAAACCCTAATTGGACAAGAATAAGCCTAGGGAGGACGTAAGTGACCTAAATGTTCATCCAATTACACAAATGAACTTATTGGATGCACAAGATTGGTTAAAAACCCTAATTGGACAAGAATAAGCCTAGGGAGGACGAAAATGACCTAAATGTTCGTCCAATGACACAAACACACCTATTGGATGCACAAGATTGCATAAAAACCCTAATTGGACAAGAATAAGACTAGGGAGGACGAAAATAACCTAAATGTTCTTCCAATGACACAAACACACCTATTGGGTGCACAAGATTGCATAAAAACCCTAATTCGACAAGAATAAGACTAGGGAGGACGAAAATGACCTAAATGTTCATCCAATGACACAAATGAACTTATTGGATGCACAAGATTGGTTAAAAACCCTAATTGGACAAGAATAAGCCTAGGGAGGACGAAAATGACCTAAATGTTCATCCAATGACACAAATAAACTTATTGGATGCACAAGATTGGTTAAAAACCCTAATTGGACAAGAATAAGCCTAGGGAGGACGAAAATGACCTAAATGTTCGTCCAATGACACAAACACACCTATTGGATGCACAGGATTGGTTAAAAACCCTAATTAGACAAGAATAAGCCTATGGAGGACGAAAATGACCTAAATGTTCGTCCAATGACACAAACACACCTATTGGATGCACAAGATTGGATAAAAACCCTAATTGGACAAGAATAAGCCTAGGGAGGACGAAAATGACCTAAATGTTCATCCAATGACACAAATGAACTTATTGGATGCACAAGATTGGTTAAAAACCCTAATTGGACAAGAATAAGCCTAGGGAGGAAAAACATGACCTAAATGTTCATCCAATGACACAAATGAACTTATTGGATGAACATGATTGGTTAAAAACCCTAATTGGACAAGAATAAGCCTAGGGATGACGAAAATGACCTAAATGTTCGTCCAATGACACAAACACACCTATTGGATGCACAAGATTGCATAAAAACCCTAATTGGACAAGAATAAGCCTAGTGAGGACGAAAATGACCTAAATGTTCGTCCAATGACACAAACACACCTATTGGATGCACTAGATTGCATAAAAACCCTAATTGGACAAGAATAAGACTAGGGAGGACGTAAATGACTTAAATGTTCCACCAATGACACAAATGAACTTATTGGATGCACAAGGTTGGTTAAAAACCCTAATTGGACAAGAATAAGACTAGGGAGGACGAAAATGACCTAAATGTTCATCCAATGACACAAATGAACTTATTGGATGCACAAGATTGGCTAAAAACCCTAATTGGACAAGAATAAGCATAGGGAGGACGAAAATGACCTAAATGTTCATCCAATGACACAAATGAACTTATTGGATGCACAAGGTTGGATAAAAACCCTAATTGGACAAGAATAAGCATAGGGAGGACGAAAATGACCTAAATGTTCCTCCAATGACACAAACACACCTATTGGATGCACAAGATTGGTTAAAAACCCTAATTGGACAAGAATAAGCCTAGGGAGGACGAAAATGACCTAAATGTTCGTCCAATGACACAAACACACCTATTGGATGCACAAGATTGCATAAAAACCCTAATTGGTCAAGAATAAGACAAGGGAGGACGAAAATGACCTAAATGTTCCTCCAATGACACAAATGAACTTATTGGATGCACCAGATTGGCTAAAAACCCTAATTGGACAAGAATAAGCCTAGGGAGGACGAAAATGACCTAAATGTTCATCCAATGACACAAATGAACTTATTGGATGCACAAGATTTGTTAAAAACCCTAATTGGACAAGAATAAGCCTAGGGAGGACGAAAATGACCTAAATGTTCGTCCAATGACACAAACGCACCTATTGGATGCACAAGATTGCATAAAAACCCTAATTGGACAAGAATAAGACTAGGGAGGACGAAAATGGCCTAAATGTTCCTCCAATGGCACAAACACACCTACTGGATGAACAAGATTGCATAAAAACCCTAATTGGACAAGAATAAGACTAGGGAGGACGAAAATGACCTAAATGTTCCTCCAATGACACAAACACACCTATTGGATGCACAAGATTGGTTAAAAACCCTAATTGGACAAGAATAAGCCTAGGGAGGACGAAAATGACCTAAATGTTCGTCCAATGACACAAACACACCTATTGGATGCACAAGATTGCATAAAAACCCTAATTGGACAAGAATAAGACTAGGGAGAACGAAAATGACCTAAATGTTCCTCCAATGACACAAATAAACTTATTGGATGCACAAGATTGGCTAAAAACCCTAATTGGACAAGAATAAGCCTAGGGAGGACGAACATGACCTAATTGTTCTTCCAATGACACAAATGAACTTATTGGATGCACAAGATTGGTTAAAAACCCTAATTGGACAAGAATAAGCCTAGGGAGGACGAAAATGACCTAAATGTTCATCCAATGACACAAATAAACTTATTGGATGCACATGATTGGTTAAAAACCCTAATTGGACAAGAATAAGACTAGGGAGGACGAAAATGACCTAAATGTTTATCCAATGACACAAACACACCTATTGGATGCACATGATTGGTTAAAACCCCTAATTGGACAAGAATAAGCCTAGGGAGGACGAAAATGACCTAAATGTTCGTCCAATGACACAAACACACCTATTGGATGCACAAGATTGGTTAAAAACCCTAATTGGACAAGAATAAGACTAGGGAGGATGAAAATGACCTAAATCTTCATCCAATGACACAAACACACCTATTGGATGCACAAGATTGCATAAAAACCCTAATTGGACAAGAATAAGACTAGGGAGGACGAAAATGACCTAAATGTTTACCCAATGACACAAACACACCTATTGTATGCACAAGAATGGTTAAAAACCCTAATTGGACAAGAATAAGCCTAGGGAGGACGAAAATGACCTAAATGTTCGTCCAATGACACAAACACACCTATTGGATGCACAAGATTGGTTAAAAACCCTAATTGGACAAGAATAAGACTAGGGAGGACGAAAATGACCTAAATGTTCATCCAATGACACTAACACACCTATTGGATGCACAAGATTGCATAAAAACCCTAATTGGACAAAAATAAGACTAGGGAGGACGAAAATGACCTAAATGTTCCTCCAATGACACAAATGAACTTATTGGATGCACAAGATTGGCTAAAAACCCTAATTGGATAAGAATAAGCCTAGGGATGACGAAAATGACCTAAATGTTCATCCAATGACACAAATGAACTTATTGGATGCACAAGATTGGTTAAAAACCCTAATTGGACAAGAATAAGCCTAGGGAGGACGAAAATGACCTAAATGTTCATCCAATGACACAAATAAACTTATTGGATGCACATGATTGGTTAAAAACCCTAATTGGACAAGAATAAGCCTAGGGAGGACGAAAATGACCTAAATGTTCGTCCAATGACACAAACACACTTATTGGATGCACAAGTTTGGTTCAAAACCCTAATTGGACAAGAATAAGACTAGGGAGGACGAAAATGACCTACATGTTCATCCAATGACACAAACACACCTATTGGATGCACAATATTGGTTAAAAACACTAGTTGGACTAGAATAAGCCTAGGGAGGACGAAAATGACCTAAATGTTCATTCAATGACACAAATGAACTTATTGGATGCAGAAGATTGGTTAGGAACCCTAATTGGACAAGAATAAGCCTAGGCAGGACGAAAATGACCTAAATGTTCGTCCAATGACACAAACACACCTATTGGATGCACAAGATTGCATAAAAACCCTAATTGGACAAAAATAAGACTAGGGAGGACGAAAATAACCTAAATGTTCCTCTAATGATACAAATGAACTTATTGGATGCACAAGATTGGCTAAAAACCCTAATTGGATAAGAATAAGCCTAGGGAGGACGAAAATGACCTAAATGTTCATCCAATGACACAAACACACCTATTGTATGCACAAGATTGGTTAAAAACCTTAATTGGACAAGAATAAGCCTAGGGAGGACGAAAATGACCTAAATGTTCATCCAATGACACAAACACACCTATTGGATGCACAAGATTGCATAAAAACCCTAATTGGACAAGAATAAGACTAGGGAGGACGAAAATGACCTAAATGTTTACCCAATGACACAAACACACCTATTGTATGCACAAGAATGGTTAAAAACCCTAATTGGACAAGAATAAGCCTAGGGAGGACGAAAATGACCTAAATGTTCGTCCAATGACACAAACACACCTATTGGATGCACAAGATTGGTTAAAAACCCTAATTGGACAAGAATAAGACTAGGGAGGACGAAAATGACCTAAATGTTCATCCAATGACACTAACACACCTATTGGATGCACAAGATTGCATAAAAACCCTAATTGGACAAAAATAAGACTAGGGAGGACGAAAATGACCTAAATGTTCCTCCAATGACACAAATGAACTTATTGGATGCACAAGATTGGCTAAAAACCCTAATTGGATAAGAATAAGCCTAGGGATGACGAAAATGACCTAAATGTTCATCCAATGACACAAATGAACTTATTGGATGCACAAGATTGGTTAAAAACCCTAATTGGACAAGAATAAGCCTAGGGAGGACGAAAATGACCTAAATGTTCATCCAATGACACAAACACACCTATTGGATGCACAAGATTGCATAAAAACCCTAATTGGACAAGAATAAGACTAGGTAGGACGTAAATGACCTAAATGTTCCACCAATGACACAAATGAACTTATTGGATGCACAAGGTTGGTTAAAAACCCTAATTAGAAAAGAATAAGCCTAGGGAGGACGAAAATGACCTAAATGTTCATCCAATGACACAAATGAACTTATTGGATGCACAAGATTGGTTAAAAACCCTAATTGGACAAGAATAAGCCTAGGGAGGACGAAAATGACCTAAATGTTCATCCAATGACACAAACACACCTATTGGATGCACAAGATTGGTTAAAACCCTAATTGGACAAGAATAAGCCTAGGGAGGACGAAAATGACCTAAATGTTCATCCAATGACACAAATGAACTTATTGGTTGCACAAGATTGGTTAAAAACCCTAATTGGACAAGAATAAGCCTAGGGAGGACGAAAATGACCTAAATGTTCATCCAATGACACAATTGAAATTATTGGATGCACAAGATTGGTTAAAAACCATAATTGGACAAGAATAAGCCTAGGAAGGACGAAAATGACCTAAATGTTCATCCAATGACACAAATGAACTTATTGGATGCACAAGATTGCTTAAAAACCCTAATTGGACAAGAATAAGCCTAGGGAGGACGAAAATGACCTAAATGTTCATCCAATGACACAAATAAACTTATTGGATGCACATGATTGGTTAAAAACCCTAATTGGACAAGAATAAGCCTAGGGAGGACGAAAATGACCTAAATGTTCGTCCAATGACACAAACACACCTATTGGATGCACAAGATTGGATAAAAACCCTAATTGGACAAGAATAAGCCTAGGGAGGACGAAAATGACCTAAATGTTCGTCTAATGACACAAATGAACTTATTGGATGCACAAGATTGGTTAAAAACCCTAATTGGACAAGAATAAGCCTAGGGAGGACGAAAATGACCTGAATGTTCGTCCAATGACACAAACACACCTATTGGATGCACAAGATTGCATAAAAACCCTAATTGGACAAGAATAAGACTAGGGAGGACGAAAATGACCTAAATGTTCCTCCAATGACACAAACACACCTATTGGATGCACAAGATTGGTTAAAAACCCTAATTGGACAAGAATAACCCTAGGGAGGACGAAAATGACCTAAATGTTCGTCCAATGACACAAACACACCTATTGGATGCACAAGATTGCATAAAAACCCTAATTGGACAAGAATAGGACTAGGGAGGACGAAAATGACCTAAATGTTCCTCCAATGACACAAATGAACTTATTGGATGCACAAGATTGGCTAAAAACCCTAATTGGACAAAAATAAGCCTAGGGAGGATGAAAATGACCTAAATGTTCATCCAATGACACAAATGAACTTATTGGATGCACAAGATTGGTTAAAAACCCTAATTGAACAAGAATAAGCCTAGTGAGGACGAAAATGACCTAAATGTTCATCCAATGACACAAACACACATATTGGATGCACAAGATTGCTTAAAACCCTAATTGGACAAGAATAAGACTAGGGAGGACGAAAATGACCTAAATGTTCATCCAATGACACAAATGAACTTATTGGATGCACAAGATTGGTTGAAAACCCTAATTGGACAAGAATAAGCATAGGGAGGACGAAAATGACCTAAATGTTCCTCCAGTGACACAAACACACCTATTGGATGCACAAGATTGGTTAAAAACCCTACTTGGACAAGGATAAGCCTAGGGAGGACGAAAATGACCTAAATGTTCGTCCAATGACACAAACACACCTATTGGATGCACAAGATTGCATAAAAACCCTAATTGGACAAGAATAAGACTAGGGAGGACGAAAATGACCTAAATGTTCCTCCAACGACACAAATGAACTTATTGGATGCACAAGGTTGGTTAAAAACCCTAATTGGACAAGAATAAGCCTAGGGAGGACGAAAATGACCTAAATGTTCAACCAATGACACAAATGAACTTATTGGATGCACAAGGTTGCATAAAAACCCTAATTGGACAAGAATAAGACTAGGGAGGACGAAAATGACCTAAATGTTCCTCCAATGACACAAACACACCTATTGGATGCACAAGATTGGTTAAAAACCCTAATTGGACAAGAATAAGCCTAGGGAGGACGAAAATGACCTAAATGTTCGTCCAATGACACAAACACACCTATTGGATTCACAAGATTGCATAAAAACCCTAATTGGACAAGAATAAGCCTAGGGAGGACGAAAATGACCAAAATGTTCATCCAATGACACAAATGAACTTATTGGATGCACAAGATTGGTTAAAAACCCTAATTGGACAAGAATAAGCCTAGGGAGGACGAAAATGACCTAAATGTTCGTCCAATGACACAAACACACCTATTGGATGCACAAGATTGCATAAAAACCCTAATAGGAAAAGAATAAGACTAGGGAGGACGAAAATGACCTAAATGTTCCTCCAATGACACAAACACACCTATTGGATACCCAACATTGCATAAAAACCCTAATTCGACAAGAATAAGACTAGGGAGGACGACAATGGCCTAAATGTTCCTCCAATGACACAAACACACCTATTGGATGCACAAGATTGCATAAAAACCCTAATTGGACAAGAATAAGACTAGGGAGGACGAAAATGACCTAAATGTTCATCCAATGACACAAATGAACTTATTGGATGCACAAGATTGGTTAAAAACCCTAATTGGACAAGAATAAGCCTAGGGAGGACGAAAATGACCTAAATGTTCGTCCAATGACACAAACACACCTATTGGATGCACAAGATTGCATAAAAACCCTAATTGGACAAGAATAAGACTAGGGATGACGAAAATGACCTAAATGTCCATCCAATGACACAAATGAACTTATTGGATGCACAAGATTGGTTAAAAACCCTAATTGGACAAGAATAAGCCTAGGGAGGACGAAAATGACCTAAATGTTCGTCCAATGACACAAACACACCTATTGGATGCACAAGATTGCATAAAAACCCTAATTGGACAAGAATAAGCACAAGGAGGACAAAAATGACCTAAATGTTCATCCAATGACACAAATGAACTTATTGGATGCACAAGATTGGTTAAAAACCCTAATTGGACAAGAATAAGCATAGGGAGGACGAAAATGACCTAAATGTTCATCCAATGACACAAACACACATATTCGATGCACAAGATTGCTTAAAACCCTAATTGGACAAGAATAAGCCTAGGGAGGACGAAAATGACCTAAATGTTCATCCAATGACACAAATGAACTTATTGGATGCACAAGATTGGTTAAAAACCCTAATTGGACAAGAATAAGTCTAAGGAGGACGAAAATGACCTAAATGTTCATCCAATGACACAAACACACCTATTGGATGCACAAGATTGCATAAAAACCCTAATTGGACAAGAATAAGACTAGGGAGGACGAAAATGACCTAAATGTTTAACAAAGACACAAACACACCTATTGGATGCACAAGATTGGTTAAAAACCCTAATTGGACAAGAATAAGCCTAGGGAGGACGAAAATGACCTAAATGTTCATCCAATGACACAAAGCAACTTATTGGATGCACATGATTGGTTAAAAACCCTAATTGGACATGAATAAGCCTAGGGAGTACGAAATTGACCTAAATGTTCCTCCAATGACACAAATGAACTTATTGGATGCACAAGATTGGTTAAAAACCCTAATTGGACAAGAATAAGCCTAGGGAGGACGAAAATGACCTAAATGTTCATCCAATGACACAAACACACCTATTGGATGCACAAGATTGCATAAAAACCCTAATTGGACAAGAATAAGACTAGGGAGGACGAAAATGACCTAAATGTTTACCCAATGACACAAACACACCTATTGTATGCACAAGAATGGTTAAAAACCCTAATTGGACAAGAATAAGCCTAGGGAGGACGAAAATGACCTAAATGTTCGTCCAATGACACAAACACACCTATTGGATGCACAAGATTGGTTAAAATCCCTAATTGGACAAGAATAAGACTAGGGAGGACGAAAATGACCTAAATGTTCATCCAATGACACTAACACACCTATTGGATGCACAAGATTGCATAAAAACCCTAATTGGACAAGAATAAGACTAGGGAGGACGAAAATGACCTAAATGTTTATCCAATGACACAAACACACCTATTGGAACCACATGATTGGTTAAAACCCCTAATTGGACAAGAATAAGCCTAGGGAGGACGAAAATGACCTAAATGTTCGTCCAATGACACAAACACACCTATTGGATGCACAAGATTGGTTAAAAACCCTAATTGGACAAGAATAAGACTAGGGAGGACGAAAATGACCTAAATGTTCATCCAATGACACTAACACACCTATTGGTTGCACAAGATTGCATAAAAACCCTAATAGGACAAGAATAAGACTAGGGAGGACGAAAATGACCTAAATGTTCCTCCAATGACACAAACACACCTATTGGATGCACAAGATTGGTTAAAAACCCTAATTGGACAAGAATAAGCCTAGGGAGGACGAAAATGACCTAAATGTTCGTCCAATGACACAAACACACCTATTGGATGCACAAGATTGCATAAAAACCCTAATTGGACAAGAATAAGACTAGGGAGAACGAAAATGACCTAAATGTTCCTCCAATGACACAAATAAACTTATTGGATGCACAAGATTGGCTAAAAACCCTAATTGGACAAGAATAAGCCTAGGGAGGACGAACATGACCTAATTGTTCTTCCAATGACACAAATGAACTTATTGGATGCACAAGATTGGTTAAAAACCCTAATTGGACAAGAATAAGCCTAGGGAGGACGAAAATGACCTAAATGTTCATCCAATGACACAAATAAACTTATTGGATGCACATGATTGGTTAAAAACCCTAATTGGACAAGAATAAGACTAGGGAGGACGAAAATGACCTAAATGTTTATCCAATGACACAAACACACCTATTGGATGCACATGATTGGTTAAAACCCCTAATTGGACAAGAATAAGCCTAGGGAGGACGAAAATGACCTAAATGTTCGTCCAATGACACAAACACACCTATTGGATGCACAAGATTGGTTAAAAACCCTAATTGGACAAGAATAAGACTAGGGAGGATGAAAATGACCTAAATGTTCATCCAATGACACTAACACACCTATTGGATGCACAAGATTGCATAAAAACCCTAATTGGACAAGAATAAGACTAGGGAGGACGAAAATGACCTAAATGTTTATCCAATGACACAAACACACCTATTGGATGCACATGATTGGTTACAACCCCTAATTGGACAAGAATAAGCCTAGGGAGGACGAAAATGACCTAAATGTTCGTCCAATGAAACAAACACACCTATTGGATGCACAAGATTGGTTAAAAACCCTAATTGGACAAGAATAAGACTAGGGAGGACGAAAATGACCTAAATGTTCATCCAATGACACTAACACACCTATTGGATGCACAAGATTGCATAAAAACCCTAATTGGACAAGAATAAGACTAGGGAGGACGAAAATGACCTAAATGTTCCTCCAATGACACAAACACACCTATTGGATGCACAAGATTGGTTAAAAACCCTAATTGGACAAGAATAAGCATAGGGAGGACGAAAATGACCTAAATGTTCGTCCAATGACACAACACACCTATTGGATGCACAAGATTGCATAAAAACCCTAATTGGACAAGAATAAGACTAGGGAGGACGAAAATGACCTAAATTTTTATCCAATGACACAAACACACCTATTGGATGCACAAGATTGGTTAAAAACCATAATTGGACAAGAATAAGCATAGGGAGGACGAAAATGACCTAAATGTTCGTCCAATGACACAACACACCTATTGGATGCACAAGATTGCATAAAAACCCTAATTGGACAAGAATAAGACTAAGGAGGACAAAAATGACCTAAATGTTTATCCAATGACCCAAATGAACTTATTGGATGCACAAGATTGGTTTAAAACCCTAATTGGACAAGAATAAGCCTAGGGAGGACGAAAATGACCTAAATGTTCCTCCAATGACACAAATGAACTTATTGGATGCACAAGATTGGCTAAAAACCCTAATTGGACAAGAATAAGCCTAGTGAGGACGAAAATGACCTAAATGTTTATCCAATGACACAAATGAACTTATTGGATGCACAAGGTTGGTTAAAAACCCTAATTGGCGAGAATAAGCCAAGGGACGACGAAAATGACCTAAATGTTCGTCCAATGACACAAACACACCTATTGGATGCACAAGATTGCATAAAAACCCTAATTGGACAAGAATAAGACTAGGGAGGACGAAAATGACCTAAATGTTCCTCCAATGACACAAACACACCTATTGGATGCACAAGATTGCATAAAAACCTAATTCGACAAGAATAAGACTAAGGACGACGAAAATTACCTAAATGTTCATCCAATGACACAAATGAACTTATTGGATGCACAAGATTGGTTAAAAACCCTAATTGGACAAGAATAAGCCTAGGGAGGACGAAAATGACCTAAATGTTCGTCCAATGACACAAACACACCTATTGGATGCACAAGATTGCATAAAAACCCTAATTGGACAAGAATAAGACTAGGGAGGACGAAAATGACCTAAATGTTCCTCCAATGACACAAACACACCTATTGGATGCACAAGATTGCATAAAAACCCTAATTGGACAAGAATAAGACTAGAAGGACGAAAATGACCTAAATGTTCATTCAATGACACAAATGAACTTATTGAATGCACAAGATTGGTTAAAAACCCTAATCGGACAAAAATAAGCCTAGGGAGGACGAAAATGACCTAAATGTTCGTCCAATGACACAAACACACCTATTGGATGCACAAGATTGCATAAAAACCCTAATTGGACAAGAATAAGACTAGGGAGGACGAAAATGACCTAAATGTTCCTCCAATGACACAAACACACCTATAGGATGCACAAGATTGCATAAAAACCCTAATTGGACAAGAATAAGCAATAGGGAGGACGAAAATGACCTAAACGTTCATCCAATGACACAAACCCACATATTGGATGCACAAGATTGCTTAAAACTCTAATTGGACAAGAATAAGCCTAGGGAGGACGAAAATGACCTAAATGTTCGTCCAATGACACAAACACACCTATTGGATGCACAAGATTGCATAAAAACCCTAATTGGACAAGAATAAGACTAGGGAGGACGAAAATGACCTAAACGTTCATCCAATGACACAAACCCACATATTGGATGCACAAGATTGCTTAAAACCCTAATTGGACAAGAATAAGACTAGGGAGGACGAAAATGACCTAAATGTTCGTCCAATGACACAAATGAACTTATTGAATGCACAAGATTGGTTAAAAACCCTAATTGGACAAGAATAAGCCTAGGGAGGACGAAAATGACCTAAATGTTCGTCCAATGACACAAACACACCTATTGGATGCACAAGATTGCATAAAAACCCTAATTCGACAAGAATAAGACTAGGGAGGACGAAAATGACCTAAATGATCATCCAATGACACAAATGAACTTATTGGATGCCCAAGATTGGTTAAAAACCCTAATTGGACAAGAATAAGCCTAGGTAGGACGAAAATGACCTAAATGTTCGTCCAATGACACAAACACACCTATTTGATGCACAAGATTGCATAAAAACCCTAATTCGACAAGAATAAGACTAGGGAGGACGAAAATGACCTAAATGATCATCCAATGACACAAATGAACTTATTGGATGCACAAGATTGGTTAAAAACCCTAATTGGACAAGAATAAGCCTAGGGAGGACGAAAATGACCTAAATGTTCGTCCAATGACACAAACACACCTATTGGATGCACAAGATTGCATAAAAACCCTAATTTGATAAGAATAAAACTAGGGAGGACGAAAATGACCTAAATGTTCATCCAATGACACAAACACACCTAATAGGACAAGAATAAGACTTGGGAGGACGAAAATGACCTAAATGTTCATCCAATGACACAAATGAACTTATTGGATGCACAAGATTGGTTAAAAACCCTAATTGGACAAGAATAAGCCTAGGGAGGACGAAAATGACCTAAATGTTCGTCCAATGACACAAACACACCTATTGGATGCACAAGATTGCATAAAAACCCTAATTGGACAAGAATAAGCATAGGGAGGACGTAAATGACCTAAATGTTCATCCAATGACACAAATGAACTTATTGGATGCACAAGATTGGTTAAAAACCCTAATTGGACAAGAATAAGCATAGGGAGGACGAAAATGACCTAAATGTTGATCCAATGACACAAACACACATATTGGATGCACAAGATTGCTTAAAAGCCTAATTGGACAAGAATACGACTAGGGATGACGAAAATGACCTAAATGTTCATCCAATGACACAAATGAACTTATTGGATGCACAAGATTGGTTAAAAACCCTAATTGGACAAGAATAAGCCTAGGGAGGACGAAAATGACCTAAATGTTCGTCCAATGACACAAACACACCTATTGGATGCACAAGATTGCATAAAAACCCTAATTGGACAAGAATAAGCCTAGGGAGGACGAAAATGACCTAAATGTTCATCCAATGACACAAATGAACTTATTGGATGCACAAGATTGGTTAAAAACCCTAATTTGACAAGAATAAGCATAGGGAGGACGAAAATGACCTAAATGTTCATCCAATGACACAAACACACATATTGGATGCACAAGATTGGTTCAAAACCCTAATTGGACAAGAATAAGCCTAGGGAGGACAAAAATGACCTAAATGTTCGTCCAATGACACAAACACAGCTATTGGATGCACAAGATTACATAAGAACCCTAATTGGACAATAATAAGACTAGGGAGGACGAAAATGACCTAAATGTTCCTCCAATGACACAAACACACCTATTGGATGCACAAGATTGGTTAAAAACCCTAATTGGACAAGAATAAGCCTAGGGAGGACGAAAATGACCTAAATGTTCGTCCAATGACACAAACACACCTATTGGATGCACAAGATTGCATAAAAACCCTAATTGGACAAGAATAAGACTAGGGAGGACGAAAATGACCTAAATGTTCGTCTAATGACACAAATGAACTTATTGGATGCACAAGGTTGGTTAAAAACCCTAATTGGACAAGAATAAGCCTAGGGAGGACGAAAATGACCTAAATGTTCGTCCCATGACACAAACACACCTATTGGATGCACAAGATTGCATAAAAACCCTAATTGGACAAGAATAAGACTAGGGAGGACGAAAATGACCTAAATGTTCCTCCAATGACACAAATAAACTTATTGGATGCACAAGATTGGCTAAAAACCCTAATTGGACAAGAATAAGCCTAGGGAGGACGAACATGACCTAAATGTTCATCCAATGACACAAATGAACTTATTGGATGCACAAGATTGGTTAAAAACCCTAATTGGACAAGAATAAGCCTAGGGAGGACGAAAATGACCTAAATGTTCATCCAATGACACAAATAAACTTATTGGATGCACATGATTGGTTAAAAACCCTAATTGGACAAGAATAAGCCTGTGGAGGACGAAAATGACCTAAATGTTCGTCCAATGACACAAACACACCTATTGGATGCACAAGATTGAATAAAAACCCTAATTGGACAAGAATAAGCCTAAGGAGGACGAAAATGACCTAAATGTGCGTCTAATGACACAAATGAACTTATTGGATGCACAAGATTGGTTAAAAACCCTTATTGGACAAGAATAAGCCTAGGGAGGACGAAAATGACCTAAATGTTCGTCCAATGACACAAACACACCTATTGGATGCACAAGATTGCATAAAATCCCTAATTGGACAAAAATAAGACTAGGGAGGACGAAAATGACCTAAATGTTCCTCCAATGACACAAATCAACTTATTGGATGCACAAGATTGGCTAAAAACCCTAATTGGATAAGAATAAGCCTAGGGAGGACGAAAATGACCTAAATGTTCATCCAATGACACAAATGAACTTATTGGATGCACAAGATTGGTTAAAAACCTTAATTGGACAAGAATAAGCCTAGGGAGGACGAAAATGACATAAATGTTCATTCAATGACACAAACACACCTATTGGATGCACAAGATTGCATAAAAACCCCAATTGGACAAGAATAAGACTAGGGAGGACGAAAATGACCTAAATGTTTATCCAATGACACAAACACACCTATTTTATGCCCAAGATTGGTTAAAAACCCTAATTGGACAAGAATAAGCCTAGGGAGGACGAAAATGACCTAAATGTTCGTCCAATGACACAAACACACCTATTGGGTGCACAAGATTGGTTAAAAACCCTAATTGGACAAGAATAAGACTAGGGAGGACGAAAATGACCTAAATGTTCATCCAATGACACTAACACACCTATTGGATGCACAAGATTGCATAAAAACCCTAATTGGACAAGAATAAGACTAGGGAGGACGAAAATGACCTAAATGTTTATCCAATGACACAAACACACCTATTGGATGCACAAGATTGCTTAAAAACCCTAATTGGACAAGAATAAGCCTAGGGAGGACGAAAATGACCTAAATGTTCATCCAATGACACAAACACACCTATTGGATGCACAAGATTGGTTTGAAACCCTAATTGGACAAGAATAAGCCTAGGGAGGACGAAAATGACCTAAATGTTCATCCAATGACACAAACACACCTATTGGATGCACAAGATTGGTTAAAAACCCTAATTGGACAAGAATAAGCCTAGGGAGGACGAAAATGACCTAAATGTTCATCCAATAACACAAATGAACTTATTGGATGCAGAAGATTGCTTAAAAACCCTAATTGGACAAGAATAAGCCTAGGGATGACGAAAATGACCTAAATGTTCATCCAATGACACAAATGAACATATTGGATGCACAAGATTGCTTAAAAACCCTAATTGGACAAGAATAAGCCTAGGGAGGACGAAAATGACCTAAATGTTCATCCAATGACACAAATACACCTATTGGATGCACAAGATTGGTTAAAAACCCTAATTGGACAAAAATAAGCCTAGGGAGGACGAAAATGACCTAAATGTTCATCCAATGACACAAATGAACTTATTGGATGCACAAGATTGGTTAAAAACCCTAATTGGACAAGAATAAGCCTAGGGAGGACGAAAATGACCTAAATGTTCATCCAATGACACAAACACACCTATTGGATGCACAAGATTGGTTAAAAACTCTAATTGGACAAGAATAAGCCTAGGAAGGACGAAAATGACCTAAATGTTCATCCAATGACACAAATGAACTTATTGGATGCACAAGATTGGTTAAAAACCCTAATTGGACAAGAATAAGCCTAGGGAGGACGAAAATGACCTAAATGTTCATCCAATGACACAAATGAACTTATTGGATGCACAAGATTGGTAAAAAAACCCTAATTGGACAAGAATAAGCATAGGGAGGACGAAAATGACCTAAATG
Organism: Cicer pinnatifidum; assembly: GCA_037974775.1. Lineage (NCBI taxonomy): Eukaryota > Viridiplantae > Streptophyta > Magnoliopsida > Fabales > Fabaceae > Cicer > Cicer pinnatifidum. The sequence continues at coordinate 66,204 of JBBPBR010000132.1, read as the reverse complement.
TTCATCCAATGACACAAATGAACTTATTGGATGCACAAGATTGGTTAAAAACCCTAATTGGACAAGAATAAGCCTAGGGAGGACGAAAATGACCTAAATGTTCATCCAATGACACAAACACACCTATTAGATGCACTAGATTGGTTAGAAACCCTAATTGGACAAGAATAAGCCTAGGGAGGACGAAAATGACCTAAATGTTAATCCAATGACACAAATGAACTTATTGGATGCACAAGATTGGTTAAAAACACTAATTGGACAAGAATAATCCTAGGGAGGACGAAAATGACCTAAATGTTCATCAAATGACTAAACACACCTATTGGATGCACAAGATTGGTTAGAAACCCTAATTGGACAAGAATAAGCCTAGGGATGACGAAAATGACCTAAATGTTCATCCAATGACACAAATGAACTTATTGGATGCACAAGATTGGTTAAAAACCCTAATTGGACAAGAATAAGCCTAGGGAGGACGAAAATGACCTAAATGTTCATCCAATGACACAAACACACCTATTGGATGCACAAGATTGTTTAGAAACCTTAATTGGACAAGAATAAGCCTAGGGAGGACGAAAATGACCTAAATGTTAATCCAATGACACAAATGAACTTATTGGATGCACAAGATTGGTTAAAAACCCTAATTGGACAAGAATAAGCCTAGGGAGGACGAAAATGACCTAAATGTTCATCCAATGACACAAACACACCTATTGGATGCACAAGATTGGTTAAAAACCCTAATTGGACAAGAATAAGCCTAGGGAGGACGAAAATGACCTAAATGTTTATCCAATGACACAAATGAACTTATTGGATCCACAAGATTGGTTAAAAACCCTAATTGGACAAGAATAAGACTAGGGAGGACGAAAATGACCTAAATGTTCATCCAATGACACAAACACACCTATTGGATTCACAAGATTGGTTAGAAACCCTAATTGGACAAGAATAAGCCTAGGGAGGATGAAAATGACCAAAATATTCATCCAATGACACAAATGAACTTATTGGATGCACAAGATTGCTTAAAACCCTAATTGGACAAGAATAAGCCTAGGGAGGACGAAAATGACCTAAATGTTCATCCAATGACACAAACACAGCTATTGGATGCACAAGATTGGTTAAAAACCCTAATTGGACAAGAATAAGCCTAGGGAGGACGAAAATGACCTAAATGTTCATCCAATGACACAAACACACCTATTGGATGCACAAGATTGCTTAAAAACCCTAATTGGACAAGAATAAGCCTAGGGAGGACGAAAATGACCTAAATGTTCATCCAATGACACAAATGAACTTACTGGATGCACAAGATTGCTTAAAAACCCTAATTAGACAAGAATAATCCTAGGGAGGACGAAAATGACCTAAATGTTCATCCAATGACACAAATACACCTATTGGATGCACAAGATTGGTTAGAAACCCTAATTGGACAAGAATAAGCCTAGGGGGGACGAAAATGACCTAAATGTTCATCCAATGACACAAACACACCTATTGGATGCACAAGATTGGTTAAAAACCCTAATTGGTCAAGAATAAGCCTAGGGATGACGAAAATGACCTAAATGTTCATCCAATGACACAAATGAACTTATTGGATGCACAAGATTGGTTAGAAACCCTAATTGGACAAGAATAAGCCTAGGGAGGACGAAAATGACCTAAATGTTCATCCAATGACACAAATGAACTTATTGGATGCACAAGATTGGTTAAAAATCCTAATTGGACAAGAATAAGCTTAGGGAGGACGAAAATGACCTAAATGTTCATCCAATGACACAAATGAACTTATTGGATGCACAAGATTGGTTAGAAACCCTAATTGGACAAGAATAAGCCTAGGGAGGACGAAAATGACCTAAATGTTCATCCAATGACACAAATGAACTTATTGGATGCACAAGATTGGTTAAAAACCCTAATTGGACAAGAATAAGCCTAGGGAGGACGAAAATGACCTAAATGTTCATCCAATGACACAAATGAACTTATTGGATGCACAAGATTGGTTAAAAACCCTAATTGGACAAGAATAAGCCTAGGGAGGACGAAAATGACCTAAATGTTCATCCAATGACACAAATATACTTATTGGATGCACAAGATTGGTTAAAAACCCTAATTGGACAAGAATAAGCCTAGGGAGGACGTAAATGACCTAAATGATCCACCAATGACACAAATGAACTTATTGGATGCACAAGGTTGGTTAAAAACCCTAATTGGACAAGAATAAGCCTAGGGAGGACGAAAATGACCTAAATGTTCAACCAATGACACAAATGAACTTATTGGATGAACAAGGTTGGTTAAAAACCCTAATTGCACAAGAATAAGCCTAGGGAGGACGAAAATGACCTAAATGTTCGTCCAATGACACAAACACACCTATTGGATGCACAAGATTGCATAAAAACCCTAATTGGACAAGAATAAGACTAGGGAGGACGAAAATGACCTAAATGTTCCTCCTATGACACAAACACACCTATTGGATGCACAAGATTGTATAAAAACCCTAATTCGACAAGAATAAGACTAGGGAGGACGAAAATGACCTAAATGTTCCTCCAATGACACAAACACACCTATTGGATGCACAAGATTGCATAAAAACCCTAATTGGACAAGAATAAGACTTGGGAGGACGAAAATGACCTAAATGTTCATCCAATGACACAAATGAACTTATTAGCTCCACAAGATTGGTTAAAAACCCTAATTGGACAAGAATAAGCCTAGGGAGGACGAAAATGACCTAAATGTTCGTCCAATGACACAAACACACCTATTGGATGCACAAGATTGCATAAAAACCCTAATTGGACAAGAATAAGACTAGGGAGGACGAAAATGACCTAAATGTTCCTCCAATGACACAAACACACCTATTGGATGCACAGGATTGCATAAAAACCTTAATTGGACAAGAATAAGCCTATGGAGGACGAAAATGACCTAAATGTTCGTCCAATGACACAAACACGCCTATTGGATGCACAAGATTGCATAAAAACCCTAATTGGACAAGAATAAGCCTAGGGAGGACGAAAATGACCTAAATGTTCATCCAATGACACAAATGAACTTATTGGATGCACAAGATTGGTTAAAAATCCTAATTGGACAAGAATAAGCCTTGGGAGGACGAAAATGACCTAAATGTTCATCCAATGACACAAATGAACTTATTGGATGCACAAGATTGGTTAGAAACCCTAATTGGACAAGAATAAGCCTAGGGAGGACGAAAATGACCTAAATGTTCATCCAATGACACAAATGAACTTATTGGATGCACAAGATTGGTTAAAAACCCTAATTGGACAAGAATAAGCCTAGGGAGGACGAAAATGACCTAAATGTTCATCCAATGACACAAATGATTTTATTGGATGCACAAGATTGCTTAAAAACCCTAATTGGACAAGAATAAGCCCATGGAGGACGAAAATGACCTAAATGTTCATCCAATGACACAAATACACCTATTGGATGCACAAGATTGGTTAAAAACCCTAATTGGACAAGAATAAGCCTAGGGAGGACGAAAATGACCTAAATGTTCATCCAATGACACAAAGTAACTTATTGGATGCACAAGATTGGTTAAAAACCCTAATTGGACAAGAATAAGCCTAGGGAGGACGAAAATGACCTAAATGTTCGTCCAATGACACAAACACACCTATTGGATGCACAAGATTGCATAAAAACCCTAATTGGACAAGAATAAGACTAGGGAGGACGAAAATGACCTAAATGTTCCTCCAATGACACCAACACATCTATTGGATGCACAAGATTGCATAAAAACCCTAATTGGACAAGAATAAGACTATGGAGGACGAAAATGGCCTAAATGTTCATCCAATGACACAAATGAACTTATTGGATGCACAAGATTGGTTAAAAACCCTACTTGGACAAGAATAAGCCTAGGGAGGACGAAAATGACCTAAATGTTCGTCCAATGACACAAACACACCTATTGGATGCACAAGATTGCATAAAAACCCTAATTGGACAAGAATAAGACTAGGGAGGACGAAAATGACCTAAATGTTCCTCCAATGACACAAACACACCTATTGGATGCACAAGATTGCATAAAAAGCCTAATTGGACAAGAATAAGACTAGGGAGGACGAAAATGACCAAAATGTTCATCCAATGACACAAATGAACTTATTGGATGCACAAGATTGGTTAAAAACCCTAATTGGACAAGAATAAGCATAGGGAGGACGAAAATGACCTAAACGTTCATCCGATGACACAAACCCACATATTGGATGCACAAGATTGCTTAAAACCCTAATTGGACAAGAATAAGACTAGGGAGGACGAAAATGACCTAAATGTTCATCCAATGACACAAATGAACTTATTGGATGCACAAGATTGGTTAAAAACCCTACTTGGACAAGAATAAGACTAGGGAGGACGAAAATGACCTAAATGTTCCTCCAATGACACAAACACACCTATTGGATGCACAAGATTGCATAAAAACCCTAATTGGACAAGAATAAGACTAGGGATGACGAAAATGACCTATATGTTCATCCAATGACACAAATGAACTTATTGGATGCACAAGATTGGTTAAAAACCCTAATTGGACAAGAATAAGCCTAGGGAGGACGAAAATGACCTAAATGTTCGTCCAATGACACAAACACACCTATTGGATGCACAAGATTGCATAAAAACCCTAATTGGACAAGTATAAGACTAGGGAGGACGAAAATGACCTAAATGTTCCTTTAATGACACAAACACACCTATTGAATGCACAAGATTGCATAAAAACCCTAATGCGACAAGAATAAGACTAGGGAGGATGAAAATGACCTAAATGTTCATCCAATGACACAAATGAACTTATTGGATGCACAAGATTGGTTAAAAACCCTACTTGGACAAGAATAAGCCTAGGGAGGACGAAAATGACCTAAATGTTCGTCCAATGACACAAACACACCTATTGGATGCACAAGATTGGTTAAAAACCCTAATTGGACAAGAATAAGACTAGGGAGGACGAAAATGACCTAAATGTTCATCCAATGACACTAACACACCTATTGGATGCACAAGATTGCATAAAAACCCTAATTGGACAAGAATAAGACTAGGGAGGACGAAAAATGACCTAAATGTTTATCCAATGACACAAACACACCTATTGGATGCACATGATTGGTTAAAACCCCTAATTGGACAAGAATAAGCCTAGGGAGGACAAAAATGACCTAAATGTTCGTCCAATGACACAAACACACCTATTGGATGCACAAGATTGGTTAAAAACCCTAATTGGACAAGAATAAGACTAGGGAGGACGAAAATGATCTAAATGTTCATCCAATGACACTAACACACCTATTGGATGCACAAGATTGCATAAAAACCCTAATTGGACAAGAATAAGACTAGGGATGACGAAAATGACCTAAATGTTTATCCAATGACACAAACACACCTATTGGATGCACATGATTGGTTAAAACCCCTAATTGGACAAGAATAAGCCTAGGGAGGACGAAAATGACCTAAATGTTCGTCCAATGACACAAACACACCTATTGGATGCACAAGATTGGTTAAAAACCCTAATTGGACAAGAATAAGACTAAGGAGGATGAAAATGACCTAAATGTTCATCCAATGACACTAACACACCTATTGGATGCACAAGATTGCATAAAAACCCTAATTGGACAAGAATAAGACTAGGGAGGACGAAAATGACCTAAATGTTTATCCAATGACACAAACACACCTATTGGATGCACATGATTGTTTAAAACCCCTAATTGGACAAGAATAATCCTAGGGAGGACGAAAATGACCTAAATGTTCGTCCAATGACACAAAACACACCTATTGGATGCACAAGATTGGTTAAAAACCCTAATTGGACAAGAATAAGACTAGGGAGGACGAAAATGACCTAAATGTTCCTCCAATGACACTAACACACCTATTGGATGCACAAGATTGCATAAAAACCCTAATTGGACAAGAATAAGCCTAGGGAGGACGAAAATGACCTAAATATTCGTCCAATGACACAAACACACCTATTGGATGCACAAGATTGCATAAAAACCCTAATTGGACAAGAATAAGACTAGGGAGGACGAAAATGACCTAAATGGTCCTCCAATGACACAAATAAACTTATTGGATGCACAAGATTGGCTAAAAACCCTAATTGGACAAGAATAAGCCTAGGGAGGACGAACATGACCTAAATGTTCATCCAATGACACAAATGAACTTATTGGATGCACAAGATTGGTTAAAAACCCTAATTGGACAAGAATAAGCCAAGGGAGGACGAAAATGACCTAAATGTTCGTCCAATGACACAAACACACCTATTGGATGCACAAGATTGAATAAAAACCCTAATTGGACAAGAATAAGCCTAGGGAGGACGAAAATGACCTAAATGTGCGTCTAATGACACAAATGAACTTATTGGATGCACAAGATTGGTTAAAAACCCTTATTGGACAAGAATAAGCCTAGGGAGGACGAAAATGACCTAAATGTTCGTCCAATGACACAAACACACCTATTGGATGCACAAGATTGCATAAAATCCCTAATTGGACAAAAATAAGACTAGGGAGGACGAAAATGACCTAGATGTTCCTCCAATGACACAAATCAACTTATTGGATGCACAAGATTGGCTAAAAACCCTAATTGGATAAGAATAAGCCTAGGGAGGACGAAAATGACCTAAATGTTCATCCAATGACACAAATAAACTTATTGGATGCACAAGATTGGTTAAAAACCTTAATTGGACAAGAATAAGCCTAGGGAGGACGAAAATGACCTAAATGTTCATCCAATGACACAAACACACCTATTGGATGCACAAGATTGCATAAAAACCCCAATTGGACAAGAATAAGACTAGGGAGGACGAAAATGACCTAAATGTTTATCCAATGACACAAACACACCTATTGTATGCCCAAGATTGGTTAAAAACCCTAATTGGACAAGAATAAGCCTAGGGAGGACGAAAATGACCTAAATGTTCGTCCAATGACACAAACACACCTATTGGATGCACAAGATTGGTTAAAAACCCTAATTGGACAAGAATAAGACTAGGGAGGACGAAAATGACCTAAATGTTCATCCAATGACACTAACACACCTATTGGATGCACAAGATTGCATAAAAACCCTAATTGGACAAAAATAAGACTAGGGAGGACGAAAATGACCTAAATGTTCCTCCAATGACACAAATGAACTTATTGGATGCACAAGATTGGCTAAAAACCCTAATTGGATAAGAATAAGCCTAGGGATGACGAAAATGACCTAAATGTTCATCCAATGACACAAATGAACTTATTGGATGCACAAGATTGGTTAAAAACCCTAATTGGACAAGAATAAGCCTAGGGAGGACGAAAATGACCTAAATGTTCATCCAATGACACAAACACACCTATTGGATGCACTAGATTGGTTAGAAACCCTAATTGGACAAGAATAAGCCTAGGGAGGACGAAAATGACCTAAATGTTAATCCAATGACACAAATGAACTTATTGGATGCACAAGATTGCTTAAAAACCCTAATTGGACAAGAATAAGCCTAGGGAGGACGAAAATGACCTAAATGTTCATCCAATGACACAAACACACCTATTGGATGCACAAGTTTGGTTAGAAACCCTAATTGGACAAGAATAAGCCTAGGGAGGACGAAAATGACCTAAATGTTCATCCAATGACACAAACACACCTATTGGATGCACAAGATTGGTTAAAAACCCTAATTGGACAAGAATAAGCCTAGGGAGGACGAAAATGACCTAAATGTTGATCCAATGACACAAATGAACTTATTGGATCCACAAGATTGGTTAAAACCTTAATTGGACAAGAATAAGACTAAGGAGGACGAAAATGACCTAAATGTTCATCCAATGACACAAACACACCTATTGGATGCACAAGATTGGTTAGAAACCCTAATTGGACAAGAATAAGCCTAGGAAGGACGAAAATGACCTAAATGCTAATCCAATGACACAAATGAACTTATTGGATGCACAAGATTGGTTAAAAACCCTAATTGGACAAGAATAAGCCTAGGGAGGACGAAAATGACCTAAATGTTCATCCAATGACACAAACACACCTATTGGATGCACAAGATTGGTTAAAAACCCTAATTGGACAAGAATAAGCCTAGGGAGGACGAAAATGACCTAAATGTTCATCCAATGACACAAATGAACTTATTGGATGCACAAGATTGGTTAAAAACCCTAATTGGACAAGAATAAGCCTAGGGAGGACGAAAATGACCTAAATGTTCATCCAATGACACAAGCACACCAATTGGATGCACAAGATTGGTTAGAAACCCTAATTGGACAAGAATAAACCTAGGGAGGATGAAAATGACCTAAATATTCATCCAATGACACAAATGAACTTATTGGATGCACAAGATTGCTTAAAACCCTAATTGGAAAAGAATAAGCCTAGGGAGGACGAAAATGACCTAAATGTTCATCCAATGACACAAACACACCTATTGGATGCACAAGATTGGTTAGAAACCCTAATTGGACAAGAATAAGCCTAGGGAAGACGAAAATGACCTAAATATTCATCCAATGACACAAATGAACTTATTGGATACACAAGATTGCTTAAAACCCTAATTGGACAAGAATAAGACTAGGGAGGACGAAAATGACCTAAATGTTCATCCAATGACACAAACACACCTATTGGATGCACAAGATTGGTTAGAAACCCTAATTGGACAAGAATAAGCCTTGGGAGCACGAAAATGACATAAATGTTCATCCAATGACACAAATGAACTTATTGGATGCACAAGATTGGTTAAAAACCCTAATTGGACAAGAATAAGCCTAGGGAGGACGAAAATGACCTAAATGTTCATCCAATGACACAAACACACCTATTGGATGCACAAGATTGGTTAGAAACCCTAATTGGACAAGAATATGCTTAGGGAGGACGAAAATGACCTAAATGTTCATCCAATGACACAAATGAACTTATTGGATGCACAAGATTGGTTAAAAACCCTAATTGGACAAGAATAAGCCTAGGGAGGACGAAAATGACCTAAATGTTCATCCAATGACACAAACACACCTATTGGATGCACAAGATTGGTTAAAAACTCTAATTGGACAAGAATAAGCCTAGGAAGGACGAAAATGACCTAAATGTTCATCCAATGACACAAATGAACTTATTGGATGCACAAGATTGGTTAAAAACCCTAATTGGACAAGAATAAGCCTAGGGAGGACGAAAATGACCTAAATGTTCATCCAATGACACAAATGAACTTATTGGATGCACAAGAATGGTTAAAAACCCTAATTAGACAAGAATAAGCCTAGGGAGGACGAAAATGACCTAAATGTTTATCCAATGACACAAATGAACTTATTGGATGCACAAGATTGGTTAAAAACCCTAATTGGACAAGAATAAGCCTAGGGAGGACGAAAATGACCTAAATGTTCATCCAATGACACAAATAAAATTATTGGATGCACATGATTGGTTAAAAACCCTAATTGGACAAGAATAAGCCTAGGGAGGACGAAAATGACCTAAATGTTCGTCCAATGACACATACACACCTATTGGATGCACAAGATTGCATAAAATCCCTAATTGGACAAAAATAAGACTAGGGAGGACGAAAATGACCTAAATGTTTCTCCAATGACACAAATGAACTTATTGGATGCACAAGATTGGCTAAAAACCCTAATTGGATAAGAATAAGCCTAGGGAGGACGAAAATGACCTAAATGTTCATCCAATGACACAAATGAACTTATTGGATGCACAAGATTGGTTAAAAACCCTAATTGGACAAGAATAAGCCTAGGGAGGACGAAAATGACCTAAATGTTCATCCAATGACACAAATAAACTTATTGGATGCACATGATTGGGTAAAAACCCTAATTGGACAAGAATAAGCCTAGGGAGGACGAAAATGACCTAAATGTTCGTCCAATGACACAAACACACCTATTGGATGCACAAGATTGCATAAAATCCCTAATTGGACAAAAATAAGACCTAGGGAGGACGAAAATGACCTAAATGTTCATCCAATGACACAAATGAACTTAATGGATGCACAAGATTGGTTAAAAACCCTAATTGGACAAGAATAAGCCTAGGGAGGACGAAAATGACCTAAATGTTCATCCAATGACACAAATAAACTTATTGGATGCACATGATTGGTTAAAAACCCTAATTGGACAAGAATAAGCCTAGGGAGGACGAAAATGATCTAAATGTTCGTCCAATGACACAAACACACCTATTGGATGCACAAGATTGGATAAAGACCCTAATTGGACAAGAATAAGCCTAGGGAGGACGAAAATGACCTAAATGTTCGTCTAATGACACAAATGAACTTATTGGATGCACAAGATTGGTTAAAAACCCTAATTGGACAAGACTAAGCCTAGGGAGGACGAAAATGACCTAAATGTTCGTCCAATGACACAAACACACCTATTGGATGCACAAGATTGCATAAAAACCCTAATTGGGCAAAAATAAGACTAGGGAGGACGAAAGTGACCTAAATGTTCATCCAATGACACAAATGAACTTATTGGATGTACAAGATTGGTTAAAAACCTTAATTGGACAAGAATAAGCCTAGGGAGGACGAAAATGACCTAAATGTTCATCCAATGACACAAACACACCTATTGGATGCACAAGATTGCATAAAAACCCTAATTGGACAAGAATAAGACTTGGGAGGACGAAAATGACCCAAATGTTTATCCAATGACACAAACACACCTATTGTATGCACAAGATTGGTTAAAAACCCTAATTGGACAAGAATAAGCCTAGGGAGGACGAAAATGACCTAAATGTTCGTCCAATGACACAAATAAACTTATTGGATGCACATGATTGGTTAAAAACCCTAATTGGACAAGAATAAGCCTAGGGAGGACGAAAATGACCTAAATGTTCGTCCAATGACACAAACACACCTATTGGATGCACAAGATTGGATAAAAACCCTAATTGGACAAGAATAAGCCTAGGGTGGACGAAAATGACCTAAATGTTTGTCTAATGACACAAATGAACTTATTGGATGCACAAGATTGGTTAAAAACCCTAATTGGACAAGAATAAGCCTAGGGAGGACGAAAATGACCTAAATGTTCGTCCAATGACACAAACACACCTATTGGATGCACAAGATTGCATAAAAACTCTAATTGGACAAAAATAAGACTAGGGAGGACGAAAATGACCTAAATGTTCCTCCAATGACACAAATGAACTTATTGGATGCACAAGATTGGCTTAAAACCCTAATTGGATAAGAATAAGCCTAGGGAGGACGAAAATGACCTAAATGTTCATCCAATGACACAAATGAACTTATTGGATGCACAAGATTGGTTAAAAACCTTAATTGGACAAGAATAAGCCTAGGGAGGACGAAAATGACCTAAATGTTCATCCAAGGACACAAACACACCTATTGGATGCACAAGATTGCATAAAAACCCTAATTGGACAAGAATAAGACTAGGGAGGACGAAAATGACCTAAATGTTTATCCAATGACACAAACACACCTATTGTATGCACAAGATTGGTTAAAACCCCTAATTGGACAAGAATAAGCCTAGGGAGGACGAAAATGACCTAAATGTTCGTCCGATGACACAAACACACCTATTGGATGCACAAGATTGGTTAAAAACCCTAATTGGACAAGAATAAGACTAAGGAGGATGAAAATGACCTAAATGTTCATCCAATGACACTAACACACCTAAATGTTCGTCCGATGACACAAACACACCTATTGGATGCACAAGATTGGTTAAAAACCCTAATTGGACAAGAATAAGACTAAGGAGGACGAAAATGACCTAAATGTTCATCAAATGACACAAATGAACTTATTGGATGCACAAGATTGGTTAAAAACCTTAATTGGACAAGAATAAGCCTAGGGAGGACGAAAATGACCTAAATGTTCATCCAATGACACAAACACACCTATTGGATGCACAAGATTGCATAAAAACCCTAATTGGACAAGAATAAGACTAGGGAGGACGAAAATGACCTAAATGTTTATCCAATGACACAAACAAACCTATTGGATGCACAAGATTGGTTAAAAACCCTAATTGGACAAGAATAAGCCTAGGGAGGACGAAAATGACCTAAATGTTCATCCAATGACACAAATGAACTTATTGGATGCACAACATTGCTTAAAAACCCTAATTGGACAAGAATAAGCCTAGGGAGGACGAAAATGACCTAAATGTTCATCCAATGACACAAATGAACTTATTGGATGCACAAGATTGGTTAAAAACCCTAATTGGACAAGAATAATCCTAGGGTGGACGAAAATGACCTAAATGTTTATCCAATGACACAAATGAACTTATTGGATGCACAAGATTGGTTAAAAACCCTAATTGGACAAGAATAAGCCTAGGGAGGACGAAAATGACCTAAATGTTCATCCAATGACACAAACACACCTATTGGATGCACAAGATTGGTTAAAAACCCTAATTGGACAAGAATAAGCCTAGGGAGGACGAAAATGACCTAAATGTTCATCCAATGACACAAATTAACTTATTGGATGCACAAGATTGGTTAAAAACCCTAATAAGATAAGAATATGCCTAGGGAGGACGAAAATGACCTAAATGTTCATCCAATGACACAAATGAACTTATTGGATGCACAAGATTGCTTAAAAACCCTAATTGGACAAGAATAAGCCTAGGGAGGACGAAAATGACCTAAATGTTCATCCAATGACACAAATAAACTTATTGGATGCACATGATTGGTTAAAAACCCTAATTGGACAAGAATAAGCCTAGGGAGGACGAAAATGACCTAAATGTTCGTCCAATGACACAAACACACCTATTGGATGCACAAGATTGGATAAAAACCCTAATTGGACAAGAATAAGCCTAGGGAGGACGAAAATGACCTAAATGTTCGTCTAATGACACAAATGAACTTATTGGATGCACAAGATTGGTTAAAAACCCTAATTGGACAAGAATAAGCCTAGGGAGGACGAAAATGACCTGAATGTTCGTCCAATGACACAAACACACCTATTGGATGCACAAGATTGCATAAAAACCCTAATTGGACAAGAATAAGACTAGGGAGGACGAAAATGACCTAAATGTTCCTCCAATGACACAAACACACCGATTGGATGCACTAGATTGCATAAAAACCCTAATTGGACAAGAATAAGACTAGGGAGGACGTAAATGACCTAAATGTTCCACCAATGACACAAATGAACTTATTGGATGCACAAGGTTGGTTAAAAACCCTATTTGGACAAGAATAAGCCTAGGGAGGACGAAAATGACCTAAATGTTCAACCAATGACACAAATGAACTTATTGGATGCACAAGGTTGGTTAAAAACCCTAATTGGACAAGAATAAGCCTAGGGAGGACGAAAATGACCTAAATGTTCGTCCAATGACACAAACACACCTATTGGATGCACAAGATTGCATAAAAACCCTAATTGGACAAGAATAAGCCTAGGGAGGACGAAAATGACCTAAATGTTCCTCCAATGACACAAAGACACCTATTGGATGCACAAGATTGCATAAAAACCCTAATTGGACAAGAATAAGACTAGGGAGGACGAAAATAACCTAAATGTTCCTCCAATGACACAAACACACCTATTGGATGCACAAGATTGCATAAAAACCCTAATTCGACAAGAATAAGACTAGGGAGGACAAAAATGACCTAAATGTTCCTCCAATGACACAAACACACCTATTGGATGCACAAGATTGCATAAAAACCCTAATTGGACAAGAATAATACTTGGGAGGACGATAATGACCTAAATGTTCATCCAATGACACAAATGAACTTATTGGATGCACAAGATTGGTTAAAAACCCTAATTGGCCAAGAATAAGCCTAGGGAGGACGAAAATGACCTAAATGTTCGTCCAATGACACAAACACACCTATTGGATGCACAAGATTGCATAAAAACCCTAATTGGACAAGAATAAGACTAGGGAGGACGAAAATGACCTAAATGTTCCTCCAATTACACAAGCACACCTATTGGATGCACAAGATTGCATAAAAACCCTAATTGGACAAGAATAAGACTAGGGACGACGAAAATGACCTAAATGTTCATCCAATGACACAAATGTACTTATTGGATGCACAAGATTGGTTAAAAACCCTAATTGGACAAGAATAAGCCTAGGGAGGACGAAAATGACCTAAATGTTCGTCCAATGACACAAACACACCTATTGGATGCACAAGATTGCATAAAAACCCTAATTGGACAAGAATAAGACTAGGGAGGACGAAAATGACCTAAATGTTCCTCCAATGACACAAAACACCTATTTGATGCACAATATTGCATAAAAACCCTAATTGGACAAGAATAAGACTAGGGAGGACGAAAATGACCTAAATGTTCATCCAATGACACAAATGAACTTATTGGATGCACAAGATTGGTTAAAAACCCTAATTGGACAAGAATAAGCCTAGGGAGGACGTAAGTGACCTAAATGTTCATCCAATTACACAAATGAACTTATTGGATGCACAAGATTGGTTAAAAACCCTAATTGGACAAGAATAAGCCTAGGGAGGACGAAAATGACCTAAATGTTCGTCCAATGACACAAACACACCTATTGGATGCACAAGATTGCATAAAAACCCTAATTGGACAAGAATAAGACTAGGGAGGACGAAAATGACCTAAATGCTCATCCAATGACACAAATGAACTTATTGAATGCACAAGATTGGTTAAAAACCCTAATCGGACAAGAATAAGCCTAGGGAGGACGAAAATGACCTAAATGTTCGTCCAATGATACAAACACACCTATTGGATGCACAAGATTGCATAAAAACCTTAATTGGACAAGTATAAGACTAGGGAGGACGAAAATGACCTAAATGTTCCTTTAATGACACAAACACACCTATTGGATGCACAAGATTGCATAAAAACCCTAATGCGGCAAGAATAAGACTAGGGAGGATGAAAATGACCTAAATGTTCATCCAATGACACAAATGAACTTATTGGATGCACAAGATTGGTTAAAAACCCTACTTGGACAAGAATAAGCCTAGGGAGGACGAAAATGACCTAAATGTTCGTCCAATGACACAAATACACCTATTGGATGCACAAGATTGGTTAAAAACCCTAATTGGACAAGAATAAGCCTAGGGAGGACGAAAATGACCTAAATGTTCGTCCAATGACACAAACACACCTATTGGATGCACAAGATTGCATAAAAACCCTAATTGGACAAGAATAAGACTAGGGAGGACGAAAATGACCTAAATGTTCCTCCAATGACACAAACACACCTATTGGATGCACAAGATTGCATAAAAACCCTAATTCGACAAGAATAAGACTAGGGAGGACGAAAATGACCTAAATGTTACTCCAATGACACAAATGAACTTATTGGATGCACAAGATTGGTTAAAAACCCTAATTGGACAAGAATAAGCCTAGGGAGGACGAAAATGACCTAAATGTTCGTCCAATGACACAAACACACCTATTGGATGCACAAGATTGCATAAAAACTCTAATTGGACAAAAATAAGACTAGGGAGGACGAAAATGACCTAAATGTTCATCCAATGACACAAATAAACTTATTGGATGCACATGATTGGTTAAAAACCCTAATTGGACAAGAATAAGCCTAGGGAGGACGAAAATGACCTAAATGTTCGTCCAATGACACATACACACCTATTGGATGCACAAGATTGCATAAAATCCCTAATTGGACAAAAATAAGACTAGGGAGGACGAAAATGACCTAAATGTTCCTCCAATGACACAAATGAACTTATTGGATGCACAAGATTGGCTAAAAACCCTAATTGGATAAGAATAAGCCTAGGGAGGACGAAAATGACCTAAATGTTCATCCAATGACACAAATAAACTTATTGGATGCACATGATTGGTTAAAAACCCTAATTGGACAAGAATAAGCCTAGGGAGGACGAAAATGACCTAAATGTTCGTCCAATGACACAAACACACCTATTGGATGCACAAGATTGGATAAAAACCCTAATTGGACAAGAATAAGCCTAGGGAGGACGAAAATGACCTAAATGTTTATCCAATGACACAAATGAACTTATTGGATGCACAAGATTGGTTAAAAACCCTAATTGGACAAGAATAAGCCTAGGGAGGACGTAAATGACCTAAATGTTCGTCCAATGACACAAACACACATATTGGATGCACAAGATTGCTTAAAACCCTAATTGGACAAGAATAAGACTAGGGAGGACGAAAATGACCTAAATGTTCATCCAATGACACAAATGAACTTATTGGATGCACAAGATTGGTTAAAAATCCTAATTAGACAAGAATAAGCCTAGGGAGGAAAAACATGACCTAAATGTTCATCCAATGACACAAATGAACTTATTGGATGCACAAGATTGGTTAAAAACCCTAATTGGACAAGAATAAGCCTAGGGATGACTAAAATGACCTAAATGTTCGTCCAATGACACAAACACACCTATTGGATGCACAAGATTGCATAAAAACCCTAATTGGACAAGAATAAGACTAGGGAGGACGAAAATGACCTAAATGTTCCTCCAATGACACAAACACACCTATTGGATGCACTAGATTGCATAAAAATCCTAATTGGACAAGAATAAGACTAGGGAGGACGTAAATGACCTAAATGTTCGACCAATGTCACAAATGAACTTATTGGATGCACAAGGTTAGTTAAAAACCCTATTTGGACAAGAATAAGCCTAGGGAGGACAAAAATGACCTAAATGTTCAACCAATGACACAAATGAACTTATTGGATGCACAAGGTTGGTTAAAAACCCTAATTGGACAAGAATAAGCCTAGGGAGGACGAAAATGACCTAAATGTTCGTCCAATGACACAAACACACCTATTGGATGCACAAGATTGCATAAAAACCCTAATTGGACAAGAATAAGCCTAGGGAGGACGAAAATGACCTAAATGTTCGTCCAATGACACAAACACACCTATTGGATGCACAAGATTGCATAAAAACCCTAATTGGACAAGAAAAAGCCTAGGGAGGACGAAAATGACCTAAATGTTCATCCAATGACACAAATGAACTTATTGGATGCACAAGATTGGTTTAAAACCCTAATTGGACAAGAATAAGCCTAGGGAGGACGAAAATGACCTAAATGTTCATCCAATGACACAAATGAACTTATTGGATGCACAAGATTGGTTAAAAACCCTAATTGGACAAGAATAAGCCTAGGGAGGACGAAAATGACCTAAATGTTCATCCAATGACACAAATAAACTTATTGGATGCACATGATTTGTTAAAAACCCTAATTGGACAAGAATAAGCCTAGGGAGGCAAAAATGACCTAAATGTTCGTCCAATGACACAAACACACCTATTGGATGCACAAGATTGCATAAAATCCCTAATTGGACAAAAATAAGACTAGGGAGGACGAAAATGACCTAAATGTTCCTCCAATGACACAAATGAACTTATTGGATGCACAAGATTGGCTAAAAACCCTAATTGGATAAGAATAAGCCTAGGGAGGACGAAAATGACCTAAATGTTCATCCAATGACACAAATGAACTTATTGGATGCACAAGATTGGTTAAAAACCCTAATTGGACAAGAATAAGCCTAGGGAGGACGAAAATGACCTAAATGTTCATCCAATGACACAAATAAACTTATTGGATGCACATGATTGGTTAAAAACCCTAATTGGACAAGAATAAGCCTAGGGAGGACGAAAAGGACCTAAATGTTCGTCCAATGACACAAACACACCTATTGGATGCACAAGATTGCATAAAATCCCTAATTGGACAAAAATAAGACTAGGGAGGACGAAAATGACCTAAATGTTCCTCCAATGACACAAATGAACTTATTGGATGCACAAGATTGGCTAAAAACCCTAATTGGATAAGAATAAGCCTAGGGAGGACGAAAATGACCTAAATGTTCATCCAATGACACAAATGAACTTATTGGATGCACAAGATTGGTTAAAAACCCTAATTGGACAAGAATAAGCCT
Source organism: Cicer pinnatifidum (assembly GCA_037974775.1). Classification (NCBI taxonomy): domain Eukaryota; kingdom Viridiplantae; phylum Streptophyta; class Magnoliopsida; order Fabales; family Fabaceae; genus Cicer; species Cicer pinnatifidum. The sequence continues at coordinate 47,905 of JBBPBR010000132.1, read as the reverse complement.
AGGGAGGACGAAAATGACCTAAATGTTCATCCAATGACACAAATAAACTTATTGGATGCACATGATTGGTTAAAAACCCTAATTGGACAAGAATAAGCCTAGGGAAGACGAAAATGACCTAAATGTTCATCCAATGACACAAATGAACTTATTGGATGCACAAGATTGGTTAAAAACCCTAATTGGACAAGAATAAGCCTAGGGAGGACGAACATGACCTAAATGTTCCTCCAATGACACAAATGAACTTATTGGATGCACAAGATTGGCTAAAAACCCTAATTGGACAAGAATAAGCCTAGGGAGGACAAAAATTACCTAAATGTTCATCCAATGACACAAATTAACTTATTGGATGCACAAGATTGGTTAAAAACCCTAATGTGACAAGAATAAGCCTAGGGAGGACGAAAATGACCTAAATGTTCATCCAATGACACAAATGAACTTATTGGATGTACAAGATAGCTTAAAAACCCTAATTGGACAAGAATAAGCCTAGGGAGGACGAAAATGACCTAAATGATCGTCCAATGACACAAATCAACTTATTGGATGCACATGATTGGTTAAAAACCCTAATTGGACAAGAATAAGCCTAGGGAGGACGAAAATGACCTAAATGTTCGTCCAATGACACAAATCAACTTAAATGATGCACATGATTGGTTAAAAACCCTAATTGGACAAGAATAAGCCTAGGGAGGACGAAAATGACCTAAATGTTCATCCAATGACACAATTGAACTTATTGGATGCACAAGATTGGTTAAAATCCCTAATTGGACAAGAATAAGCTTAGGGAGGACGAAAATGACCTAAATGTTCGTCCAATGACACAAACACACCTATTGGATGCACAAGATTGCATAAAAACCCTAATTGGACAAGAATAAGACTAGGGAGGACGAAAATGACCTAAATGTTCCTCCAATGACACAAATGAACTTATTGGATGCACAAGATTGGCTAAAAACCCTTATTGGACAAGAATAAGCCTAGGGAGAACGAAAATGACCTAAATTTTCATCCAATGACACAAATGAACTTATTGGATGCACATGATTGGTTAAAAACCCTAATTGGACAAGAATAAGCCTATGGAGGACAAAAATGACCTAAATGTTCATCCAATGACACAAATGAACTTATTGGATGCACAAGATTGGTTAAAAACCCTAATTGGACAAGAATAAGCATAGGGAGGACGAAAATGACCTAAATGTTCATCCAATGACACAAACACACATATCGGATGCACAAGATTGCTTAAAACCCTAATTGGACAAGAATAAGACTAGGGATGACGAAAATGACCTAAATGTTCATCCAATGACACAAATGAACTTATTGGATGCATAAGATTGGTTAAAAACCCTAATTGGACAAGAATAAGCCTAGGGAGGACGAAAATGACCTAAATGTTCGTCCAATGACACAAACACACCTATTGGATGCACAAGATTGCATAAAAACCCTAATTGGACAAGAATAAGACTAGGGAGGACGAAAATGACCTAAATGTTCCTCCAATGACACCAACACATCTATTGGATGCACAAGATTGCATAAAAACCCTAATTGGACAAGAATAAGACTATGGAGGACGAAAATGGCCTAAATGTTCATCCAATGACACAAATGAACTTATTGGATGCACAAGATTGGTTAAAAACCCTACTTGGACAAGAATAAGCCTAGGGAGGACGAAAATGACCTAAATGTTCGTCCAATGACACAAACACACCTATTGGATGCACAAGATTGCATAAAAACCCTAATTGGACAAGAATAAGACTAGGGAGGACGAAAATGACCTAAATGTTCCTCCAATGACACAAAAGAACTTATTGGATGCACAAGGTTGGTTAAAAACCCTAATTGGACAAGAATAAGCCTAGGGAGGACGAAAATGACCTAAATGTTCGTCCAATGACACAAACACACCTATTGGATGCACAAGATTGCATAAAAACCCTAATTGGACAAGAATAAGCCTAGGGAGGACGAAAATGACCTAAATGTTCGTCCAATGACACAAACACACCTATTGGATGCACAAGATTGCATAAAAACCCTAATTGCACAAGAATAAGCCTAGGGAGGACGAAAATGACCTAACTGTTCATCCAATGACACAATTGAACTTATTAAATACACAAGATTGGTTAAAAACCCTAATTGGACAAGATTAAGCATAGGGAGGACGAAAATGACCTAAATGTTCATCCAATGACTCAAATGAACCTATTGGATGCACAAGATTGGTTAAAAACCCTAATTGGACAAGAATAAGCCTAGGGAGGACGAAAATGACCTAAATGTTCATCCAATGACACAAATGAACTTATTGGATGCACAAGATTGGTTAAAAACCATAATTGGACAAGAATAAGCCTAGGGAGGACGAAAATGACCTAAATGTTCATCCAATGACACAAATGAACTTATTGGATGCACAAGATTGGTTGAAAACCCTAATTGAACAACAATAAGCCTAGGGAGGACTTAAATGACCTAAATGTTCATCCAATGACACAAATAAACTTATTGGATGCACAAGATTGGTTAAAAACCCTAATTGGACAAGAATAAGCCTAGGGAGGACGAAAATGACCTAAATGTTCGTCCAATGACACCAACACACATATTGGATGAACAAGATTGCTTAAAACCCTAATTGGACAAGAATAAGACTAGGGAGGACGAAAATGACCTAAATGTTCATCCAATGACACAAATGAACTTATTGGATGCACAAGATAGGTTAAAAACCCTAATTGGACAAGAATAAGCCTAGGGAGGACGAAAATGACCTAAATGTTCGTCCAATGACACAAATCAACTTATTGGATGCACATGATTGGTTAAAAACCCTAATTGGACAAGAATAAGCCTAGGGAGGACGAAAATGACCTAAAAGTTCGTCTAATGACACAAATGAACTTACTGGATGCACAAGATTGGTTAAAAACCCTAATTGGACAAGAATAAGCCTAGGGAGGACGAAAATGACCTAAATGTTCATCGAATGACACAAATGAACTTATTGGATGTACAAGATAGGTTAAAAACCCTAATTGGACAAGAATAAGCCTAGGGAGGACGAAAATGATCTAAATGTTCGTCCAATGACACAAATCAACTTAAATGATGCACATGATTGGTTAAAAACCCTAATTGGACAAGAATAAGCCTAGGGAGGACGAAAATGACCTAAATGTTCATCCAATGACACAATTGAACTTATTGGATGCACAAGATTGGTTAAAATCCCTAATTGGACAAGAATAAGCTTAGGGAGGACGAAAATGACCTAAATGTTCGTCCAATGACACAAACACACCTATTGGATGCACAAGATTGCATAAAAACCCAAATTGGACAAGAATAAGCCTAGGGAGGATGAAAATGACCTAAATGTTCAACCAATGACACAAATGAACTTATTGGATGCACAAGGTTCGTTAAAAACCCTAATTGGAGAAGAATAAGCCTAGGGAGGACGAAAAAGACCTAAATATTCGTCCAATGACACAAACACACCTATTGGATGCACAAGATTGCATAAAATCCCTAATTGGACAAGAATAAGACTAGGGAGGATGAAAATGATCTAAATGTTCCTCCAATGACACAAACACACCTATTGGATGCACAATATTGGTTAAAAACCCTAATTGGACAAGAATAAGCCTAGGGAGGACGAAAATGACCTAAATGTTCGTCCAATGACACAAACACACCTATTGGATGCACAAGATTGCATAAAAACCCTAATTGGACAAGAATAAGACTAGGGAGGACGAAAATGACCTAAATGTTCCTCCAATGACACAAATGAACTTATTGGATGCACAAGATTGGCTAAAAACCCTTATTGGACAAGAATAAGCCTAGGGAGAACGAAAATGACCTAAATTTTCATCCAATGACACAAATGAACTTATTGGATGCACATGATTGGTTAAAAACCCTAATTGGACAAGAATAAGCCTATGGAGGACAAAAATGACCTAAATGTTCATCCAATGACACAAATGAACTTATTGGATGCACAAGATTGGTTAAAAACCCTAATTGGACAAGAATAAGCATAGGGAGGACGAAAATGACCTAAATGTTCATCCAATGACACAAACACACATATTAGATGCACAAGATTGGTTAAAAACCCTAATTGGACAAGAATAAGCCTAGGGAGGACGAAAATGACCTAAATGTTCGTCCAATGACACAAACACACCTATTGGATGCACAAGATTGGTTAAAAACCCTAATTGGACAAGAATAAGCCTAGGGACGACGAAAATGACCTGAATGTTCGTCCAATGACACAAACACACCTATTGGATGCACAAGATTGGTTAAAAACCCTAATTGGACAAGAATAAGCCTAGGGAGGACGAAAATGACCTAAATGTTCGTCCAATGACACAAACACACCTATTGGATGCACAAGATTGCATAAAAACTCTAATTGGACAAAAATAAGACTAGGGAGGACGAAAATGACCTAAATGTTCCTCCAATGACACAAATGAACTTATTGGATGCACAAGATTGGCTTAAAACCCTAATTGGATAAGAATAAGCCTAGGGAGGACGAAAATGACCTAAATGTTCATCCAATGACACAAATGAACTTATTGGATGCACAAGATTGGTTAAAAACCTTAATTGGACAAGAATAAGCCTAGGGAGGACGAAAATGACCTAAATGTTCATCCAAGGACACAAACACACCTATTGGATGCACAAGATTGCATAAAAACCCTAATTGGACAAGAATAAGACTAGGGAGGACGAAAATGACCTAAATGTTTATCCAATGACACAAACACACCTATTGTATGCACAAGATTGGTTAAAACCCCTAATTGGACAAGAATAAGCCTAGGGAGGACGAAAATGACCTAAATGTTCGTCCGATGACACAAACACACCTGATGGATGCACAAGATTGGTTAAAAACCCTAATTGGACAAGAATAAGACTAAGGAGGATGAAAATGACCTAAATGTTCATCCAATGACACTAACACACCTATTGGATGCACAAGATTGCATAAAAACCCTAATTGGACAAGAATAAGACTAGGGAGGGCGAAAATGACCTAAATGTTTATCCAATGACACAAACACACCTATTGGATGCACATGATTGTTTAAAACCCCTAATTGGACAAGAATAAGCCTAGGGAGGACGAAAATGACCTAAATGTTCGTCCAATGACACAAACACACCTATTGGATGCACAAGATTGGTTAAAAACCCTAATTGGACAAGAATAAGACTAGGGAGGACGAAAATGACCTAAATGTTCCTCCAATGACACTAACACACCTATTGGATGCACAAGATTGCATAAAAACCCTAATTGGACAAGAATAAGCCTAGGGAGGACGAAAATGACCTAAATGTTCATCCAATGACACAAATGAACTTATTGGATGCACAAGATTGGTTTAAAAACCCTAATTGGACAAGAATAAGCCTAGGGAGGACGAAAATGACCTAAATGTTCATCCAATGACACAAATGAACTTATTGGATGCACAAGATTGCTTAAAAACCCTAATTGGACAAGAATAAGCCTAGGGAGCCCGAAAATGACCTAATTGTTCATCCAATGACACAAATACACCTATTGGATGCAAAAGATTGGTTAGAAACCCTAATTTGACAAGCATAAGCCTAGGGAGGACGAAAATGACCTAAATGTTCATCCAATGACACAAACACACCTATTGGATGCACAAGATTGGTTAAAAACCCTAATTGGACAAGAATAAGCCTAGGGAGGACGAAAATGACCTAAATGTTCATCCAATGACACAAATGAACTTATTGGATGCACAACATTGGTTAGAAACCCTAATTGGACAAGAATAAGCCTAGGGAGGATGAAAATGACCTAAATGTTCATCCAATGACACAAACACACCTATTGGATGCACAAGATCGGTTAAAAACCCTAATTGGACAAGAATAAGCCTAGGGAGGACGAAAATGACCTAAATGTTCATCCAATGACACAAACACACCTATTGGATGCACAAGATTGGTTAAAAACCCTAATTGGACAAGAATAAGCCTAGGGAGGACGAAAATGACCTAAATGTTCATCCAATGATACAAATGAACTTATTGGATGCACAAGATTGGTTAAAAACCCTAATTGAACAACAATAAGCCTAGGGAGGACGAAAATGACCTAAATGTTCATCCAATGACACAAACGCACCTATTGGGTGCACAAGATTGGCTTAAAACCCTAATAGGACAAGAATAAGACTTGGGAGGACGAAAATGACCTAAATGTTCATCCAATGACACAAACACACCTATTGGATGCACAAGATTGGTTAAAAACCCTAATTGGACAACAATAAGCCTAGGGAGGATGAAAATGACCTAAATGTTCATCTAATGACACAAACACACCTATTGGATGCACAAGATTGGTTAAAAACCCTAATTGCACAAAACTTAGCCTAGTGAGGACGAAAATAACCTAAATGTTCATCCAATGACACAAATGAACTTATTGGATGCACAAGATTGCTTAAAACCCTAATTGGACAAGAATAAGACTAGGGAGGACGAAAATGACCTAAATGTTCATCCAATGACACAAACACACCTATTGGATGCACAAGATTGTATAGAAACCCTAATTGAACAAGAATAAGCCTAGGGAGGACGAAAATGACCAAAATGTTCATCCAATGAAACAAATGAACTTATTGGATTCACAAGATTGCTTAAAAACCGTAATTGGACAAGAATAATCCTAGGGAGGACGAAAATAACCTAAATGTTCATCCAATGACACAAATGAACTTATTGGATGCACAAGATTCGTTAAAAACCCTAATTGGACAAGAATAAGCCTAGGGAGGACGAAAATGACCTAAATGTTCATCCAATGACACAAACACACCTATTGGATGCACAAGATTGGTTAAAAACCCTAATTGGACAAGAATAAGCCTAGGGAGGACGAAAATGACCTAAATGTTCATCCAATGACACAAATTAACTTATTGGATGCACAAGATTGGTTAAAAACCCTAATAAGATAAGAATATGCCTAGGGAGGACGAAAATGACCTAAATGTTCATCCAATGACACAAATGAACTTATTGGATGCACAAGATTGCTTAAAAACCCTAATTGGACAAGAATAAGCCTAGGGAGGACGAAAATGACCTAAATGTTCATCCAATGACACAAATAAACTTATTGGATGCACATGATTGGTTAAAAACCCTAATTGGACAAGAATAAGCCTAGGGAGGACGAAAATGACCTAAATGTTCGTCCAATGACACAAACACACCTATTGGATGCACAAGATTGGATAAAAACCCTAATTGGACAAGAATAAGCCTAGGGAGGACGAAAATGACCTAAATGTTCGTCTAATGACACAAATGAACTTATTGGATGCACAAGATTGGTTAAAAACCCTAATTGGACAAGAATAAGCCTAGGGAGGACGAAAATGACCTGAATGTTCGTCCAATGACACAAACACACCTATTGGATGCACAAGATTGCATAAAAACCCTAATTGGACAAGAATAAGACTAGGGAGGACGAAAATGACCTAAATGTTCCTCCAATGACACAAACACACCTATTGGATGCACAAGATTGGTTAAAAACCCTAATTGGACAAGAATAACCCTAGGGAGGACGAAAATGACCTAAATGTTCGTCCAATGACACAAACACACCTATTGGATGCACAAGATTGCATAAAAACCCTAATTGGACAAGAATAGGACTAGGGAGGACGAAAATGACCTAAATGTTCCTCCAATGACACAAATGAACTTATTGGATGCACAAGATTGGCTAAAAACCCTAATTGGACAAGAATAAGCCTAGGGAGGACGAAAATGACCTAAATGTTCATCCAATGACACAAATGAACTTATTGGATGCACAAGATTGGTTAAAAACCCTAAATGGACAAGAATACGCATAGGGAGGACGAAAATGACCTAAATGTTCATCCAATGACACAAATCAACTTATTGGATGCACATGATTGGTTAAAAACCCTAATTGGACAAGAATAAGCCTAGGGAGGACGAAAATGACCTAAATGTTCGTCAAATGACACAAATGAACTTATTGGATTCACAAGATTGGTTAAAAACCCTAATTGGACAAGAATAAGTCTAGGGAGGACGAAAATTACCTAAATGTTCGTCCAATGACACAAACACACCTATTGGATGGACAAGTTTGCATAAAAACCCTAATTGCACAAAAATAAGACTAGGGAGGACGAAAAAGACCCAAATGTTCCTCCAATGACACAAATGAACTTATTGGATGCACAAGGTTGGTTAAAAACCCTAATTGGACAAGAATAAGCCTAGGGAGGACGATAATTACCTAAATGTTCAACCAATGACACAAATGAATTTATTGGACGCACAAGGTTGGTTAAAAACCCTAATTGGACAAGAATAAGCCTAGGGAGGACGAAAATGACCTAAATGTTCGTCCAATGACACAAACACACCTATTGGATGCAAAAGATTGCATAAAAACCCTAATTGGACAAGAATAAGTCTAGGGAGGACGAAAATGACCTAAAAGTTCGTCCAATGACACAAACACACCTATTGGATGCACAAGATTGCATAAAAACCCTAATTGGACAAGAATAAGACTAGGGAGGACGAAAATGACCTAAATGTTTATCCAATGACACAAACACACCTATTGGATGCACAAGATTGGTTAAAAACCCTAATTGGACAAGAATAAGCCTAGGGAAGAAGAAAATGACCTAAATGTTCATCCAATGACACAAATGAACTTATTGGATGCACAACGTTGGTTAAAAACCCTAATTGGACAAGAATAAGTCTAGGGAGGACGAAAATGACCTAAATGTTCGTCCAATGACACAAACACACCTATTGGATGCACAAGATTGCATAAAAACCCTAATTGGACAAGAATAAGACTAGGGAGGACGAAAATGACCTAAATGTTTATCCAATGACACAAACACACCTATTGGATGCACAAGATTGGTTAAAAACCCTAATTGGACAAGAATAACCCTAGGGAAGATGAAAATGACCTAAATGTTCATCCAATGACACAAATGAACTTATTGGATGCACAACGTTGGTTAAAAACCCTAATTGGACAAGAATAAGTCGAGGGAGGACAAAATAGACCTAAATGTTCGTCCAATGACACAAACACACCTATTGGATGCACAAGATTGCATAAAAACCCTAATTGGACAAGAATAAGACTAGGGAGGACGAAAATGACCTAAATGTTTATCCAATGACACAAACACACCTATTGGATGCACAAGATTGGTTAAAAACCCTAATTGGACAAGAATAATCCTAGGGAAGACGAAAATGACCTAAATGTTCAACCTATGACACAAATGAACTTATTGGATGCACAAGATTGGTTAAAAACCCTAATTGGACAAGAATAAGCCTAGGGTGGACGAAAATGACCTAAATGTCCGTCCAATGACACAAACACACCTATTGGATGCACAAGATTGCATAAAAACCCTAATTGGACAAGAATAAGACTAGGGAGGACGAAAATGACCTAAATGTTCATCCAATGACACAAATGAACTTATTGGATGCACAAGATTGGTTAAAAACCCTAATTGGACAAGAATAAGCCTAGGGAGGACCTAAATGACCCAAATGTTCATCCAATGACACAAATGAACTTATTGGATGCACAAGATTGGTTAAAAACCCTAATTGGACAAGAATAAGCATAGGGAGGACGAAAATGACCTAAATGTTCATCCAATGACACAAACACACATATTAGATGCACAAGATTGGTTAAAAACCCTAATTGGACAAGAATAAGCCTAGGGAGGACGAAAATGACCTAAATGTTCGTCCAATGACACAAACACACCTATTGGATGCACAAGATTGGTTAAAAACCCTAATTGGACAAGAATAAGCCTAGGGACGACGAAAATGACCTGAATGTTCGTCCAATGACACAAACACACCTATTGGATGCACAAGATTGGTTAAAAACCCTAATTGGACAAGAATAAGCCTAGGGAGGACGAAAATGACCTAAATGTTCGTCCAATGACACAAACACACCTATTGGATGCACAAGATTGCATAAAAACTCTAATTGGACAAAAATAAGACTAGGGAGGACGAAAATGACCTAGATGTTCCTCCAATGACACAAATGAACTTATTGGATGCACAAGATTGGCTAAAAACCCTAATTGGATAAGAATAAGCCTAGGGAGGACGAAAATGACCTAAATGTTCATCCAATGACACAAATGAACTTGTTGGATGCACAAGATTGGTTAAAAACCTTAATTGGACAAGAATAAGCCTAGGGAGGACGAAAATGACCTAAATGTTCATCCAATGACACAAACACACCTATTGGATGCACAAGATTGCATAAAAAGCCTAATTGGACAAGAATAAGACTAGGGAGGACGAAAATGACCTAAATGTTAATCCAATGACACAAACACACCTATTGTATGCACAAAATTGGTTAAAAACCATAATTGGACAAGAATAAGCCTAGGGAGGACGAAAATGACCTAAATGTTCGTCCAATGACACAAACACACCTATTGGATGCACAAGATTGCATAAAAACCCTAATTGGACAAGAATAAGACTAGGGAGGACGAAAATGACCTAAATGTTTATCCAATGACACAAACACACCTATTGGATGCACATGATTGGTTAAAACCCCTAATTGGACAAGAATAAGCCTAGGGAGGACGAAAATGACCTAAATGTTCGTCCAATGACACAAACACACCTATGGGATGCACAAGATTGGTTAAAAACCCTAGTTGGACCAGAATAAGACTAGGGAGGATGAAAATGACCTAAATGTTCATCCAATGACACTAACACACCTATTGGATGCACAAGATTGCATAAAAACCCTAATTGGACAAGAATAAGACTAGGGAGGACGAAAATGACCTAAATGTTTATCCAATGACACAAACACACCTATTGGATGCACATGATTGTTTAAAACCCCTAATTGGACAAGAATAAGCCTAGGGAGGACGAAAATGACCTAAATGTTCGTCTAATGAAACAAACACACCTATTGGATGCACAAGATTGGTTAAAAACCCTAATTGGACAAGAATAAGACTAGGGAGGACGAAAATGACCTAAATGTTCATCCAATGACACTAACACACCTATTGGATGCACAAGATTGCATAAAAACCCTAATTGGACAAGAATAAGACTAGGGAGGACGAAAATGACCTAAATGTTCATCGAATGACACTAACACACCTATTGGATGCACAAGATTGCATAAAAACCCTAATTGGACAAGAATAAGACTAGGGAGGACGAAAATGACCTAAATGTTTATCCAATGACACAAACACACCTATTGGATGCACATGATTGTTTAAAACCCCTAATTGGACAAGAATAATCCTAGGGAGGACGAAAATGACCTAAATGTTCGTCCAATGACACAAAACACACCTATTGGATGCACAAGATTGGTTAAAAACCCTAATTGGACAAGAATAAGACTAGGGAGGACGAAAATGACCTAAATGTTCCTCCAATGACACTAACACACCTATTGGATGCACAAGATTGCATAAAAACCCTAATTGGACAAGAATAAGCCTAGGGAGGACGAAAATGACCTAAATGTTCATCCAATGACACAAATGAACTTATTGGATGCACAAGATTGGTTAAAAATCCTAATTGGACAAGAATAAACCTAGGGAGGACGAAAATGACCTAAATGTTCATCCAATGACACAAATGAACTTATTGGATGCACAAGATTGGTTAAAAACCCTAATTGGACAAGAATAAGCCTAGGGAGGACGAAAATGACCTAAATGTTCATCCAATGACATAAATAAACTTATTGGATGCACATGATTGGTTAAAAACCCTAATTGGACAAGAATAAGCCTATGGAGGACGAAAATGACCTAACTGTTCGTCTAATGACACAAATGAACTTATTGGATGCACAAGATTGGTTAAAAACCCCAATTGGACAAGAATAAGCCTAGGGAGGACGAAAATGACCTAAATGTTCATCCAATGACACAAATGACCTTATTGGATGCACAAGATTGGTTAAAAACCCTAATTGGACAAGAATAAGACTAGGGAGGACGAAAATGACCTAAATGTTCATCCAATGACACAAGCACACCTATTGGATGCACAAGATTGGTTAGAAACCCTAATTGGACAAGAATAAGCCTAGGGAGGATGAAAATGACCTAAATATTCATCCAATGACACAAATGAACTTATTGGATGCATAAGATTGCTTAAAACCCTAATTGGACAAGAATAAGCCTAGGGAGGACGAAAATGACCTAAATGTTCATCCAATGACACAAACACACCTATTGGATGCACAAGATTGGTTAAAAACCCTAATTGGACAAGAATAAGCCTAGGGAGGACGAAAATGACCTAAATGTTCATCCAATGACACAAATGAACTTATTGGATGCACAAGATTGGTTAAAAACCTTAATGGGACAAGTATAAGCCTAGGGAGGACGAAAATGACCTAAATGTTCATCCAATGACACAAACACACCTATTGGATGCACAAGATTGGTTAAAAACCCTAATTGGACAAGAATAAGCCTAGGGAGGACGAAAATGACCTAAATGTTCATCCAATGACAGAAATCAACTTATTGGATGCACATGATTGGTTAAAAACCCAAACTGGACAAGAATAAGCCTAGGGAGGACGAAAATGACCTAAATGTTCATCCAATGACACAAATGAACTTATTGGAAGCACAAGATTGGTTAAAAACCCTAATTGGACAAGAATAAGCCTAGGGAGGACGAAAATGACCTAAATGTTCATCCAATGACACAAATAAACTTATTGGATGCACATGATTGGTTAAAAACCCTAATTGGACAAGAATAAGCCTGGGGAGGACGAAAATGACCTAAATGTTCGTCCAATGACACAAACACACCTATTGGATGCACAAGATTGAATAAAAACCCTAATTGGACAAGAATAAGCCTAGGGAGGACGAAAATGACCTAAATGTGCGTCTAATGACACAAATGAACTTATTGGATGCACAAGATTGGTTAAAAACCCTTATTGGACAAGAATAAGCCTAGGGAGGACGAAAATGACCTAAATGTTCGTCCAATGACACAAACACACCTATTGGATGCACAAGATTGCATAAAATCCCTAATTGGACAAAAATAAGACTAGGGAGGACGAAAATGACCTAAATGTTCCTCCAATGACACAAATGAACTTATTGGATGCACAAGATTGGTTAAAAACCTTAATTGGACAAGAATAAGCCTAGGGAGGACGAAAATGACCTAAATGTTCATCCAATGACACAAACACACCTATTGGATGCACAAGATTGCATAAAAACCCTAATTGGACAAGAATAAGACTAGGGAGGGCGAAAATGACCTAAATGTTTATCCAATGACACAAACACACCTATTGGATGCACATGATTGTTTAAAACCCCTAATTGGACAAGAATAAGCCTAGGGAGGACGAAAATGACCTAAATGTTCGTCCAATGACACAAACACACCTATTGGATGCACAAGATTGGTTAAAAACCCTAATTGGACAAGAATAAGACTAGGGAGGACGAAAATGACCTAAATGTTTATCCAATGACACAAACACACCTATTGGATGCACATGATTGGTTAAAACCCCTAATTGGACAAGAATAAGCCTAGGGAGGACGAAAATGACCTAAATGTTCGTCCAATGACACAAACACACCTATTGGATGCACAAGATTGGTTAAAAACCCTAATTGGACAAGAATAAGACTAGGGAGGACGAAAATGACCTAAATGTTCATCCAATGACACTAACACACCTATTGGATGCACAAGATTGCATAAAAACCCTAATTGGACAAGAATAAGATTAGGGAGGACGAAAATGACCTAAATGTTCCTCCAATGACACAAACACACCTATTGGATGCACAAGATTGGTTAAAAACCCTAATTGGACAAGAATAAGCCTAGGGAGGACGAAAATGACCTAAATGTTCGTCCAATGACACAAACACACCTATTGGATGCACAAGATTGCATAAAAACCCTAATTGGACAAGAATAAGACTAGGGAGGACGAAAATGACCTAAATGTTCATCCAATGACACAAATGAACTTATTGGATGCACAAGGTTGGTTAAAAACCATAATTGGACAAGAATAAGCCTAGGGACGACGAAAATGACCTAAATGTTCGTCCAATGACACAAATACACCTATTGGATGCACAAGATTGCATAAAAACCCTAATTGGACAAGAATAAGCATAGGGAGGACGAAAATGACCTAAATGTACCTCCAATGACACAAACACACCTATTGGATGCACAAGATTGGTTAAAAACCCTAATTGGACAAGAATAAGCCTAGGGAGGACGAAAATGACCTAAATGTTCGTCCAATGACACAAACACACCTATTGGATGCACAAGATTGCATAAAAACCCTAATTGGACAAGAATAAGACTAGGGAGGACGAAAATGACCTAAATGTCCCTCCAATGACACAAACACACCTATTGGATGCACAAGATTGCATAAAAACCCTAATTCGACAAGAATAAGACTAGGGAGGACGAAAATGACCTAAATGTTCCTCCAATGACAAAAACACACCTATTGGATGCACAAGATTGCATAAAAACCCTAATTGGACAAGAATAAGACTAGGGAGGACGAAAATGACCTAAATGTTCCTCCAATGACACAAATGAACTTATTGGATGCACAAGATTGGCTAAAAACCCTAATTGGATAAGAATAAGCCTACGGAGGACGAAAAGGACCTAAATGTTCATCAAATGACACAAATGAACTTATTGGATGCACAAGATTGGTTAAAAACCTTAATTGGACAAGAATAAGCCTAGGGAGGACGAAAATGACCTAAATGTTCATCCAATGACACAAACACACCTATTGGATGCACAAGATTGCATAAAAACCCTAATTGGACAAGAATAAGACTTGGGAGGACGAAAATGACCTAAATGTTTATCCAATGACACAAACACACCTATTGTATGCACAAGATTGGTTAAAAACCCTAATTGGACAAGAATAAGCCTAGGGAGGACGAAAATGACCTAAATGTTCGTCCAATGACACAAACACATCTATTGGATGCACAAGACTGCATAAAATCCCTAATTGGACAAAAATAAGACTAGGGAGGACGAAAATGACCTAAATGTTCCTCCAATGACACAAATGAACTTATTGGATGCACAAGATTGGCTAAAAACCCTAATTGGATAAGAATAAGCCTAGGGAGGACGAAAATGACCTAAATGTTCATCCAATGACACAAATGAACTTATTGGATGCACGAGATTGGTTAAAAACCTTAATTGGACAAGAAAAAGCCTAGGGAGGACGAAAATGACCTAAATCTTCATCCAATGACACAAACACACCTATTGGATGCACAAGATTGCATAAAAACCCTAATTGGACAAGAATAAGACTAGGGAGGACGAAAATGACCTAAATGTTTATCCAATGACACAAACACACCTATTGGATGCACAAGATTGCATAAAAACCCCAATTGGACAAGAATAAGACTAGGGAGGACGAAAATGACCTAAATGTTTATCCAATGACACAAACACACCTATTTTATGCCCAAGATTGGTTAAAAACCCTAATTGGACAAGAATAAGCCTAGGGAGGACGAAAATGACCTAAATGTTCGTCCAATGACACAAACACACCTATTGGGTGCACAAGATTGGTTAAAAACCCTA
>JBBPBR010000132.1:0-32016 GCA_037974775.1 Cicer pinnatifidum | reverse complement strand
AGGGAGGACGAAAATGACCTAAATGTTCGTCCAATGACACAAACACACCTATGGGATGCACAAGATTGGTTAAAAACCCTAGTTGGACCAGAATAAGACTAGGGAGGATGAAAATGACCTAAATGTTCATCCAATGACACTAACACACCTATTGGATGCACAAGATTGCATAAAAACCCTAATTGGACAAGAATAAGACTAGGGAGGACGAAAATGACCTAAATGTTTATCCAATGACACAAACACACCTATTGGATGCACATGATTGTTTAAAACCCCTAATTGGACAAGAATAAGCCTAGGGAGGACGAAAATGACCTAAATGTTCGTCTAATGAAACAAACACACCTATTGGATGCACAAGATTGGTTAAAAACCCTAATTGGACAAGAATAAGACTAGGGAGGACGAAAATGACCTAAATGTTCATCCAATGACACTAACACACCTATTGGATGCACAAGATTGCATAAAAACCCTAATTGGACAAGAATAAGACTAGGGAGGACGAAAATGACCTAAATGTTTATCCAATGACACAAACACACCTATTGGATGCACATGATTGGTTAAAACCCCTAATTGGACAAGAATAAGCCTAGGGAGGAAGAAAATGACCTAAATGTTCGTCCAATGACACAAACACACCTATTGGATGCACAAGATTGGTTAAAAACCCTAATTGGACAAGAATAAGCCTAGGGAGGACGAAAATGACCTAAATGTTCGTCCAATGACACAAACACACCTATTGGATGCACAAGATTGGTTAAAAACCCTAATAGGACAAGAATAAGACTAGGGAGGACGAAAATGACCTAAATGTTCATCGAATGACACTAACACACCTATTGGATGCACAAGATTGCATAAAAACCCTAATTGGACAAGAATAAGCCTAGGAAGGACGAACATGACCTAAATGTTCATCCAATAACACAAATGAACGTATTGGATGCACAAGATTGGTTAAAACCCCTAATTGGACAAGAGTTAGCCTAGGGAGGAGGAAAATGACCTAAATGTTCATCCAATGACACAAATAAACTTATTGGATGCACATGATTGGTTAAAAACCCTAATTGGACAAGAATAAGCCTGGGGAGGACGAAAATGACCTAAATGTTCGTCCAATGACACAAACACACCTATTGGATGCACAAGATTGCATAAAAACCCTAATTGGACAAGAATAAGACTAGGGAGGACGAAAATGACCTAAATGTTTATCCAATGACACAAACACACCTATTGGATGCACAAGATTTGTTAAAAACCCTAATTGGACAAGAATAAGCCTAGAGAAGACGAAAATGACCTAAATGTTCATCCAATGACACAAATGAACTTATTGGATGCACAAGATTGGTTAAAAACCCTAATTGGACAAGAATAAGCCTAGGGAGGACGAAAATGACCTAAATGTTCATCCAATGACACAAATGAACTTATTGGATGCACAAGATTGGTTAAAAACCCTAATTAGATAAGAATAAGCCTGGGGAGGACAAAAATGACCTAAATATTCATCCAATGACACAAATGAACTTATTGGATGCACAAGATTGGTTAAAAACCCTAATTGGACAAGAATAAGCCTAGGGAGGACGAAAATGACCTAAATGTTCGTCCAATGACACAAACACACCTATTGGATGCACAAGATTGCATAAAATCCCTAAATGGACAAGAATAAGCCTAGGGAGGACGAAAATGACCTAAATGTTCATCCAATGACACAAATGAACTTATTGTATGCACAAGATTGGTTAAAAACCCTAATTGGACAAGAACAAGCATAGGGAGGACGAAAATGACCTAAATGTTCATCTAGTGACACAAACAGACATATTGGATGCACAAGATTTAATAAAAACCCTAATTGGACAAGAATAAGCCCAGGTAGGATGAAAATGACCTAAATGTTCGTCCAATGACACAAACACACCTATTGGATGCACAAGATTGCATAAAAACCCTAATCGGACAAGAATAAGCCTAGGGAGGACGAAAATGACCTAAATGTTCATCCAATGACACAAATGAACTTATTGGATGCACAAGATTGGTTAAAAACCCTAATTGGACAAGAATAAGCATAGGGAGGACGAAAATGACCTAAATGTTCATCCAATGACACAAACACACATATTGGATGCACAAGATTGCTTAAAACCCTAATTGGACAAGAATAAGACTAGGGAGGACGAAAATGACCTAAATGTTCATCCAATGACACAAATGAACTTATTGGATGCACAAGGTTGGTTAAAAACCCTAATTGGACAAGCATAAGCCTAGGGAGGACGAAAATGACCTAAATGTTCATCCAATGACACAAATGAACTTATTGGATGCACAAGATTGGTTAAAAACCCTAATTGGACAAGAATAAGCCTAGGGAGGACGAAAATGACCTAAATGTTCGTCCAATGACACAAACACACCTATTGGATGCACAAGATTGCATAAAAACCCTTATTGGACAAGAATAAGCCTAGGGAGGACGAAAATGACCTAAATGTTCGTCCAATGACACAAATGAACTTATTGGATGCACAAGATTGGTTAAAAACCCTAATTGGACAAGAATAAGCCTAGGGAGGACGAAAATGACCTAAATGTTCATCCTATGACACAAATTAACTTATTGGATGCACAAGATTGGTTAAAAAGCTTAATTGTACAAGAATAAGCCTAGGGAGGACGAAAATGACCTAAATGTTCATCCAATGACACAAATGAACTTATTGGATGCACAAGATTGGTTAAAAACCCTAATTGGACAAGAATAAGCCTAGGGAGGACGAAAAAGACCTAAATGTTCATCCAATGACACAAATGAACTTATTGGATACACAAGATTGGTTGAAAACCCTAATTGGACAAGAATAAGCCTAGGGAGGACGAAAATGACCTAAATGTTCATCCAATGACACAAATGAACTTATTGGATGCACAAGATTGGTTAAAAACCCTAATTGGACAAGAATAAGCCTAGGGAGGACGAAAATGACCTAAATGTTCATCCAATGACACAAATGAACTTATTGGATGCAAAAGATTGGTTAAAAACCCTACTTGGACAAGAATAAGCCTAGGGAGGACGAAAATGACCTAAATGTTCATCCAATGACACAAATGAACTTATTGGATGCACAAGATTGGTTAAAAACCCTAATTGGACAAGAATAAGCCTAGGGAGGACGAAAATGACCTAAATGTTCGTCCAATGACACAAACACACCTATTGGATGCACAAGATTGCATAAAAACCCTAATTGGACAAGAATAAGCCTAGGGAGGACGAAAATGTCCTAAATGTTCATCCAATGACACAAATGAACTTATTGTAAGCACAAGATTGGTTAAAAACCCTAATTGGACAAGAATAAGCATAGGGAGGACGAAAATGACCTAAATGTTCATCCAATGACACAAACACACATATTGGATGCACAAGATTGCTTAAAACCTTAATTGGACAAGAATAAGACTAGGGAGGACGAAAATGACCTAAATGTTCATCCAATGACACAAATGAACTTATTGGATGCACAAAATTGGTTAAAAACCCTAATTAGACAAGAATAAGCCTAGGGAGGAAAAAAATGACCTAAATGTTCATCCAATGACACAAATGAACTTATTGGATGCACAAGATTGGTTAAAAACCCTAATTGGACAAGAATAAGCCTAGGGAGGACGAAAATGACCTAAATGTTCGTCCAATGACACAAACACACCTATTGGATGCACAAGATTGCATAAAATCCCTAATTGGACAAGAATCAGACTAGGGAGGACGAAAATGACATAAATGTTCATCCAATGACACAAATGAACTTATTGTATGCACAAGATTGGTTAAAAACCCTAATTGGACAAGAATAAGCATAGGGAGGACGAAAATGACCTAAATGTTCATCCAATGACACAAACACACATATTGGATGCACAAGATTGCTTAAAACCCTAATTAGACAAGAATAAGACTAGGGAGGACGAAAATGACCTAAATGTTCATCCAATGACACAAATGAACTTATTGGATGCACAAGATTGGTTAAAAACCCTAATTGGACAACAATAATCCTAGGGAGGATGAAAATGACCAAAATGTTCATCCAATGACACAAATGAACTTATTGGATGCACAAGATTGGTTAAAAACCCTAATTGGACAAGAATAAGCCTAGGGAGGACGAAAATGACCTAAATGTTCGTCCAATGACACAAACACACCTATTGGATGCACAAGATTGCATAAAAACTCTAATTGGACAAAAATAAGACTAGGGAGGACGAAAATGACCTAAATGTTCCTCCAATGACACAAATGAACTTATTGGATGCACAAGATTGGCTAAAAACCCTAATTGGATAAGAATAAGCCTAGGGAGGACGAAAATGACCTAAATGTTCATCCAATGACACAAATGAACTTATTGGATGCACAAGATTGGTTAAAAACCTTAATTGGACAAGAATAAGCCTAGGGAGGACGAAAATGACCTAAATGTTCATCCAAGGACACAAACACACCTATTGGATGCACAAGATTGCATAAAAACCCTAATTGGACAAGAATAAGACTAGGGAAGACGAAAATGACCTAAATGTTTATCCAATGACACAAACACACCTATTGTATGCACAAGATTGGTTAAAAACCCTAATTGGACAAGAATAAGCCTAGGGAGGACGAAAATGACCTAAATGTTCGTCCAATGACACAAACACACCTATTGGATGCACAAGATTGCATAAAATCCCTAATTGGACAAAAATAAGACTAGGGAGGACGAAAATGACCTAAATGTTCCTCCAATGACACAAATGAACTTATTGGATGCACAAGATTGGCTAAAAACCCTAATTGGATAAGAATAAGCCTAGGGAGGACGAAAATGACCTAAATGTTCATCAAATGACACAAATGAACTTATTGGATGCACAAGATTGGTTAAAAACCTTAATTGGACAAGAATAAGCCTAGGGAGGACGAAAATGACCTAAATGTTCATCCAATGACACAGACACACCTATTGGATGCACAAGATTGCATAAAAACCCTAATTGGACAAGAATAAGACTAGGGAGGACGAAAATGACCTAAATGTTTATCCAATGACACAAACACACCTATTGTATGCACAAGATTGGTTAAAAACCCTAATTGGACAAGAATAAGCCTAGGGATGACGAAAATGACCTAAATGTTCGTCCAATGACACAAACACACCTATTGGATGCACAAGATTGCATAAAATCCCTAATTGGACAAAAATAAGACTAGGGAGGACGAAAATGACCTAAATGTTCCTCCAATGACACAAATGAACTTATAGGATGCACAAGATTGGCTAAAATCCCTAATTGGATAAGAATAAGCCTAGGGAGGACGAAAATGACCTAAATATTCATCCAATGACACAAATGAACTTATTGGATGCACAAGATTGATTAAAAACCTTAATTGAACAAGAATAAGCCTAGGGAGGACGAAAATGACCTAAATGTTCATCCAATGACACAAATAAAATTATTGGATGCACATGATTGGTTAAAAACCCTAATTGGACAAGAATAAGCCTAGGGAGGACGAAAATGACCTAAATGTTCGTCCAATGACACATACACACCTATTGGATGCACAAGATTGCATAAAATCCCTAATTGGACAAAAATAAGACTAGGGAGGACGAAAACGACCTAAATGTTCCTCCAATGACACAAATGAACTTATTGGATGCACAAGATTGGCTAAAAACCCTAATTGGATAAGAATAAGCCTAGGGAGGACGAAAATGACCTAAATGTTCATCCAATGACACAAATGAACTTATTGGATGCACAAGATTGGTTAAAAACCCTAATTGGACAAGAATAAGCCTAGGGAGGACGAAAATGACCTAAATGTTCATCCAATGACACAAATAAACTTATTGGATGCACATGATTGGTTAAAAACCCTAATTGGACAAGAATAAGCCTAGGGAGGACGAAAATGACCTAAATGTTCGTCCAATGACACAAACACACCTATTGGATGCACAAGATTGAATAAAAACCCTAATTGGACAAGAATAAGCCTAGGGAGGACGAAAATGACCTAAATGTTCGTCCCATGACACAAATGAACTTATTGTATGCACAAGATTGGTTAAAAACCCTAATTGGACAAGAATAAGCCTAGGGAGGACGAAAATGACCTAAATGTTCGTCCAATGACACAAACACACCTATTGGATACACAAGATTGCATAAAAACCCTAATTGGACAAAAATAAGACTAGGGAGGACGAAAATGACCTAAATGTTCCTCCAATGACACTAACACACCTATTGGATGCACAAGATTGCATAAAAACCCTAATTGGACAAGAATAAGACTAGGGAGGAGGAAAATGACCTAAATGTTCCTCCAATGACACAAACACACCTATTGGATGCACAAGATTGGTTAAAAACCCTAATTGGACAAGAATAAGCCTAGGGAGGACGAAAATGACCTAAATGTTCGTCGAATGACACAAACACACCTATTGGATGCACAAGATTGCATAAAAACCCTAATTGGACAAGAATAAGACTAGGGAGGACGAAAATGACCTAAATGTTTATCCAATGACACAAACACACCTATTGGATGCACATGATTGGTTAAAACCCCTAATTGGACAAGAATAAGCCTAGGGAGGAAGAAAATGACCTAAATGTTCGTCCAATGACACAAACACACCTATTGGATGCACAAGATTGGTTAAAAACCCTAATTGGACAAGAATAAGCCTAGGGAGGACGAAAATGACCTAAATGTTCGTCCAATGACACAAACACACCTATTGGATGCACAAGATTGGTTAAAAACCCTAATTGGAAAAAAATAAGCCTAGGGAGGACGAAAATGACCTAAATGTTCATCCAATGACACAAACACACATATTGGATGCACAAGATTGGTTAAAAACCCTAATTGGACAAGAATAAGACTAGGGAGGACGAAAATGACCTAAATGTTCCTCCAATGACACAAACACACCTATTGGATGCACAAGATTGCATAAAAACCCTAATTGGACAAAAATAAGACTAGGGAAGGCGAAAATGACCTAAATGTTCCTCCAATGACAAAAACACACCTATTGGATGCACAAGATTGGTTAAAAACCCTAATTGGACAAGAATAAGGCTAGGGAAGACGAAAATGACCTAAATGTTCGTCCAATGACACAAACACACCTATTGGATGCACAAGATTGCATAAAAACCATAATTGGACAAGAATAAGACTAGGGAGGACGAAAATGACCTAAATGTTCCTCCAATGACACAAATGAACTTATTGGATGCACAAGGTTGGTTAAAAACCCTAATTGGACAAGAATAAGCCTAGGGAGGACGAAAATGACCTAAATGTTCGTCCAATGACACAATCACACCTATTGGATGCACAAGATTGCATAAAAACCCTAATTGGACAAGAATAAGCCTAGGGAGGACGAAAATGACCTAAATGTTCATCCAATGACACAAATGAACTTATTGGATGCACAAGATTGGTTAAAAACCCTAATTGGAAAAGAATAAGCCTATGGAGGACGAAAATGACCTAAATGTTCAACCAATGACACAAATGAACTTATTGGATGCACAAGGTTGATTAAAAACCCTAATTGCACAAGAATAAGCCTAGGGTGGACGAAAATGACCTAAATGTTCGTCCAATGACACAAACACACCTATTGGATGCACAAGATTGCATAAAAACCCTAATTGGACAAGAATAAGACTAGGGAGGACGAAAATGACCTAAATGTTCCTCCAATGACACAAATGAACTTATTGGATGCACAAGGTTGGTTAAAAACCCTAATTGGACAAGAATAAGCCTAGGGAGGACGAAAATGACCTAAATGTTCAACAAATGACACAAATGAACTTATTGGATGAACAAGGTTGGTTAAAAACCATAATTGCACAAGAATAAGCCTAGAGAGGACCAAAATAACCTAAATGTTCGTCCAATGACACAAACACACCTATTGGATGCACAAGATTGAATAAAATCCCTAATTGGACAAGAATAAGAGTAGGGAGGACGAAAATGACCTAAATGTTCCTCCAATGACACAAACACACCTATTGGATGCACAAGATTGCATAAAAACCCTAATTGGACAAGAATAAGACTAGGGAGGACGAAAATGACCTAAATGTTCCTCCAATGACACAAACACACCTATTGGATGCACAAGATTGCACAAAATCCCTAATTGGACAAGAATAAGACTAGGGAGGACGAAAATGACCTAAATGTTCATCCAATGACACAAATGAACTTATTGGATGCACAAGATTGGTTAAAAACCCTAATTGGACAAGAATAAGCCTAGGGAGGACGAAAATAACCTAAATGTTCATCCAATGACACAAATAAACTTATTGGATGCACATGATTGGTTAAAAACCCTAATTGGACAAGAATAAGCCTAGGGAGGACGAAAATGACCTAAATGTTCGTCCAATGACACAAACACACCTATTGGATGCACAAGATTGCATAAAATCCCTAATTGGACAAAAATAAGACTTGGGAGGACGAAAATGACCTAAATGTTCCTCCAATGACACAAATGAACTTATTGGATGCACAAGATTGGCTAAAAACCATAATTGGATAAGAATAAGCCTAGGGAGGACGAAAATGACCTAAATGTTCATCCAATGACACAAATGAACTTATTGGATGCACAAGATTGGTTAAAAACCCTAATTGGACAAGAATAAGCCTAGGGAGGACGAAAATGACCTAAATGTTCATCCAATGACACAAATAAACTTATTGGATGCACATGATTTGTTAAAAACCCTAATTGGACAAGAATAAGCCTAGGGAGGCAAAAATGACCTAAATGTTCGTCCAATGACACAAACACACCTATTGGATGCACAAGATTGCATAAAATCCCTAATTGGACAAAAATAAGACTAGGGAGGACGAAAATGACCTAAATGTTCCTCCAATGACACAAATGAACTTATTGGATGCACAAGATTGGCTAAAAACCCTAATTGGATAAGAATAAGCCTAGGGAGGACGAAAATGACCTAAATGTTCATCCAATGACACAAATGAACTTATTGGATGCACAAGATTGGTTAAAAACCCTAATTGGACAAGAATAAGCCTAGGGAGGACGAAAATGACCTAAATGTTCATCCAATGACATAAATAAACTTATTGGATGCACATGATTGGTTAAAAACCCTAATTGGACAAGAATAAGCATAGGGAGGACGAAAATAACCTAAATGTTCGTCCAATGACACAAACACACCTATTGGATGCACAAGATTGGATAAAAACCCTAATTGGACAAGAATAAGCCTAGGGAGGACGAAAATGACCTAAATGTTCGTCGAATGACACAAATGAACTTATTGGATGCACAAGATTGGTTAAAAACCCTAATTGGACAAGAATAAGCCTAGGGAGGACGAAAATGACCTAAATGTTCGTCCAATGACACAAACACACCTATTGGATGCACAAGATTGCATAAAATCCCTAATTGGACAAAAATAAGACTAGGGAGGACGAAAATGACCTAAATGTTCCTCCAATGACACAAATGAACTTATTGGATGCACAAGATTGGCTAAAAACCCTAATTGGATAAGAATAAGCCTAGGGAGGACGAAAATGACCTAAATGTTCATCCAATGACACAAATGAACTTATTGGATGCACAAGATTGGTTAAAAACCCTAATTGGACAAGAATAAGCCTAGGGAGGACGAAAATGACCTAAATGTTCATCCAATGACACAAATAAACTTATTGGATGCACATGATTGGTTAAAAACCCTAATTGGACAAGAATAAGCTTAGGGAGGACGAAAATGACCTAAATGTTCGTCCAATGACACAGACACACCTATTGGATGCACAAGATTGCATAAAAACCCTAATTAGACAAGAATAAGCCTAGGGAGGACGAAAATGACCTAAATGTTTATCCAATGACACAAATGAACTTATTGGATACACAAGATTGGTTAAAAACCCTAATTGGACAAGAATAAGCCTAGGGAGGACGAAAATGACCTAAATGTTCGTGCAATGACACAAACACACCTATTGGATGCACAAGATTGCATAAAATCCCTAATTGGACAAAAATAAGACTAGGGAGGACGAAAATGACCTAAATGTTCCTCCAATGACACAAATGAACTTATTGGATGCACAAGATTGGCTAAAAACCCTAATTGGATAAGAATAAGCCTAGGGAGGACGAAAATGACCTAAATGTTCATCCAATGACACAAATGAACTTATTGGATGCACAAGATTGATTAAAAACCCTAATTGAACAAGAATAAGCCTAGGGAGGACGAAAATGACCTAAATGTTCATCCAATGACACAAATAAACTTATTGGATGCACATGATTGGTTAAAAACCCTAATTGGACAAGAATAAGCCTAGGGAGGACGAAAATGACCTAAATGTTCGTCCAATGACACATACACACCTATTGGATGCACAAGATTGCATAAAATCCCTAATTGGACAAAAATAAGACTAGGGAGGACGAAAATGACCTAAATGTTTCTCCAATGACACAAATGAACTTATTGGATGCACAAGATTGGCTAAAAACCCTAATTGGATAAGAATAAGCCTAGGGAGGACGAAAATGACCTAAATGTTCATCCAATGACACAAATGAACTTATTGGATGCACAAGATTGGTTAAAAACCCTAATTGGACAAGAATAAGCCTAGGGAGGACGAAAATGACCTAAATGTTCATCCAATGACACAAATAAACTTATTGGATGCACATGATTGGGTAAAAACCCTAATTGGACAAGAATAAGCCTAGGGAGGACGAAAATGACCTAAATGTTCGTCCAATGACACAAACACACCTATTGGATGCACAAGATTGCATAAAATCCCTAATTGGACAAAAATAAGACCTAGGGAGGACGAAAATGACCTAAATGTTCATCCAATGACACAAATGAACTTAATGGATGCACAAGATTGGTTAAAAACCCTAATTGGACAAGAATAAGCCTAGGGAGGACGAAAATGACCTAAATGTTCATCCAATGACACAAATAAACTTATTGGATGCACATGATTGGTTAAAAACCCTAATTGGACAAGAATAAGCCTAGGGAGGACGAAAATGATCTAAATGTTCGTCCAATGACACAAACACACCTATTGGATGCACAAGATTGCATAAAATCCCTAATTGGACAAAAATAAGACTAGGGAGGACGAAAATGACCTAAATGTTCCTCCAATGACACAAATGAACTTATTGGATGCACAAGATTGGCTAAAAACCCTAATTGGATAAGAATAAGCCTAGGGAGGACGAAAATGACCTAAATGTTCATCCAATGACACAAATAAACTTATTGGATGCACATGATTGGTTAAAAACCCTAATTGGACAAGAATAAGCCTAGGGAGGACGAAAATGACCTAAATGTTCGTCCAATGACACAAACACACCTATTGGATGCACAAGATTGGATAAAAACCCTAATTGGACAAGAATAAGCCTAGGGAGGACGAAAATGACCTAAATGTTTATCCAATGACACAAATGAACTTATTGGATGCACAAGATTGGTTAAAAACCCTAATTGGACAAGAATAAGCGTAGGTTGGACGAAAATGACCTAAATGTTTATCCAATGACACAAATGAACTTATTGGATGCACAAGATTGGTTAAAAACCCTAATTGGACAAGAATAAGCCTAGGGAGGACGAAAATGACCTAAATGTTCATCCAATGACACAAACACACCTATTGGATGCACAAGATTCGTAAGAAACCCTAATTGGACAAGAATAAGCCTAGGGAGGAAGAAACTGACCTAAATGTTCATCCAATGACACAAACACACCTATTGGATGCACAAGATTCGTAAGAAACCCTAATTGGACAAGAATAAGCCTAGGGAGGACGAAAATGACCTAAATGTTCATCCAATGACACAAACACACCTATTGGATGCACAAGATTGGTTAAAAACCCTAATTGGACAAGAATAAGCCTAGGGAGGACGAAAATGACCTAAATGTTCATCCAATGACACAAATGAACTTATTGGATGCACAAGATTGGTTAAAAACCCTAATTGGACAAGAATAAGCCTAGGGAGGACGAAAATGACCTAAATGTTCATCCAATGAAACATACACACCTATTGGATGCACAAAATTGGTTAAAAACCCTAATTGGACAAGAATAAGCCTAGGGAGGACGAAAATGACCTAAATGTTAATCCAATGACACAAATGAACTTATTGGATGCACAAGATTGGTTAAAAACCCTAATTGGACAAGAATAAGCCTAGGGAGGACGAAAATGACCTAAATGTTATTCCAACGACACAACTCAACTTATTGGATGCACAAGATTGGTTAAAAACCTAATTGGACAAGAATAAGCCTAGGGAGGACGAAAATGACCTAATTGATCATCCAATGACACAAACACACCTATTGGATGCACAAGATTGGTTAAAAACCCTAATTGGACAAGAATATGCCTAGGGAGGACGGAAATGACCTAAATGTTAATCCAATGACACAAATGAACTTATTGGATGCACAACATTGGTTAAAAACCCTAATTGGACAAGAGTAAGCCTAGGAAGGACGAAAATAACCTAATTGATCATCCAATGACACAAACACACCTATTGGATGCACAAGATTGGTTAAAAACCCTAATTGGACAAGAATATGCTTAGGGAGGACGAAAATGACCTAAATATTAATTCAATGACACAAACAAAGTTATTGGATGCAGAAGATTGGTTAAAAACCCTAATTGGACAAGAATAAGCCTAGGGAGGACGAAAATGACCTAATTGATCATCCAATGACACAAACACACCTATTGGATGCACAAGATTGGTTAAAAACCCTAATTGGACAAGAATATGCCTAGGGAGGACGAAAATGACCTAAATGTTATTCCAATGACACAAATGAACTTATTGGATGCACAACATTGGTTAAAAACCCTAATTGGACAAGAGTAAGCCTAGGAAGGACGAAAAATACCTAATTGATCATCCAATGACACAAACACACCTATTGGATGCACAAGATTGGTTAGAAACCCTAATTTGACAAGAATATGCCTAGGGAGGACGAAAATGACCTAAATATTAATTCAATGACACAAACAAAGTTATTGGATGCACAAGATTGATTAAAAACCCTAATTTGACAAGAATAAGTCTAGGTAGGACGAAAATGACCTTATTGATCATCCAATGACACAAACACACCTATTGGATGCACAAGATTGGTTAAAAACCCTAATTGGAAAAGAATATGCCTAGGGAGGACAAAAATGACCTAAATACTAATTCAATGACACAAACAAAGTTATTGGATGCACAAGATTGATTAAAAACCCTAATTTGACAAGAATAAGTCTAGGTAGGACGAAAATGACCTAATTGATCATCCAACGACACAAACACACCTATTGGATGCACAAGATTGGTTAAAAACCCTAATTGGACAAGAATAAGCCTAGGGACGACAAAAACGACCTAATTGATCATCCAATGACACAAACACACCTATTGGATGCACAAGATTGGTTAAAAACCCTAATTGGACAAGAATAAGCCTAGGGAGGACGAAAATGACCTAATTGATCATCCAATGACACAAACACACCTATTGGATGCACAAGATTGGTTAAAAACCCTAATTGGACAAGAATATGCCTAGGGAGGACGAAAATGACCTAAATATTAATTCAATGACACAAACAAAGTTATTGGATACACAAGATTGGTTAAAAACTCTAATTGGACAAGAATAAGCCTGGGGAGGACGAAAATGACCTAATTGATCATTCAATGACACAAACACACCTATTGGAAGCACAAGATTGGTTAAAAACCCTAATTGGACAAGAATATGCCTAGGGAGGACGAAAATGACCTAACTGTTAATCCAATGACACAAATAAACTTATTGGATGTACAAGATTGGTTAAAAACCCTAATTGGACAAGAATAAGCCTAGGGAGGACGAAAATGACCTAATTGATCATCCAATGACACAAACACACCTATTGGATGCACAAGATTGGTTAAAAACCCTAATTGGACAAGAATATGCCTAGGGAGGACGAAAATGACCTAAATGTTAATCTAATGACACAAATGAACTTATTAGATGTACAAGATTGGTTAAAAACCCTAATTGGACAAGAATAAGCCTAGGGAGGACGAAAATGACCTAATTGATCATCCAATGACACAAACACACCTATTGGATGCACAAGATTGGTTAAAAACCCTAATTGGACAAGAATATGCCTAGGGAGGACGAAAATGACCTAAATGTTCATCCAATGACACAAATACACCTATTGGATGCACAAGATTCGTTAGAAACCCTAATTGGACAAGAATAAGCCTAGGGAGGACGAAACTGACCTAAATGTTCATCCAATGACACAAAAACACCTATTGGATGCACAAGATTGGTTAAAAACGCTAATTGGACAAGAATAAACCTAGGGAGGACGAAAATGACCTAAATGTTCATCCAATGACACAAATGAACTTATTGGATGCACAAGATTGGTTAAAAACCCTAATTGGACAAGAATAAGCCTAGGGAGGACGAAAATGACCTAAATGTTCATCCAATGACACAAATGAACTTATTGGATGCACAAGATTGCTTAAAAACCCTAATTGGACAAGAATAAGCCTAGGGAGGACGAAAATGACCTAAATGTTCGTCCAAAGACACAAACACACCTATTGGATGCACAAGATTGGCTTAAAACCCTAATTGGACAAGAATAAGACTAGGGAGGACGAAAATGACATAATTTTCATCCAATGACACAAACACACCTATTGGATGCACAAGATTGGTTAGAAACCCTAATTGGACAAGAATAAGCCTAGGTAGGACGAAAATGACCTAAATGTTAATCCAATGACACAAACACACCTATTGGATGCACAAGATTGGCTTAAAACCCTAATTGGACAAGAATAAGACTAGAGAGGACGAAAATGACCTAAATGTTCATCCAATGACACAAACACACCTATTGGATGCACAAGATTGGTTAAAAACCCTAATTGGACAAGAAATTTCTAGGGAGGACGAAAATGACCTAAATGTTCATCCAATGACACAAATGAACTTATTGGAAGCACAAGATTGCTTAAAAATTCTAATTGGACAAGAATAAGCCTAGGGAGGACGAAAATGACCTAAATGTTCCTCCAATGACACAAATACACCTATTGGATGCACAATATTGGTTAAAAACCCTAATTGGACAAGAATAAGCCTAGGGAGGACGAAAATGACCTAAATGTTCATCCAATGACACAAATGAACTTATTGGATGCACAAGATTGGTTAAAAACCCTAATTGGACAAGAATAAGCCTAGGGAGGACGAAAATGACCTAAATGTTCATCCAATGACATAAATGAACATATTGGATGCACAAGATTGGTTAAAAACCCTAATTGGACAAGAATAAGCCTAGGGAGGACGAAAATGACCTAAATGTTCATCCAATGACACAAATGAACTTATTGGATGCACAAGATTGGTTGAAAACCCTAATTAGACAAGAATAAGCCTAGGGAGGACGAAAATGACCTAAATGTTCCTCCAATGACACAAACACACCTATTGGATGCACAAGATTGCATAAAAACCCTAATTGGACAAGAATAAGACTAGGGAGGACGAAAATGACCTAAATGTTCCTCCAATGACACAAACACACCTATTGGATGCACAAGATTGCATAAAACCCCTAATTGGACAAGAATAAGCATATGGAGGACGAAAATGACCTAAATGTTCATCCAATGACACAAATGAACTTATTGGATGCACAAGATTGGTTAAAAACCCTAATTGGACAAGAATAAGCCTAGGGAGGACGAAAATGACCTAAATGTTCATCCAATGACACAAATGAACTTATTGGATGCACAAGATTGGTCAAAAACCCTAATTAGACAAGAATAAGCCTAGGGAGGACGAAAATGACCTAAATGTTCCTCCAATGACACAAACACACCTATTGGATGCACAAGATTGCATAAAAACCCTAATTGGACAAGAATAAGACTAGGGAGGACGAAAATAACCTAAATGTTCCTCTAATGACACAAATGAACTAATTGGATGCACAAGGTTGGTTAAAAACCCTAATTGGACAAGAATAAGCATAGGGAGGACGAAAATGACCTAAATGTTCATCCAATGACACAAATGAACTTATTGGATGCACAAGATTGGTTAAAAACCCTAATTGGACAAGAATAAGCCTAGGGAGGACGAAAATGACCTAAATGTTCATCCAATGACACAAATGAACTTATTGGATGCACAAGATTGGTTAAAAACCCTAATTGGACAAGAATAAGCCTAGGGAGGACGAAAATGACCTAAATGTTCATCCAATGACACAAATGAACTTATTGGATGCACAAGATTGGTTAAAAACCCTAATTGGACAAGAATAAGCATAGGGAGGACGAAAATGACCTAAATGTTCATCCAATGACACAAACCCACATATTGGATGCACAAGATTGGTTAAAACCCTAATTGGACAAGAATAAGACTATGGAGGACGAAAAAGACCTAAATGTTCCTCCAATGACACAAACACACCTATTGGATGCACAAGATTGCATAAAAACCCTAATTGGACAAGAATAAGACTAGGGAGGACGAAAATGACCTAAATGTTCATCCAATGACACAAATGAACTTATTGGATGCACAAGATTGGTTAAAAACCCTAATTGGACAAGAATACGCCTAGGGAGGACGAAAATGACCTAAATGTTCATCCAATGACACAAATGAACTTATTGGATGCACAAGATTGGTTGAAAACCCTAATTGGACAAGAATAAGCCTAGGGAGGACGAAAATGACCTAAATGTTCATCCAATGACACAAATCAACTTATTGGATGCACAAGATTGGTTAAAAACCCTAATTGGACAAGAATAAGCCTATGGAGGACGAAAATGACCTAAATGTTCGTCCAATGACACAAATGAACTTATTGGATGAACAAGATTGGTTAAAAAACCTAATTGGTTAAGAATAAGCCTAGGGCTGACGAAAATGACCTAAATGTTCGTCCAATGACACGAATCAACTTATTGGATGCACATAATTGGTTAAAAACCCTAATTGGACAACAATAAGCTTAGGGAGGACAAAAATGACCTAAATGTTCCTCCAATGACATAAATGAACATATTGGATGCACAAGATTGGCTAAAAACCCTAATTGGACAAGAATAAGCCTAGGGAGGACGAAAATGACCTAAATGTTCCTCCAATGACATAAATGAACATATTGGATGCACAAGATTGGCTAAAAACCCTAATTGGACAAGAATAAGCCTAGGGAGGACGAAAATGACCTAAATGTTCATCCAATGACACAAATGAACTTATTGGATGCACAAGATTGGATAAAAACCCTAATTGGATAAGAATAAGCCTAGGGAGGACGAAAATGACCTAAATGTTCATCCAATGACACAAATGAACTTATTGGATGCACAAGATTGGTTAAAAACCCTAATTGGACAAGAATAAGCCTAGGGAGGACGAAAATGACCTAAATGTTCATCCAATGACACAAATAAACTTATTGGATGCACATGATTGGTTAAAAACCCTAATTGGACAAGAATAAGCCTAGGGAGGACGAAAAGGACCTAAATGTTCGTCCAATGACACAAACACACCTATTGGATGCACAAGATTGCATAAAATCCCTAATTGGACAAAAATAAGACTAGGGAGGACGAAAATGACCTAAATGTTCCTCCAATGACACAAATGAACTTATTGGATGCACAAGATTGGCTAAAAACCCTAATTGGATAAGAATAAGCCTAGGGAGGACGAAAATGACCTAAATGTTCATCCAATGACACAAATGAACTTATTGGATGCACAAGATTGGTTAAAAACCCTAATTGGACAAGAATAAGCCTAGGGAGGACGAAAATGACCTAAATGTTCATCCAATGACACAAATAAACTTATTGGATGCACATGATTTGTTAAAAACCCTAATTGGACAAGAATAAGCCTAGGGAGGCAAAAATGACCTAAATGTTCGTCCAATGACACAAACACACCTATTGGATGCACAAGATTGCATAAAATCCCTAATTGGACAAAAATAAGACTAGGGAGGACGAAAATGACCTAAATGTTCCTCCAATGACACAAATGAACTTATTGGATGCACAAGATTGGCTAAAAACCCTAATTGGATAAGAATAAGCCTAGGGAGGACGAAAATGACCTAAATGTTCATCCAATGACACAAATGAACTTATTGGATGCACAAGATTGGTTAAAAACCCTAATTGGACAAGAATAAGCCTAGGGAGGACGAAAATGACCTAAATGTTCATCCAATGACACAAACACACCTATTGGATGCACAAGATTGCATAAAAAGCCTAATTGGACAAGAATAAGACTAGGGAGGACGAAAATGACCTAAATGTTAATCCAATGACACAAACACACCTATTGTATGCACAAAATTGGTTAAAAACCATAATTGGACAAGAATAAGCCTAGGGAGGACGAAAATGACCTAAATGTTCGTCCAATGACACAAACACACCTATTGGATGCACAAGATTGCATAAAAACCCTAATTGGACAAGAATAAGACTAGGGAGGACGAAAATGACCTAAATGTTTATCCAATGACACAAACACACCTATTGGATGCACATGATTGGTTAAAACCCCTAATTGGACAAGAATAAGCCTAGGGAGGACGAAAATGACCTAAATGTTCGTCCAATGACACAAACACACCTATGGGATGCACAAGATTGGTTAAAAACCCTAGTTGGACCAGAATAAGACTAGGGAGGATGAAAATGACCTAAATGTTCATCCAATGACACTAACACACCTATTGGATGCACAAGATTGCATAAAAACCCTAATTGGACAAGAATAAGACTAGGGAGGACGAAAATGACCTAAATGTTTATCCAATGACACAAACACACCTATTGGATGCACAAGATTGGTTAAAACCCCTAATTGGACAAGAATAAGCCTAGGGAGGACGAAAATGACCTAAATGTTCATCCAATGACACAAACACACCTATTGGATGCACAAGATTGGTTAAAAACCCTAATTGGACAAGAATAAGACTAGGGAGGACGAAAATGACCTAAATGTTCATCCAATGACACTAACACACCTATTGGATGCACAAGATTGCATAAAAACCCTAATTGGACAAGAATAAGACTAGGGATGACGAAAATGACCTAAATGTTTATCCAATGACACAAACACACCTATTGGATGCACATGATTGGTTAAAACCCCTAATTGGACAAGAATAAGCCTAGGGAGGACGAAAATGACCTAAATGTTCGTCCAATGACACAAACACACCTATTGGATGCACAAGATTGGTTAAAAACCCTAATTGGACAAGAATAAGACTAGGGAGGACGAAAATGACCTAAATGTTCATCCAATGACACTAACACACCTATTGGATGCACAAGATTGCATAAAAACCCTAATTGGACAAGAATAAGATTAGGGAGGACGAAAATGACCTAAATGTTCCTCCAATGACACAAACACACCTATTGGATGCACAAGATTGGTTAAAAACCCTAATTGGACAAGAATAAGCCTAGGGAGGACGAAAATGACCTAAATGTTCGTCCAATGACACAAACACACCTATTGGATGCACAAGATTGCATAAAAACCCTAATTGGACAAGAATAAGACTAGGGAGGACGAAAATGACCTAAATGTTCATCCAATGACACAAATGAACTTATTGGATGCACAAGGTTGGTTAAAAACCATAATTGGACAAGAATAAGCCTAGGGACGACGAAAATGACCTAAATGTTCGTCCAATGACACAAATACACCTATTGGATGCACAAGATTGCATAAAAACCCTAATTGGACAAGAATAAGCATAGGGAGGACGAAAATGACCTAAATGTACCTCCAATGACACAAACACACCTATTGGATGCACAAGATTGGTTAAAAACCCTAATTGGACAAGAATAAGCCTAGGGAGGACGAAAATGACCTAAATGTTCGTCCAATGACACAAACACACCTATTGGATGCACAAGATTGCATAAAAACCCTAATTGGACAAGAATAAGACTAGGGAGGACGAAAATGACCTAAATGTTCATCCAATGACACAAATGAACTTATTGGATGCACAAGATTGGTTAAAAACCCTAATTGGACAAGAATATGCCTAGTGAGGACGAAAATGACCTAAATGTTCATCCAATGACACAAATGAACTTATTGGATGCACAAGATTGGTTAAAAACCCTAATTGGACAAGAATAAGCCTAGGGAGGACGAAAATGACCTAAATGTTCATCCAATGACACAAATGAACTTATTGGATGCACAAGATTGGTTAAAAACCCTAATTGGACAAGAATAAGCCTAGGGAGGACGAAAATGACCTAAATGTTCATCCAATGACACAAATGAACTTATTGGATGCACAAGATTGGTTAAAAACCCTAATTGGACACGAATAAGCCTAGGGAGGACGAAAATGACCCAAATGTTCGTCCAATGACACAAACACACCTATTGGATGCACAAGATTGCATAAAAACCCTAATTGGACAAGAATAAGACTAGGGAGGACGAAAATGACCTAAATGTTCCTCCAATGACACAAACACACCTATTGGATGCACAAGATTGCATAAAAACCTAATTCGACAAGAATAAGACTAAGGACGACGAAAATTACCTAAATGTTCATCCAATGACACAAATGAACTTATTGGATGCACAAGATTGGTTAAAAACCCTAATTGGACAAGAATAAGCCTAGGGAGGACGAAAATGACCTAAATGTTCGTCCAATGACACAAACACACCTATTGGATGCACAAGATTGCATAAAAACCCTAATTGGACAAGAATAAGACTAGGGAGGACGAAAATGACCTAAATGTTCATCCAATGACACAAAGAAACTTATTGGATGCACAAGATTGGTTAAAAACCCTAATTGGACAAGAATAAGCCTAGGGAGGACGAAAATGACCTAAATGTTCGTCCAATGACACAAACACACCTATTGGATGCACAAGATTGCATAAAAACCCTAATTGGACAAGAATAAGACTAGGGAGGACGAAAATGACCTAAATGCTCATCCAATGACACAAATGAACTTATTGAATGCACAAGATTGGTTAAAAACCCTAATCGGACAAGAATAAGCCTAGGGAGGACGAAAATGACCTAAATGTTCGTCCAATGATACAAACACACCTATTGGATGCACAAGATTGCATAAAAACCTTAATTGGACAAGTATAAGACTAGGGAGGACGAAAATGACCTAAATGTTCCTTTAATGACACAAACACACCTATTGGATGCACAAGATTGCATAAAAACCCTAATGCGGCAAGAATAAGACTAGGGAGGATGAAAATGACCTAAATGTTCATCCAATGACACAAATGAACTTATTGGATGCACAAGATTGGTTAAAAACCCTACTTGGACAAGAATAAGCCTAGGGAGGACGAAAATGACCTAAATGTTCGTCCAATGACACAAATACACCTATTGGATGCACAAGATTGGTTAAAAACCCTAATTGGACAAGAATAAGCCTAGGGAGGACGAAAATGACCTAAATGTTCGTCCAATGACACAAACACACCTATTGGATGCACAAGATTGCATAAAAACCCTAATTGGACAAGAATAAGACTAGGGAGGACGAAAATGACCTAAATGTTGCTCCACTGACACAAACACACCTATTGGATGCACAAGATTGCATAAAAACCCTAATTCGACAAGAATAAGACTAGGGAGGACGAAAATGACCTAAATGTTCCTCCAATGACACAAACACACCTATTGGATGCACAAGATTGCATAAAAACCCTAATTCGACAAGAATACGACTAGGGAGGACGAAAATGACCTAAATGTTCATCCAATGACACAAATGAACTTATTGGATGCACAAGATTGGTTAAAAACCCTAATTGGACAAGAATAAGCCTAGGGAGGACGAAAATGACCTAAATGTTCGTCCAATGACACAAACACACCTATTGGATGCACAAGATTGCATAAAAACCCAAATTGGACAAGAATAAGACTAAGGAGGACGAAAATGACCTAAATGTTCCTCCAATGACACAAACACACCTATTGGATGCACAAGATTGCATAAAAACCCTAATTGGACAAGAATAAGACTTGGGAGGACGAAAATGACCTAAATGTTCATCCAATGACACATATGAACTTATTGGATGCACAAGATTGGTTAAAAACCCTAATTGGACAAGAATAAACCTAGGGAAGACGAAAATGACCTAAATGTTCGTCCAATGACACAAACACACCTATTGGATGCACAGGATTGCATAAAAACCCTAATTGGACAAGAATAAGCCTATGGAGGACGAAAATGACCTAAATGTTCGTCCAATGACACAAACACACCTATTGGATGCACAAGATTGCATAAAAACCCCCAATTGGACAAGAATAAGCCTAGGGAGGACGAAAATGACCTAAATGTTCATCCAATGACACAAATGAACTTATTGGATGCACAAGATTGGTTAAAAACCCTAATTGGACAAGAATAAGCCTAGGGAGGACGAAAATGACCTAAATGTTCATCCAATGACACAAATGAACTTATTGGATGCACAAGATTGGTTAAAAACCCAAATTGGACAAGAATAAGCCTACAGAGGACAAAAATGACCTAAATGTTCATCCAATGACACAAATGAACTTATTGGATGCACAAGATTGGTTAAAAACCCTAATTGGACAAGAATAAGCCTAGGGAGGACGAAAATGACCTAAATGTTCATCCAATGACACAAATCAACTTATTGGATGCACATGATTGGTTAAAAACCCAAATTGGACAAGAATAAGCCTAGGGAGGACGAAAATGACCTAAATGTTCCTCCAATGACACAAATGAACTTATTGGATGCACATGATTGGTTAAAAACCCTAATTGGACAAGAATAAGCCTAGGGAGGACGAAAATGACCTAAATGTTCGTCTAATGACACAAATGAACTTATTGGATGCACAAGATTGGTTAAAAACCCCAATTGGACAAGAATAAGCCTAGGGAGGACGAAAATGACCTAAATGTTCGTCCAATGACACAAACACACCTATTGGATGCACAAGATTGCATAAAAACCCTAATTGGACAAGAATAAGACTAGGGAGGACGAAAATGACCTAAATGTTCCTCCAATGACACAAATAAACTTATTGGATGCACAAGATTGGCTAAAAACCCTAATTGGACAAGAATAAGCCTAGGGAGGACGAACATGACCTAAATGTTCATCCAATAACACAAATGAACTTATTGGATGCACAAGATTGGTTAAAACCCCTAATTGGACAAGAGTAAGCCTAGGGAGGAGGAAAATGACCTAAATGTTCATCCAATGACACAAATAAACTTATTGGATGCACATGATTGGTTAAAAACCCTAATTGGACAAGAATAAGCCTGGGGAGGACGAAAATGACCTAAATGTTCGTCCAATGACACAAACACACCTATTGGATGCACAAGATTGCATAAAAACCCTAATTGGACAAGAATAAGACTAGGGAGGACGAAAATGACCTAAATGTTTATCCAATGACACAAACACACCTATTGGATGCACATGATTGGTTAAAACCCCTAATTGGACAAGAATAAGCCTAGGGAGGACGAAAATGACCTAAATGTTCGTCCAATGACACAAACACACCTATGGGATGCACAAGATTGGTTAAAAACCCTAATTGGACCAGAATAAGACTAGGGAGGATGAAAATGACCTAAATGTTCATCCAATGACACTAACACACCTATTGGATGCACAAGATTGCATAAAAACCCTAATTGGACAAGAATAAGACTAGGGAGGACGAAAATGACCTAAATGTTCATCCAATGACACTAACACACCTATTGGATGCACAAGATTGCATAAAAACCCTAATTGGACAAGAATAAGGCTAGGGAGGACGAAAATGACCTAAATGTTCGTCCAATGACACAAACACACCTATTGGATGGACAAGATTGCATAAAAACCCTAATTGGACAAGAATAAGACTAGGGAGGACGAAAATGACCTAAAATGTTCCTCCAATGACACAAATAAACTTATTGGATGCACAAGATTGGCTAAAAACCTTAATTGGACAAGAATAAGCCTAGGGAGGACGAACATGACCTAAATGTTCATCCAATGACACAAATGAACTTATTGGATGCACAAGATTGGTTAAAAACCCTAATTGGACAAGAATAAGCCTAGGGAGGACGAAAATGACCTAAATGTTCATCCAATGACACAAATAAACTTATTGGATGCACATGATTGGTTAAAAACCCTAATTGGACAAGAATAAGCCTGGGGAGGACGAAAATGACCTAAATGTTCGTCCAATGACACAAACACACCTATTGGATGCACAAGATTGAATAAAAACCCTAATTGGACAAGAATAAGCCTAGGGAGGACGAACATGACCTAAATGTTCATCCAATGACACAAATGAACTTATTGGATGCACAAGATTGGTTAAAAACCCTAATTGGACAAGAATAAGCCAAGGGAGGACGAAAATGACCTAAATGTTCGTCCAATGACACAAACACACCTATTGGATGCACAAGATTGCATAAAAACCCTAATTGGACAAGAATAAGCCTAGGGAGGACGAAAATGACCTAAATGTTCGTCCAATGACACAAACACCCCTATTGGATGCACAAGATTGCATAAAAACCCTAATTGGACAAGAATAAGACTAGGGAGGACGAAAATGACCTAAGTGTTCCTCCAATGACAAAAACACACCTATTGGATGCACAAGATTGCATAAAAACCCTAATTCGACAAGAATAAGACTAGGGAGGACGAAAATGACCTAAATGTTCCTCCAATGACACAAACACACCTATTGGATGCACAAGATTGCATAAAAACCCTAATTGGACAAGAATAAGACTAGGGAGGACGAAAATGACCTAAATGTTCCACCAATGACACAAATGAACTTATTGGATGCACAAGGTTGGTTAAAAACCCTAATTGGATAAGAATAAGCCTAGGGAGGACGAAAATGACCTAAATGTTCATCCAATGACACAAATGAACTTATTGGATGCACAAGATTGGTTAAAAACCCTAATTGGACAAGAATAAGCCTAGGGAGGAGGTAAATGACCTAAATGTTCATCCAATGACACAAACACACATATTGGATGCACAAGATTGCTTAAAACCCTAATTGGACAAGAAT
This sequence comes from Cicer pinnatifidum, assembly GCA_037974775.1. Classification (NCBI taxonomy): domain Eukaryota; kingdom Viridiplantae; phylum Streptophyta; class Magnoliopsida; order Fabales; family Fabaceae; genus Cicer; species Cicer pinnatifidum. The sequence goes on along the minus strand of JBBPBR010000132.1, from coordinate 6,530 downwards.
AAGACTAGGGATTACGAAAATGACCTAAATGTTCATCCAATGACACAAATGAACTTATTGGATGCACAAGATTGGTTAAAAACCCTAATTGGACAAGAATAAGACTAGGGAGGACAAAAATGACGTAAATGTTCATCCAATGACACAAATGAACTTATTGGATGCACAAGATTGGTTAAAAACCGTAATTGGACAAGAATAAGCCTAGGGAGGACGAAAATGACCTTAATGTTCGTCCAATGACACAAACACACCTATTGGATGCACAAGATTGCATAAAAACGCTAATTGGACAAGAATAAGACTATGGAGGATGAAAATGACCTAAATGTTCATCCAATGACACAAATGAACTTATTGGATGCACAAGATTGGTTAAAAACCGTAATTGGACAAGAATAAGCTTAGGGAGGACGAAAATGACCTAAATGTTCGTCCAATGACACAAACACACCTATTGGATGCACAAGATTGCATAAAATCCTTAATTGGACAAGAATAAGACTAGGGAGGACGAAAATGACCTAAATGTTCCTCCAATGACACAAACACACCTATTAGATGCACAAGATTGCATAAAAACCCTAATTGGACAAGAATAAGACTAGGAAGGACGAAAATGACCTAAATGTTCATCCAATGACACAAATGAACTTATTGTATGCACAAGATTGGTTAAAAAACCCTAATTGGACAAGAATAAGCATAGGGAGGACGAAAATGACCTAAATGTTCATCCAATGACACAAACACACATATTGGATGCACAAGATTGCTTAAAACCCTAATTGGACAAGAATAAGACTAGGGAGGACGAAAATGACCTAAATGTTCATCGAATGACACAAATGAACTTATTGGATGCACAACATTGGTTAAAAACCCTAATTGGACAAGAATAAGCCTAGGGAGGACGTAAATGACCGAAATGTTCATCCAATGACACAAATGAACTTATTGGATGCACAAGATTGGTTAAAAACCCTAATTGGACAAGAATAAGCCTAGGGAGGACGAAAATGACCAAAATGTTCTTCCAATGACACAAATGAACTTATTGGATGCACAAGATTGGTTAAAAACCCTAATTGGACAAGAATAAGCCTAGGGAGGACGAAAATGACCTAAATGTTCGTCCAATGACACAAACACACCTATTGGATGCACAAGATTGCATAAAATCCCTAATTGGACAAAAATAAGACTAGGGAGGACGAAAATGACCTAAATGTTCCTCCAATGACACAAATGAACTTATTGGATGCACAAGATTGGCTAAAAACCCTAATTGGATATGAATAAGCCTAGGGAGGACGAAAATGACCTAAATGTTCATCCAATGACTCAAATGAACTTATTGGATGCACAAGATTGGTTAAAAACCTTAATTGGACAAGAATAAGCCTAGGGAGGACGAAAATGACCTAAATGTTCATCCAATGACACAAACACACCTATTGGATGCACAAGATTGCATAAAAACCCTAATTGGACAAGAATAAGACTAGGGAGGACGAAAATGACCTAAATGTTTATCCAATGACACAAACACACCTATTGTATGCACAAGATTGGTTAAAAACCATAATTGGACAAGAATAAGCCTAGGGAGGACGAAAATGACCTAAATGTTCGTCCAATGACACAAACACACCTATTGGATGCACAAGATTGCATAAAATCCCTAATTGGACAAAAATAAGACTAGGGAGGACGAAAATGACCTAAATGTTCCTCCGATGACACAAATGAACTTATTGGATGCACAAGATTGGCTAAAAACCCAAATTGGATAAGAATAAGCCTAGGGAGGACAAAAATGACCTAAATGTTCATCCAATGACACAAATGAACTTATTGGATGCACAAGATTGGTTAAAAACCCTAATTGGACAAGAATAAGCCTAGGGAGGACGAAAATGACCTAAATGTTCATCCAATGACACAAATAAACTTATTGGATGCACATGATTGGGTAAAAACCCTAATTGGACAAGAATAAGCCTAGGGAGGACGAAAATGACCTAAATGTTCGTCCAATGACACAAACACACCTATTGGATGCACAAGATTGCATAAAATCCCTAATTGGACAAAAATAAGACTAGGGAGGACGAAAATGACCTAAATGTTCCTCCAATGACACAAATGAACTTATTGGAAGTACAAGATTGGCTAAAAACCCAAATTGGATAAGAATAAGCCTAGGGAGGACAAAAATGACCTAAATGTTCATCCAATGACACAAATGAACTTATTGGATGCACAAGATTGGTTAAAAACCCTAATTGGACAAGAATAAGCCTAGGGAGGACGAAAATGACCTAAATGTTCGTCCAATGACACAAACCCACATATTGGATGCACAAGATTGCTTAAAACCCTAATTGGACAAGAATAAGCCTAGGGAGGACGAAAATGACCTAAATGTTCATCCAATGACACAAATGAACTTATTGGATGCACAAGATTGGTTAAAAACACTAATTGGACAAGAATAAGCCTAGGGAGGACGAAAATGACCTAAATGTTCGTCCAATGACACAAACACACCTATTGGATGCACAAGATTGCATAAAATCCCTAATTGGACAAAAATAAGACTAGGGAGGACGAAAATGACCTAAATGTTCCTCCAATGACACAAATGAACTTATTGGATGCACAAGATTGGCTAAAAACCCTAATTGGATAAGAATAAGCCTAGGGAGGACGAAAATGACCTAAATGTTCATCAAATGACACAAATGAACTTATTGGATGCACAAGATTGGTTAAAAACCTTAATTGGACAAGAATAAGCCTAGGGAGGACGAAAATGACCTAAATGTTCATCCAATGACACAGACACACCTATTGGATGCACAAGATCGCATAAAAACCCTAATTGGACAAGAATAAGACTAGGGAGGACGAAAATGACCTAAATGTTTATCCAATGACACAAACACACCTATTGTATGCACAAGATTGGTTAAAAACCCTAATTGTACAAGAATAAGCCTAGGGAGGACGAAAATGACCTAAATGTTCGTCCAATGACACAAACACACCTATTGGATGCACAAGATTGCATAAAATCCCTAATTGGACAAAAATAAGACTAGGGAGGACGAAAATGACCTAAATGTTCCTCCAATGACACAAATGAACTTATTGGATGCACAAGATTGGCTAAAATCCCTAATTGGATAAGAATAAGCCTAGGGAGGACGAAAATGACCTAAATGTTCATCCAATGACACAAATGAACTTATTGGATGCACAAGATTGATTAAAAACCTTAATTGAACAAGAATAAGCCTAGGGAGGACGAAAATGACCTAAATGTTCATCCAATGACACAAATAAACTTATTGGATGCACATGATTGGTTAAAAACCCTAATTGGACAAGAATAAGCCTAGGGAGGACGAAAATGACCTAAATGTTCGTCCAATGACACATACACACCTATTGGATGCACAAGATTGCATAAAATCCCTAATTGGACAAAAATAAGACTAGGGAGGACGAAAATGACCTAAATGTTTCTCCAATGACACAAATGAACTTATTGGATGCACAAGATTGGCTAAAAACCCTAATTGGATAAGAATAAGCCTAGGGAGGACGAAAATGACCTAAATGTTCATCCAATGACACAAATGAACTTATTGGATGCACAAGATTGGTTAAAAACCCTAATTGGACAAGAATAAGCCTAGGGAGGACGAAAATGACCTAAATGTTCATCCAATGACACAAATAAACTTATTGGATGCACATGATTGGGTAAAAACCCTAATTGGACAAGAATAAGCCTAGGGAGGACGAAAATGACCTAAATGTTCGTCCAATGACACAAACACACCTATTGGATGCACAAGATTGCATAAAATCCCTAATTGGACAAAAATAAGACCTAGGGAGGACGAAAATGACCTAAATGTTCATCCAATGACACAAATGAACTTAATGGATGCACAAGATTGGTTAAAAACCCTAATTGGACAAGAATAAGCCTAGGGAGGACGAAAATGACCTAAATGTTCATCCAATGACACAAATAAACTTATTGGATGCACATGATTGGTTAAAAACCCTAATTGGACAAGAATAAGCCTAGGGAGGACGAAAATGATCTAAATGTTCGTCCAATGACACAAACACACCTATTGGATGCACAAGATTGGATAAAGACCCTAATTGGACAAGAATAAGCCTAGGGAGGACGAAAATGACCTAAATGTTCGTCTAATGACACAAATGAACTTATTGGATGCACAAGATTGGTTAAAAACCCTAATTGGACAAGACTAAGCCTAGGGAGGACGAAAATGACCTAAATGTTCGTCCAATGACACAAACACACCTATTGGATGCACAAGATTGCATAAAAACCCTAATTGGGCAAAAATAAGACTAGGGAGGACGAAAATGACCTAAATGTTTATCCAATGACACAAATGAACTTATTGGATGTACAAGATTGGTTAAAAACCTTAATTGGACAAGAATAAGCCTAGGGAGGACGAAAATGACCTAAATGTTCATCCAATGACACAAACACACCTATTGGATGCACAAGATTGCATAAAAACCCTAATTGGACAAGAATAAGACTAGGGAGGACGAAAATGACCTAAATGTTCATCAAATGACACAAATGAACTTATTGGATGCACAAGATTGGTTAAAAACCCTAATTGGACAAGAATAAGCATAGGGAGGACGAAAATGACCTAAACTTTCATCCAATGACACAAACCCACATATTGGATGCACAAGATTGCTTAAAACCCCAATTGGACAAGAATAAGACTAGGGAGGACGAAAATGACCTAAATGTTCATCCAATGACACAAATGAACTTATTGAATGCACAAGATTGGTTAAAAACCCTAATCGGACAAGAATAAGCCTAGGGAGGACGAAAGTGACCTAAATGTTCTTCCAATGACACAAACACACCTATTGGATGCACAAGATTGCATAAAAACCCTAATTGGACAAGAATAAGACTAGGGAGGACGAAAATGACCTAAATGTTCCTCCAATGACACAAACACACATATTGGATGCACAAGGTTGGTTAAAAACCCTAATTGGACAAGAATAAGCCTTGGGAGGACGAAAATGATCTAAATGTTCGTCCAATGACACAAACACACTTATTGGATGCACAAGATTGCATAAAAACCCTAATTGGACAAGAATAAGACTAGGGAGGACGAAAATGACCTAAATGTTCCTCCAATGACACAAATGAACTTATTGGATGCACAAGATTGGCTAAAAACCCTAATTGGACAAGAATAAGCCTAGGGAGGACGAACATGACCTAAATGTTCATCCAATGACACAAATAAACTTATTGGACGCACATGATTGGTTAAAAACCCTAATTGGACAAGAATAAGCCTCGGGAGGATGAAAATGACCTAATTGTTCGTCTAATGACACAAATCAACTTATTGGATGCACAAGATTGGTTAAAAACCCTAATTGGACAAGAATAAGCCTAGGGAGGACGAAAATGACCTAAATGTTCGTCCAATGACACAAACACACCTATTGGATGCACAAGATTGCATAAAAACCCTAATTGGACAAGAATAAGACTACTGAGGACGAAAATGACCTAAATGTTCATCCAATGACACAAATGAACTTATTGGATGCATAAGATTGGTTAAAAACCCTAATTGGACAAGAATAAGCATAGGGAGGACGAAAATGACCTAAATGATCATCCAATGACACAAACACACATATTGGATGCACAAGATTGGTTAAAAACCCTAATTGGACAAGAATAAGCCTAGGGAGGACGAAAATGACCTAAATGTTCGTCCAATGACACAAACACACCTATTGGATGCACAAGATTGCATAAAAACTCTAATTGGACAAAAATAAGACTAGGGAGGACGAAAATGACCTAAATGTTCCTCCAATGACACAAATGAACTTATTGGATGCACAAGATTGGCTTAAAACCCTAATTGGATAAGAATAAGCCTAGGGAGGACGAAAATGACCTAAATGTTCATCCAATGACACAAATGAACTTATTGGATGCACAAGATTGGTTAAAAACCTTAATTGGACAAGAATAAGCCTAGGGAGGACGAAAATGACCTAAATGTTCATCCAAGGACACAAACACACCTATTGGATGCACAAGATTGCATAAAAACCCTAATTGGACAAGAATAAGACTAGGGAGGACGAAAATGACCTAAATGTTTATCCAATGAACAAACACACCTATTGTATGCACAAGATTGGTTAAAAACACTAATTGGACAAGAATAAGCCTAGGGAGGACGAAAATGACCTAAATGTTCGTCCAATGACACAAACACACCTATTGGATGCACAAGATTGCATAAAATCCCTAATTGGACAAAAATAAGACTAGGGAGGACGAAAATGACCTAAATGTTCCTCCAATGACACAAATGAACTTATTGGATGCACAAGATTGGCTAAAAACCCTAATTGGATAAGAATAAGCCTAGGGAGGACGAAAATGACCTAAATGT
>JBBPBR010000131.1:280473-323518 GCA_037974775.1 Cicer pinnatifidum | reverse complement strand
TTCCTCCAATGAGACAAATGAACTTATTGGATGCACAAGGTTGGTTAAAAACCCTAATTGGACAAGAATAAGCCTAGGGAGGACGAAAATGACATAAATGTTCAACCAATGACACAATTGAACTTATTGGATGCACAAGGTTGGTTACAAACCCTAATTGGACAAGAATAAGCCTAGGGAGGACGAAAATGACCTAAATGTTCGTCCAATGACACAAACACACCTATTGGATGCACAAGATTGCATAAAAACCCTAATCCGACAAGAATAAGACTAGGGAGAACGAAAATGACCTAAATGTTCATCCAATGACACAAATCAACTTATTGGATGCACATGATTGGTTAAAAACCCTAATTGGACAAGAATAAGCCTAGGGAGAACGAAAATGACCTAAATGTTCGTCCAATGACACAAACACACCTATTGGATGCACAAGATTGCATAAAAACCCTAATTGGACAAGAATAAGACAAGGGAGGACGAAAATGACCTAAATGTTCCTCCAATGACACAAATGAACTTATTTGATGCACAAGATTGGCTAAAAACCCTAATTGGACAAGAATAAGCCTAGGGAGGAAGAAAAAAGACCTAAATGTTCATCCAATGACACAAATGAACTTATTGGATGCACAAGATTGGTTAAAAACCCTAATTTGACAAGAATAAGAATAGGGAGGACGAAAATGACCTAAATGTTCATCCAATGACACAAACACACATATTGGATTCACAAGATTGCTTAAAACCCTAATTGGACAAGAATAAGACTAGGGAGGACGAAAATGACCTAAATGTTCATCCAATGACACAAATGAACTTATTGGATGCACAAGATTGGTTAAAAACCCTAATTGGACAAGAATAAGCATAGGGAGGACGAAAATGACCTAAATGTTCGTCCAATGACACAACACACCTATTGGATACACAAGATTGCATAAAAACCCTAATTGGACTAGAATAAGACTAGGGAGGACGAAAATGACCTAAATGTTCCTCCAATGACACAAATGAACTTATTGGATGCACAAGGTTGGTTAAAAACCCTAATTGGACAAGAATAAGCCTAGGGAGGACAAAAATGTCCTAAATGTTCAACCAATTACACAAATGAACTTATTGGATGCACAAGGTTGGTTAAAACCCCTAATTGGACAAGAATAAGCTTAGGGAGGACGAAAATGACCTAAATGTTCCTCCAATGACACAAATGAACTTATTTGATGCACAAGATTGGCTAAAAACCCTAATTGGACAAGAATAAGCCTAGGGAGGAAGAAAAAAGACCTAAATGTTCATCCAATGACACAAATGAACTTATTGGATGCACAAGATTGGTTAAAAACCCTAATTGGACAAGAATAAGCCTAGGGAGGACGAAAGCGACCTAAATGTTCATCCAATGACACAAATCAACTTATTGGATGCACATGATTGGTTAAAAACCCTAATTGGACAAGAATAAGCCTAGGGAGGACGAAAATGACCTAAATGTTCCTCCAATATCACAAATGAACTTATTGGATGCACCAGATTGGCTAAAAACCCTAATTAGATAAGAATTAGCCTAGGGAGGACGAAAATGACCTAAATGTTCATCCATTGACACAAACGAACTTATTGGATGCACAAGATTGGTTAAAAACCCTAATTGGATAAGAATAAGCCTAGGGAGGACGAAAATGACCTAAATGTTCATCCAATGACACAAATCAACTTATTGGATGCACATGATTGGTTAAAAACCCTAATTGGACAAGAATTAGCCTAGGGAGGACGAAAATGACCTAAATGTTAGTCCAATGACACAGACACACCTATTCGATGCACAAGATTGCATAAAAACCCTAATTGGACAAGAATAAGAATAGGGAGGACGAAAATGACCTAAATGTTCCTCCAATGACACAAATGAACTTATTGGATGCACAAGATTGGTTAAAAACCCTAATTGGACAAGAATAAGCCTAGGGAGGACGAAAATGACCTAAATGTTCATCCAATGACACAAATCAACTTATTGGATGCACATGATTGGTTAAAAACCGTAATTGGACAAGAATAAGCCTAGGGAGGACGAAAATGACCTAAATGTTCGTCCAAGGACACAAACACACCTATTCGGTGCACAAGATTGCATAAAAACCCTAATTTGACAAGAATAAGAATAAGGAGGACGAAAATGACCTAAATGTTCCTCCAATGACACAAATGAACTTATTGGATGCACAAGGTTGGTTAAAAACCCTAATTGGACAAGAATAAGCCTAGGGAGGACGAAAATGACATAAATGTTCAACCAATGACACAATTGAACTTATTGGATGCACAAGGTTGGTTAAAAACCCTAATTGGACAAGAATAAGCCTAGGGAGGACGAAAATGACCTAAAGGTTCATCCAATGACACAAATCAACTTATTGGATGCACATGATTGGTTAAAAACCCTAATTGGACAAGAATAAGCCTAGGGAGGACGAAAATGACCTAAATGTTCGTCCAATGACACAAACACACCTATTCGGTGCACAAGATTGCATAAAAACCCTAATTGGACAAGAATAAGAATAAGGAGGACGAAAATGACCTAAATGTTCCTCCAATGACACAAATGAACTTATTGGATGCACAAGGTTGGTTAAAAACCCTAATTGGACAAGAATAAGCCTAGGGAGGACGAAAATGACATAAATGTTCAACCAATGACACAATTGAACTTATTGGATGCACAAGGTTGGTTAAAAACCCTAATTGGACAAGAATAAGCCTAGGGAGGACGAAAATGACCTAAATGTTCCTCCAATGACACAAATGAACTTATTTGATGCACAAGATTGGCTAAAAACCCTAATTGGACAAGAATAAGCCTAGGGAGGAAGAAAAAAGACCTAAATGTTCATCCAATGACACAAATGAACTTATTGGATGCACAAGATTGGTTGAAAACCCTAATTTGACAAGAATAAGCATAGGGAGGACGAAAATGACCTAAATGTTCATCCAATGACACAAACACACATATTGGATTCACAAGATTGCTTAAAACCCTAATTGGACAAGAATTAGACTAGGGAGGACGAAAATGACCTAAATGTTCATCCAATGACACAAATGAACTTATTGGATGCACAAGATTGGTTAAAAACCCTAATTGGACAAGAATAAGCCTAGGGAGGAAGAAAAAAGACCTAAATGTTCATCCAATGACACAAATGAACTTATTGGATGCACAAGATTGGTTAAAAACCCTAATTGGACAAGAATAAGCATAGGGAGGACGAAAATGACCTAAATGTTCGTCCAATGACACAACACACCTATTGGATGCACAAGATTGCATAAAAACCCTAATTGGACAAGAATAAGACTAGGGAGGACGAAAATGACCTAAATGTTCCTCCAATGACACAAATGAACTTATTGGATGCACAAGGTTGGTTAAAAACCCTAATTGGACAAGAATAAGCCTAGGGTGGACGAAAATGACCTAAATGTTCAACCAATGACACAAACACACATATTGAATGCACAAGATTGCTTAAAACCCTAATTGGACAAGAATAAGACTAGGGAGGACGAAAATGACCTAAATGTTCATCAAATGACACAAATGAACTTATTGGATGCGCAAGATTGGTTAAAAACCCTAATTGGAACAGAATAAGCCTAGGGAGGACGAAAATGACCTAAATGTTCGTCCAATGATACAAACACACCTATTGGATGCACAAGATTGCATAAAAACCCTAATTGGACAAGAATAAGACTAGGGAGGACGAAAATGACCTAAATGTTCCTCCAATGACACAAATGAACTTATTGGATGCACAAGGTTGGTTAAAAACCCTAATTGGACAAGAATAAGCCTAGGGAGGACAAAAATGTCCTAAATGTTCAACCAATTACACAAATGAACTTATTGGATGCACAAGGTTGGTTAAAACCCCTAATTGGACAAGAATAAGCTTAGGGAGGACGAAAATGACCTAAATGTTCATCCAATGACACAAATGAACTTATTGGATGCACAAGATTGGTTAAAAACCCTAATTGGACAAGAATAAGCATAGGGAGGACGAAAATGACCTAAATGTTCGTCCAATGACACAACACACCTATTGGATACACAAGATTGCATAAAAACCCTAATTGGACAAGAATAAGACTAGGGAGGACGAAAATGACCTAAATGTTCCTCCAATGACACAAATGAACTTATTGGATGCACAAGGTTGGTTAAAAACCCTAATTGGACAAGAATAAGCCTAGGGAGGACGAAAATGACCTAAATGTTTATCCAATGACACAAACACACCTATTGGATGCACAAGATTGGTTAAAAACCCTAATTGGACAAGAATAAGCCTAGGGAAGACGAAAATGACATAAATGTTCATCCAATGACACAAATGAACTTATTGGATGCACAAGATTGGTTAAAAACCCTAATTGGACAAGAATAAGCCTAGGGAGGACAAAAATGACCTAAATGTTCATCCAATGACACAAATCAACTTATTGGATGCACATGATTGGTTAAAAACCCTAATTGGACAAGAATAAGACTAGGGAGGACGAAAATGACCTAAATGTTCATCCAATGACACAAATGAACTTATTGGATGCACAAGATTGGTTAAAAACCCTAATTGGACAAGAATAAGCATAGGGAGGACCAAAATGACCTAAACGTTCATCCAATGACACAAACCCACATATTGGATGCACAAGATTGCTTAAAACCCTAATTGGACAAGAATAAGACTAGGGAGGACGAAAATGACCTAAATGTTCATCCAATGACACAAATGAACTTATTGAATGCACAAGATTGGTTAAAAACCCTAATCGGACAAGAATAAGCCTAGGGAGGATGAAAATGACCTAAATGTTCTTCCAATGACACAAACACACCTATTGGATGCACAAGATTGCATAAAAACCCTAATTGGACAAGAATAAGACTAGGGAGGACGAAAATGACCTAAATGTTCCTCCAATGACACAAACACACCTATTGGATGCACAAGATTGGTTGAAAACCCTAATTGGACAAGAATAAGCCTAGGGAGGACGAAAATGACCTAAATGTTCATCCAATGACACAAATGAACTTATTGGATGCACAAGATTGCTTAAAAACCCTAATTGGACAAGAATAAGCCTAGGGAGCACGAAAATGACCTAATTGTTCATCCAATGACACAAATACACCTATTGGATGCAAAAGATTGGTTTGAAACCCTAATTTGACAAGAATAAGCCTAGGGAGGACGAAAATGACCTAAATGTTCATCCAATGACACAAACACACCTATTGGATGCACAAGATTGGTTAAAAACCCTAATTGGACAAGAATAAGCCTAGGGAGGACGAAAATGACCTAAATGTTCGTCCAATGACACAATCACACCTATTGGATGCACAAGATTACATAAAAACCCTAATTTGACAATAATAAGACTAGGGAGGACGAAAATGACCTAAATGTTCCTCCAATGACACAAACACACCTATTGGATGCACAAGATTGGTTAAAAACCCTAATTGGACAAGAATAAGCCTAGGGAGGACGAAAATGACCTAAATGTTCCTCCAATGTCACAAATGAACTTATTGGATGCACAAGATTGGTTAAAAACCCTAATTGGACAAGAATAAGTCTAGGGAGGACGAAAGTGACCTAAATGTTCATCCAATGACACAAATGAACTTATTGGATGCACAAGATTGGTTAAAAACCCTAATTGGACAAGAATAAGCCTAGGGAGGACGAAAGCGACCTAAATGTTCATCCAATGACACAAATCAACTTATTGGATGCTCATGATTGGTTAAAAACCCTAATTGGACAAGAATAAGCCTAGGGAGGACGAAAATGACCTAAATGTTCCTCCAATGTCACAAATGAACTTATTGGATGCACAAGATTGGCTAAAAACCCTAATTAGATAAGAATAAGCCTAGGGAGGACGAAAATGACCTAAATGTTCATCCATTGACACAAACGAACTTATTGGATGCACAAGATTGGTTAAAAACCCTAATTGGATAAGAATAAGCCTAGGGAGGACGAAAATGACCTAAAAGTTCATCCAATGACACAAATCAACTTATTGGATGCACATGATTGGTTAAAAACCCTAATTGGACAAGAATAAGCCTAGGGAGGACGAAAATTACCTAAATGTTCGTCCAATGACACAAACACACCTATTCGATGCACAAGATTGCATAAAAACCCTAATTGGACAAGAATAAGAATAGGGAGGACGAAAATGACCTAAATGTTCCTCCAATGACACAAATGAACTTATTGGATGCACAAGATTGGTTAAAAACCCTAATTGGACAAGAATAAGCCTAGGGAGGACGAAAATGAGCTAAATGTTCATCCAATGACACAAATCAACTTATTGGATGCACATGATTGGTTAAAAACCCTAATTGGACAAGAATAAGCCTAGGGAGGACGAAAATGACCTAAATGTTCGTCCAATGACACAAACACACCTATTCGGTGCACAATATTGCATAAAAACCCTAATTGGACAAGAATAAGAATAAGGAGGACGAAAATGACCTAAATGTTCCTCCAATGACACAAATGAACTTATTGGATGCACAAGGTTGGTTAAAAACCCTAATTGGACAAGATTAAGCCTAGGGAGGACGAAAATGACATAAATGTTCAACCAATGACACAATTGAACTTATTGGATGCACAAGGTTGGTTACAAACCCTAATTGGACAAGAATAAGCCTAGGGAGGACGAAAATGACCTAAATGTTCGTCCAATGACACAAACACACCTATTGGATGCACAAGATTGCATAAAAACCCTAATCTGACAAGAATAAGACTAGGGAGGACGAAAATGACCTAAATGTTCATCCAATGACACAAATCAACTTATTGGATGCACATGATTGGTTAAAAACCCAAATTGGACAAGAATAAGCCTAGGGAGGACGAAAATGACCTAAATTTTCGTCCAATGACACAAACACACCTATTGGATGCTCAAGATTGCATAAAAACCCTAATAGGACTAGAATAAGACAAGGGAGGACGAAAATGACCTAAATGTTCCTCCAATGACACAAATGAACTTATTTGATGCACAAGATTGGCTAAAAACCCTAATTGGACAAGAATAAGCCTAGGGAGGAAGAAAAAAGACCTAAATGTTCATCCAATGACACAAATGAACTTATTGGATGCACAAGATTGGTTAAAAACCCTAATTTGAAAAGAATAAGCATAGGGAGGACGAAAATGACCTAAATGTTCATCCAATGACACAAACACACATATTGGATTCACAAGATTGCTTAAAACCCTAATTGGACAAGAATAAGACTAGGGAGGACGAAAATGACCTAAATGTTCATCCAATGACACAAATGAACTTATTGGATGCACAAGATTGGTTAAAAACCCTAATTGGACAAGAATCTACCTAGGGAGGAAGAAAAAAGACCTAAATGTTAATCCAATGACACAAATGAACTTATTGGATGCACAAGATTGGTTAAAAACCCTAATTGGACAAGAATAAGCATAGGGAGGACGAAAATGACCTAAATGTTCGTCCAATGACACAACACACCTATTGGATGCACAAGATTGCATAAAAACCCTAAATGGACAAGAATAAGACTAGGGAGGACGAAAATGACCTAAATGTTCCTCCAATGACACAAATGAACTTATTGGATGCACAAGGTTGGTTAAAAACCCTAATTGGACAAGAATAAGCCTAGGGAGGACAAAAATGTCCTAAATGTTCAACCAATTACACAAATGAACTTATTGGATGCACAAGGTTGGTTAAAACCCCTAATTGGACAAGAATAAGTCTAGGGAGGACGAAAATGACCTAAATGTTCCTCCAATGACACAAATGAACTTATTTGATGCACAAGATTGGCTAAAAACCCTAATTGGACAAGAATAAGCCTAGGGAGGAAGAAAAAAGACCTAAATGTTCATCCAATGACACAAATGAACTTATTGGATGCACAAGATTGGTTAAAAACCCTAATTGGACAAGAATAAGCCTAGGGAGGACGAAAGCGACCTAAATGTTCATCCAATGACACAAATCAACTTATTGGATGCTCAAGATTGGTTAAAAACCCTAATTGGACAAGAATAAACCTAGCGAGGACGAAAATGACCTAAATGTTCCTCCAATGTCACAAACGAACTTATTGGATGCACCAGATTGGCTAAAAACCCTAATTAGATAAGAATAAGCCTAGGGAGGACGAAAATGACCTAAATGTTCATCCATTGACACAAACGAACTTATTGGATGCACAAGATTGGTTAAAAACCCTAATTGGATAAGAATAAGCCTAGGAAGGACGAAAATGACCTAAAAGTTCATCCAATGACACAAACCAACTTATTGGATGCACATGATTGGTTAAAAACCCTAATTGGACAAGAATAAGCCTAGGGAGGACGAAAATGACCTAAATGTTCGTCCAATGACACAAACACACCTATTCGATGCACAAGATTGCATAAAAACCCTAATTGGACAAGAATAAGAATAGGGAGGACGAAAATGACCTAAATGTTCCTCCAATGACACAAATGAACTTATTGGATGCACAAGATTGGTTAAAAACCCTAATTGGACAAGAATAAGCATAGGGAGGACGAAAATGACCTAAATGTTCATCCAATGACACAAATCAACTTATTGGATGCACTTGATTGGTTAAAAACCCTAATTGGACAAGAATAAGCCTAGGGAGGACGAAAATGACCTAAATGTTCGTCCAATGACACAAACACACCTATTCGGTGCACAAGATTGCATAAAAACCCTAATTGGACAAGAATAAGAATAAGGAGGACGAAAATGACCTAAATGTTCCTCCAATGACACAAATGAACTTATTGGATGCACAAGGTTGGTTAAAAACCCTAATTGGACAAGAATAAGCCTAGGGAGGACGAAAATGACATAAATGTTCAACCAATGACACAATTGAACTTATTGGATGCACAAGGTTGGTTAAAAACCCTAATTGGACAAGAATAAGCCTAGGGAGGACGAAAATGACCTAAATGTTCCTCCAATGACACAAATGAACTTATTTGATGCACAAGATTGGCTAAAAACCCTAATTGGACAAGAATAAGCCTAGGGAGGAAGAAAAAAGACCTAAATGTTCATCCAATGACACAAATGAACTTATTGGATGCACAAGATTGGTTGAAAACCCTAATTTGACAAGAATAAGCATAGGGAGGACGAAAATGACCTAAATGTTCATCCAATGACACAAACACACATATTGGATTCACAAGATTGCTTAAAACCCTAATTGGACAAGAATTAGACTAGGGAGGACGAAAATGACCTAAATGTTCATCCAATGACACAAATGAACTTATTGGATGCACAAGATTGGTTAAAAACCCTAATTGGACAAGAATAAGCCTAGGGAGGAAGAAAAAAGACCTAAATGTTCATCCAATGACACAAATGAACTTATTGGATGCACAAGATTGGTTAAAAACCCTAATTGGACAAGAATAAGCATAGGGAGGACGAAAATGACCTAAATGTTCGTCCAATGACACAACACACCTATTGGATGCACAAGATTGCATAAAAACCCTAATTGGACAAGAATAAGACTAGGGAGGACGAAAATGACCTAAATGTTCCTCCAATGACACAAATGAACTTATTGGATGCACAAGGTTGGTTAAAAACCCTAATTGGACAAGAAAAAGCGTAGGGAGGACGAAAATGACCTAAATGTTCATCCAATGACACAAATGAACTTATTGGATGCACAAGATTGGTTAAAAACCCTAATTGGACAAGAATAAGCCTAGGGAGGACGAAAATGACCTAAATGTTCTTCCAATGACACAAATCAACTTATTGGATGCACATGATTGGTTAAAAACCCTAATTGGACAAGAATAAGCCTAGGGAGGACGAAAATGACCTAAATGTTCATCCAATGACACAAATCAACTTATTGGATGCACATGATTGGTTAAAAACCCTAATTGGACAAGAATAAGCCTAGGGAGGACGAAAATGACCTAAATGTTCATCCAATGACACAAATGAACTTATTGGATGCACGAGATTGGTTAAAAACCCAAATTGGACAAGAATAAGCATAGGGAGGGCGAAAATGACCTAAATGTTCATCCAATGACACAAATGAACGTATTGGATGCACAAGATTGGTTAAAAACCCTAATTGGACAAGAATAAGCCTAGGGAGGACGAAAATGACCTAAATGTTCATCCAATGACACAAATCAACTTATTGGATGCACAAGATTGGTTAAAAACCCTAATTGGACAAGAATAAGCCTAGGGAGGACGAAAATGACCTAAATGTTCGTCCAATGACACAAACACACCTATTGGATGCACAAGATTGCATAAAAACCCTAATCCGACAAGAATAAGACTAGGGAGGACGAAAATGACCTAAATGTTCATCCATTGACACAAACGAACTTATTGGATGCACAAGATTGGTTAAAAACCCTAATTGGATAAGAATAAGCCTAGGGAGGACGAAAATGACCTAAAAGTTCATCCAATGACACAAATCAACTTATTGGATGCACATGATTGGTTAAAAACCCTAATTGGACAAGAATAAGCCTAGGGAGGACGAAAATGACCTAAATGTTCCTCCAATGTCACAAATGAACTTATTGGATGCACAAGATTGGCTAAAAACCCTAATTAGATAAGAATAAGCCTAGGGAGGACGAAAATGACCTAAATGTTCATCCATTGACACAAACGAACTTATTGGATGCACAAGATTGGTTAAAAACCCTAATTGGATAAGAATAAGCCTAGGGAGGACGAAAATGACCTAAAAGTTCATCCAATGACACAAATCAACTTATTGGATGCACATGATTGGTTAAAAACCCTAATTGGACAAGAATTAGCCTAGGGAGGACGAAAATGACCTAAATGTTAGTCCAATGACACAGACACACCTATTCGATGCACAAGATTGCATAAAAACCCTAATTGGACAAGAATAAGAATAGGGAGGACGAAAATGACCTAAATGTTCCTCCAATGACACAAATGAACTTATTGGATGCACAAGATTGGTTAAAAACCCTAATTGGACAAGAATAAGCCTAGGGAGGACGAAAATGACCTAAATGTTCATCCAATGACACAAATCAACTTATTGGATGCACATGATTGGTTAAAAACCGTAATTGGACAAGAATAAGCCTAGGGAGGACGAAAATGACCTAAATGTTCGTCCAAGGACACAAACACACCTATTCGGTGCACAAGATTGCATAAAAACCCTAATTTGACAAGAATAAGAATAAGGAGGACGAAAATGACCTAAATGTTCCTCCAATGACACAAATGAACTTATTGGATGCACAAGGTTGGTTAAAAACCCTAATTGGACAAGAATAAGCCTAGGGAGGACGAAAATGACATAAATGTTCAACCAATGACACAATTGAACTTATTGGATGCACAAGGTTGGTTACAAACCCTAATTGGACAAGAATAAGCCTAGGGAGGACGAAAATGACCTAAATGTTCGTCCAATGACACAAACACACCTATTGGATGCACAAGATTGCATAAAAACCCTAATCCGACAAGAAAAAGACTAGGGAGGACGAAAATGACCTAAATGTTCATCCATTGAGACAAACGAACTTATTGGATGCACAAGATTGGTTAAAAACCCTAATTGGATAAGAATAAGCCTAGGGAGGACGAAAATGACCTAAAAGTTCATCCAATGACACAAATCAACTTATTGGATGCACATGATTGGTTAAAAACCCTAATTGGACAAGAATAAGCCTAGGGAGGACGAAAATGACCTAAATGTTCGTCCAATGACACAAACACACCTATTCGATGCACAAGATTGCATAAAAACCCTAATTGGACAAGAATAAGAATAGGGAGGACGAAAATGACCTAAATGTTCCTCCAATGACACAAATGAACTTATTGGATGCACAAGGTTGGTTAAAAACCCTAATTGGACAAGAATAAGCCTAGGGAGGACGAAAATGACATAAATGTTCAACCAATGACACAATTGAACTTATTGGATGCACAAGGTTGGTTACAAACCCCAATTGGACAAGAATAAGCCTAGGGAGGACGAAAATGACCTAAATGTTCGTCCAATGACACAAACACACCTATTGAATGCACAAGATTGCATAAAAACCCTAATTGGACAAGAATAAGACAAGGGAGGACGAAAATGATCTAAATGTTCCTTCAATGAGACAAATGAACTTATTTGATGCACAAGATTGGCTAAAAACCCTAATTGGACAAGAATAAACCTAGGGATGAAGAAAAAAGACCTAAATGTTCATCCAATGACACAAATGAAATTATTGGATGCACAAGATTGGTTAAAAACCCTAATTGGACAAGAATAAGCCTAGGGAGGACGAAAGCGACCTAAATGTTCATCCAATGACACAAATCAACTTATTGGATGCTCATGATTGGTTAAAAACCCTAATTGGACAAGAATAAGCCTAGGGAGGACGAAAATGACCTAAATGTTCCTCCAATGTCACAAATGAACTTATTGGATGCACCAGATTGGCTAAAAACCCTAATTAGATAAGAATAAGCCTAGGGAGGACGAAAATGACCTAAATGTTCATCCATTGACACAAACGAACTTATTGGATGCACAAGATTGGTTAAAAACCCTAATTGGATAAGAATAAGCCTACGGAGGACGAAAATGACCTAAAAGTTCATCCAATGACACAAATCAACTTATTGGATGCACATGATTGGTTAAAAACCCTAATTGGACAAGAATAAGCCTAGGGAGGACGAAAATGACCTAAATGTTCGTCCAATGACACAAACACACCTATTCGATGCACAAGATTGCATAAAAACCCTAATTGGACAAGAATAAGAATAGAGAGGACGAAAATGACCTAAATGTTCCTCCAATGACACAAATGAACTTATTGGATGCACAAGATTGGTTAAAAACCCTAATTGGACAAGAATAAGCCTAGGGAGGACGAAAATGACCTAAATGTTCTTCCAATGACACAAATCAACTTATTGGATGCACATGATTGGTTAAAAACCCTAATTGGACAAGAATAAGCCTAGGGAGGACGAAAATGACCTAAATGTTCGTCCAAAGACACAAACACACCTATTGGATGCACAGGATTGAATAAAAACCCTAATTGGACAAGAATAAGACTAGGGAGGACGAAAATGACCTAAATGTTCCTCCAATGACACAAATACACCTATTGGATGCACAAGATTGCATAAAAACCCTAATTAAACAAGAATAAGACTAGGGAGGACGAAAATGACCTAAATGTTCGTCCAATGACACAAACACACCTATTGGATGCACATGATTGAATAAAAACCCTAATTGGACAAGAATAAGACTAGGTAGGACGAAAATGACCTAAATGTTCCTCCAATGACACAAATACACCTATTGGATCCACAAGATTGCATAAAAACCCTAATTGGACAAGAATAAGACTAGGGAGGACGAAAATAACCTAAATGTTCATCCAATGACACAAATGAACTTATTGGATGCACAAGATTGGCTAAAAACCCTAATTGGACAAGAATAAGCCTAGGGAGGACGAAAATGACCTAAATGTTCATCCAATTACACAAATGAACTTATTGGATGCACAAGATTGGTTAAAAACCCTAATTGGACAAGAATAAGCCTTGGGAGGACGAAAATGACCTAAATGTTCATCCAATGACACAAATGAACTTATTGGATGCACAAGATTTGTTAAAAACCCTAATTGGACAAGAATAAGCCTAGGGTGGGCGAAAATGACCTAAATGTTCATCCAATGACACAAATGAACTTATTGGATGCACAAGATTGGTTAAAAACCCTAATTGGACAAGAATAAGCCTAGGGAGGACGAAAATGACCTAAATGTTCATCCAATGACACAAATCAACTTATTGGATGCACATGATTGGTTAAAAACCCTAATTGGACAAGAATAAGCCTAGGGAGGACGAAAATGACCTAAATGTTCGTCTAATGACAAAAATGAACTTATTGGATGCACAAGATTGGTTAAAAACCCTAACTGGACAAGAATAAGCCTACGGAGGACGAAAATGACCTAAATATTCCTCCAATGACACAAATGAACTTATTGGATACACAAGATTGGCTAAAAACCCTAATTGGACAAGAATAAGCCTACGGAGGACGAAAATGACCTAAATGTTCATCCAATGACACAAATCAACTTATTGGATGCACATGATTGGTTAAAAACCCTAATTGGACAAGAATAAGCCTAGGGAGGACGAAAATGACCTAAATGTTCGTCCAATGACACAAACACACCTATTGGATGCACAAGATTACATAAAAACCCTAATTGGACAAGAATAAGACTAAGGAGGACGAAAATGACCTAAATGTTTATCCAATGACATAAACACACCTATTGGATGCACAAGATTGGTTAAAAACCCTAATTGGACAAGAATAAGCCTAGGGAGGACGAAAATGACCTAAATGTTCCTCCAATGTCACAAATGAACTTATTGGATGCACAAGATTGGTTAAAAACCCTAATTGGACAAGAATAAGTCTAGGGAGGACGAAAGTGACCTAAATGTTCATCCAATGACACAAATGAACTTATTGGATGCACAAGATTGGTTAAAAACCCTAATTGGACAAGAATAAGCCTAGGGAGGACGAAAGCGACCTAAATGTTCATCCAATGACACAAATCAACTTATTGGATGCTCATGATTGGTTAAAAACCCTAATTGGACAAGAATAAGCCTAGGGAGGACGAAAATGACCTAAATGTTCCTCCAATGTCACAAATGAACTTATTGGATGCACAAGATTGGCTAAAAACCCTAATTAGATAAGAATAAGCCTAGGGAGGACGAAAATGACCTAAATGTTCATCCATTGACACAAACGAACTTATTGGATGCACAAGATTGGTTAAAAACCCTAATTGGATAAGAATAAGCCTAGGGAGGACGAAAATGACCTAAAAGTTCATCCAATGACACAAATCAACTTATTGGATGCACATGATTGGTTAAAAACCCTAATTGGACAAGAATAAGCCTAGGGAGGACGAAAATTACCTAAATGTTCGTCCAATGACACAAACACACCTATTCGATGCACAAGATTGCATAAAAACCCTAATTGGACAAGAATAAGAATAGGGAGGACGAAAATGACCTAAATGTTCCTCCAATGACACAAATGAACTTATTGGATGCACAAGATTGGTTAAAAACCCTAATTGGACAAGAATAAGCCTAGGGAGGACGAAAATGACATAAATGTTCAACCAATGACACAATTGAACTTATTGGATGCACAAGGTTGGTTACAAACCCTAATTGGACAAGAATAAGCCTAGGGAGGACGAAAATGACCTAAATGTTCGTCCAATGACACAAACACACCTATTGGATGCACAAGATTGCATAAAAACCCTAATCTGACAAGAATAAGACTAGGGAGGACGAAAATGACCTAAATGTTCATCCAATGACACAAATCAACTTATTGGATGCACATGATTGGTTAAAAACCCTAATTGGACAAGAATAAGCCTAGGGAGGACGAAAATGACCTAAATTTTCGTCCAATGACACAAACACACCTATTGGATGCACAAGATTGCATAAAAACCCTAATTGGACTAGAATAAGACAAGGGAGGACGAAAATGACCTAAATGTTCCTCCAATGACACAAATGAACTTATTTGATGCACAAGATTGGCTAAAAACCCTAATTGGACAAGAATAAGCCTAGGGAGGAAGAAAAAAGACCTAAATGTTCATCCAATGACACAAATGAACTTATTGGATGCACAAGATTGGTTGAAAACCCTAATTTGACAAGAATAAGCATAGGGAGGACGAAAATGACCTAAATGTTCATCCAATGACACAAACACACATATTGGATTCACAAGATTGCTTAAAACCCTAATTGGACAAGAATTAGACTAGGGAGGACGAAAATGACCTAAATGTTCATCCAATGACACAAATGAACTTATTGGATGCACAAGATTGGTTAAAAACCCTAATTGGACAAGAATAAGCCTAGGGAGGAAGAAAAAAGACCTAAATGTTCATCCAATGACACAAATGAACTTATTGGATGCACAAGATTGGTTAAAAACCCTAATTGGACAAGAATAAGCATAGGGAGGACGAAAATGACCTAAATGTTCGTCCAATGACACAACACACCTATTGGATGCACAAGATTGCATAAAAACCCTAATTGGACAAGAATAAGACTAGGGAGGACGAAAATGACCTAAATGTTCCTCCAATGACACAAATGAACTTATTGGATGCACAAGGTTGGTTAAAAACCCTAATTGGACAAGAATAAGCCTAGGGAGGACAAAAATGTCCTAAATGTTCAACCAATTACACAAATGAACTTATTGGATGCACAAGGTTGGTTAAAACCCCAAATTGGACAAGAATAAGCATAGGGAGGACGAAAATGACCTAAATGTTCCTCCAATGACACAAATGAACTTATTTGATGCCCAAGATTGGCTAAAAACCCTAATTGGACAAGAATAAGCCTAGGGAGGAAGAAAAAAGACCTAAATGTTCATCGAATGACACAAATGAACTTATTGGATGCACAAGATTGGTTAAAAACCCTAATTGGACAAGAATAAGCCTAGGGAGGACGAAAGCGACCTAAATGTTCATCCAATGACACAAATCAACTTATTGGATGCTCATGATTGGTTAAAAACCCTAATTGGACAAGAATAAGCCTAGGGAGGACGAAAATGACCTAAATGTTCCTCCAATATCACAAATGAACTTATTGGATGCACCAGATTGGCTAAAAACCCTAATTAGATAAGAATAAGCCTAGGGAGGACGAAGATGACCTAAATGTTCATCCATTGACACAAACGAACTTATTGGATGCACAAGATTGGTTAAAAACCCTAATTGGATAAGAATAAGCCTAGGGAGGACGAAAATGACCTAAAAGTTTATCCAATAACACAAATCAACTTATTGGATGCACATGATTGGTTAAAAACCCTAATTGGACAAGAATAAGCCTAGGGAGGACGAAAATGACCTAAATGTTAGTCCAATGACACAAACACACCTATTCGATGCACAAGATTGCATAAAAACCCTAATTGGACAAGAATAAGAATAGGGAGGACGAAAATGACCTAAATGTTCCTCCAATGACACAAATGAACTTATTGGATGCACAAGATTGGTTAAAAACCCTAATTGGACAAGAATAAGCCTAGGGAGGACGAAAATGACCTAAATGTTCATCCAATGACACAAACACACATATTGGATTTACAAGATTGCTTAAAACCCTAATTGGACAAGAATAAGACTAGGGAGGACGAAAATGACCTAAATGTTCATCCAATGACACAAATGAACTTATTGGATGCACAAGATTGGTTAAAAACCCTAATTGGACAAGAATCTACCTAGGGAGGAAGAAAAAAGACCTAAATGTTCATCCAATGACACAAATGAACTTATTGGATGCACAAGATTGGTTAAAAACCCTAATTGGACAAGAATAAGCATAGGGAGGACGAAAATGACCTAAATGTTCGTCCAATGACACAACACACCTATTGGATGCACAAGATTGCATAAAAACCCTAATTGGACAAGAATAAGACTAGGGAGGACGAAAATGACCTAAATGTTCCTCCAATGACACAAATGAACTTATTGGATGCACAAGGTTGGTTAAAAACCCTAATTGGACAAGAAAAAGCGTAGGGAGGACGAAAATGACCTAAATGTTCATCCAATGACACAAATGAACTTATTGGATGCACAAGATTGGTTAAAAACCCTAATTGGACAAGAATAAGCCTAGGGAGGACGAAAATGACCTAAATGTTCTTCCAATGACACAAATCAACTTATTGGATGCACATGATTGGTTAAAAACCCTAATTGGACAAGAATAAGCCTAGGGAGGACGAAAATGACCTAAATGTTCGTCCAAAGACACAAACACACCTATTGGATGCACAGGATTGAATAAAAACCCTAATTGGACAAGAATAAGACTAGGGAGGACGAAAATGACCTAAATGTTCCTCCAATGACACAAATACACCTATTGGATGCACAAGATTGCATAAAAACCCTAATTAAACAAGAATAAGACTAGGGAGGACGAAAATGACCTAAATGTTCGTCCAATGACACAAACACACCTATTGGATGCACATGATTGAATAAAAACCCTAATTGGACAAGAATAAGACTAGGTAGGACGAAAATGACCTAAATGTTCCTCCAATGACACAAATACACCTATTGGATCCACAAGATTGCATAAAAACCCTAATTGGACAAGAATAAGACTAGGGAGGACGAAAATAACCTAAATGTTCATCCAATGACACAAATGAACTTATTGGATGCACAAGATTGGCTAAAAACCCTAATTGGACAAGAATAAGCCTAGGGAGGACGAAAATGACCTAAATGTTCATCCAATGACACAAATAAACTTATTGGATGCACATGATTGGTTAAAAACCCTAATTGGACAAGAATAAGCCTGGGGAGGACGTAAATGACCTAAATGTTCGTCCCATGACACAAACACACCTATTGGATGCACAAGATTGAATAAAAACCCTAATTGGACAAGAATAAGCCTAGGGAGGACGAAAATGACCTAAATGTGCGTCTAATGACACAAATGAACTTATTGGATGCACAAGATTGGTTAAAAACCCTAATTGGACAAGAATAAGCCTAGGGAGGACGAAAATGACCTAAATGTTCGTCCAATGACACAAACACACCTATTGGATGCACAAGATTCAATAATAACCTTAATTAGACAAGAATAAGACTAGGGAGGACGAAAATGACCTAAATGTTCCTCCAATGACACAAACACACCTATTGGATGCACAAGATTGCATAAAAACCCTAATTGGACAAGAATAAGACTAGGGAGGACGAAAATGACCTAAATTATCATCCAATGACACAAATGAACTTATTGGATGCACAAGATTGGTTAAAAACCCTAATTGGACAAGAATAAGGCTAGGGACGACGAAAATGACCTAAATGTTCATACAATGACACAAAGCAACTTATTGGATGCACATGATTGGTTAAAAACCCTAATTGGACAAGAATAAGCCAAGGGAGGACGAAAATGACCTAAATGTTCGTCTAATGACACAAATGAACTTATTGGATGCACAAGATTGGTTAAAAACCCTAATTGGACAAGAATAAGCCTAGGGAGGACGAAAATGACCTAAATGTTCGTCCAATGACCCAAACACACCTATTGGATGCACAAGATTACATAAAAACCCTAATTGGACAAGAATAAGACAAGGGAGGACGAAAATGACCTAAATGTTTATCCAATAACACAAACACACCTATTGGATGCACAAGATTGGATAAAAACCCTAATTGGACAAGAATAAGCCTAGGGAAGACGAAAATGACCTAAATGTTCATCCAATGACACAAATGCACTTATTGGATGCACAAGATTGGTTAAAAACCCTAATTGGACAAGAATAAGCCTAGGGAGGACGAAAATGACCTAAATGTTCATCCAATGACACAAATCAACTTATTGGATGCACATGATTGGTTAAAAACCCTAATTGGACAAGAATAAGCCTAGGGAGGACGAAAATGACCTAAAAGTTCATCCAATGACACAAATCAACTTATTGGATGCACATGATTGGTTAAAAACCCTAATTGGACAAGAATAAGCCTAGGGAGGACGAAAATGACCTAAATGTTCGTCCAATGACACAAACAAACCTATTGGATGCACAAGATTGCATAAAAACCCTAATTGGACAAGAATAAGACTAGGGAGGACGAAAATGACCTAAATGTTCATCCAATGACACAAATGAACTTATTGAATGCACAAGATTGGTTAAAAACCCTAATCGGACAAGAATAAGCCTAGGGAGGACGAAAATGACCTAAATGTTCATCCAATGACACAAATGAACTTATTGAATGCACAAGATTGGTTAAAAACCCTAATCGGACAAGAATAAGCCTAGGGAGGATGAAAATGACCTAAATGTTCTTCCAATGACACAAACACACCTAATGGATGCACAAGATTGCATAAAACCCTAATTGGACAAGAATAAGACTAGGGAGGACGAAAATGACCTAAATGTTCCTCCAATGACACAAACACACCTATTGGATGCACAAGATTGCATAAAAACCCTAATTGGACAAGAATAAGACTAGGGAGGACGAAAATGACCTAAATGTTCATCCAATGACACAAATGAACTTATTGAATGCACAAGATTGGTTAAAAACCCTAATCGGACAAGAATAAGCCTAGGGAGGACAAAAATGACCTAAATGTTCTTCGAATGACACAAACACACCTATTGGATGCACAAGATTGCATAAAAACCCTAATTGGACAAGAATAAGACTAGGGAGGACGAAAATGACCTAAATGTTCCTCCAATGACACAAACACACCTATTGGATGCACAAGATTGCATAAAAACCCTAATTGGACAAGAATAAGACTAGGGAGGACGAAAATGACCTAAATGTTCATCCAATGACACAAATGAACTTATTGGATGCACAAGATTGGTTAAAATCCCTAATTGGATAAGAATAAGCCTAGGGAGGACGAAAATGACCTAAATGTTCGTCCAATGACACAAACACACCTATTGGATGCACAAGATTGCATAAAAACCCTAATTGGACAAGAATAAGACTAGGGAGGACGAAAATGACCTAAATGTTCATCCAATGACACAAATGAACTTATTGAATGCACAAGATTGGTTAAAAACCATAATCGGACAGGAATAAGCCTAGGGAGGATGAAAATTACCTAAATGTTCGTCCAATGACACAAACACACCTATTGGATGCACAAGATTGCATATAAACCCTAATTGGACAAGAATAAGACTAGGGAGGACGAAAATGACCTAAATGTTCCTCCAATGACACAAATGAACTTATTGGATGCACAAGATTGGTTAAAAACCCTAATTAGACAAGAATAAGCCTAGGGAGGACGAAAATGACCTAAATGTTCATCCAATGACACAAATGAACTTATTGGATGCACAAGGTTGGTTAAAAACCCTAATTGGACAAGAATAAGCCTAGGGAGGACGAAAATGACATAAATGTTCAACCAATGACACAATTGAACTTATTGGATGCACAAGGTTGGTTACAAACCCTAATTGGACAAGAATAAGCCTAGGGAGGACGAAAATGACCTAAATGTTCCTCCAATGACACAAATGAACTTATTTGATGCACAAGATTGGCTAAAAACCCTAATTGGACAAGAATAAGCCTAGGGAGGAAGAAAAAAGACCTAAATGTTCATCCAATGACAAAAATGAACTTATTGGATGCACAAGATTGGTTAAAAACCCTAATTGGACAAGAATAAGCCTAGGGAGGACGAAAGCGACCTAAATGTTCATCCAATGACACAAACCAACTTATTGGATGCTCATGATTGGTTAAAAACCCTAATTGGACAAGAATAAACCTAGCGAGGACGAAAATGACCTAAATGTTCCTCCAATGTCACAAACGAACTTATTGGATGCACCAGATTGGCTAAAAACCCTAATTAGATAAGAATAAGCCTAGGGAGGACGAAAATGACCTAAATGTTCATCCATTGACACAAACGAACTTATTGGATGCACAAGATTGGTTAAAAACCCTAATTGGATAAGAATAAGCCTAGGAAGGACGAAAATGACCTAAAAGTTCATCCAATGACACAAATCAACTTATTGGATGCACAAGATTGGTTAAAAACCCTAATTGGACAAGAATAAGCCTAGGGAGGACGAAAATGACCTAAATGTTCGTCCAATGACACAAACACACCTATTCGATGCACAAGATTGCATAAAAACCCTAATTGGACAAGAATAAGAATAGGGAGGACGAAAATGACCTAAATGTTCCTCCAATGACACAAATGAACTTATTGGATGCACAAGATTGGTTAAAAACCCTAATTGGACAAGAATAAGCATAGGGAGGACGAAAATGACCTAAATGTTCATCCAATGACACAAATCAACTTATTGGATGCACATGATTGGTTAAAACCCCTAATTGGACAAGAATAAGCCTAGGGAGGACGAAAATGACCTAAATGTTCGTCCAATGACACAAACACACCTATTGGATGCACAAGATTGCATTAAAACCCTAATTGGACAAGAATAAGACTAGGGAGGACGAAAATGACCTAAATGTTCCTCCAATGACACAAACACACCTATTGGATGCACAAGATTGCATAAAAACCCTAATTGGACAAGAATAAGACTAGGGAGGACGAAAATGACCTAAATGTTCATCCAATGACACAAATGAACTTATTGGATGCACAAGATTGGTTAAAATCCCTAATTGGATAAGAATAAGCCTAGGGAGGACGAAAATGACCTAAATGTTCGTCCAATGACACAAACACACCTATTGGATGCACAAGATTGCATAAAAACCCTAATTGGACAAGAATAAGACTAGGGAGGACGAAAATGACCTAAATGTTCCTCCAATGACACAAACACACCTATTGGATGCACAAGATTGCATAAAAACCCTAATTGGACAAGAATAAGACTAGGGAGGACGAAAATGACCTAAATGTTCATCCAATGACACAAATGAAATTATTGGATGCACAAGATTGGTTAAAAACCCTAATTGGACAAAAATAAGTCTAGGGAGGACGAAAATGACCTAAATGTTCGTCCAATGACACAAACACACCTATTGGATGCACAAGATTGCATAAAAACCCTAATTGGACAAGAATAAGACTAGGGAGGACGAAAATGACCTAAATGTTCATCCAATGACACAAATGAACTTATTGGATGCACAAGATTGGTTAAAAACCCTAATTGGACAAGAATAAGCATAGGGAGGACGTAAATGACCTAAATGTTCATCCAATGACACAAATGAACTTATTGGATGCACAAGGTTTGTTAAAAACCCTAATTGGACAAGAATAAGCCTAGGGAGGACGAAAATGACCTAAATGTTCGTCCAATGACACAAACACACCTATTGGATGCACAAGATTACATAAAAACCCTAATTGGACAAGAATAAGACTAAGGAGGACGAAAATGACCTAAATGTTTATCCAATGACATAAACACACCTATTGGATGCACAAGATTGGTTAAAAACCCTAATTGGACAAGAATAAGCCTAGGGAGGACGAAAATGACCTAAATGTTCCTCCAATGTCACAAATGAACTTATTGGATGCACAAGATTGGTTAAAAACCCTAATTGGACAAGAATAAGTCTAGGGAGGACGAAAGTGACCTAAATGTTCATCCAATGACACAAATGAACTTATTGGATGCACAAGATTGGTTAAAAACCCTAATTGGACAAGAATAAGCCTAGGGAGGACGAAAGCGACCTAAATGTTCATCCAATGACACAAATCAACTTATTGGATGCTCATGATTGGTTAAAAACCCTAATTGGACAAGAATAAGCCTAGGGAGGACGAAAATGACCTAAATGTTCCTCCAATGTCACAAATGAACTTATTGGATGCACAAGATTGGCTAAAAACCCTAATTAGATAAGAATAAGCCTAGGGAGGACGAAAATGACCTAAATGTTCATCCATTGACACAAACGAACTTATTGGATGCACAAGATTGGTTAAAAACCCTAATTGGATAAGAATAAGCCTAGGGAGGACGAAAATGACCTAAAAGTTCATCCAATGACACAAATCAACTTATTGGATGCACATGATTGGTTAAAAACCCTAATTGGACAAGAATAAGCCTAGGGAGGACGAAAATTACCTAAATGTTCGTCCAATGACACAAACACACCTATTCGATGCACAAGATTGCATAAAAACCCTAATTGGACAAGAATAAGAATAGGGAGGACGAAAATGACCTAAATGTTCCTCCAATGACACAAATGAACTTATTGGATGCACAAGATTGGTTAAAAACCCTAATTGGACAAGAATAAGCCTAGGGAGGACGAAAATGACCTAAATGTTCATCCAATGACACAAATCAACTTATTGGATGCACTTGATTGGTTAAAAACCCTAATTGGACAAGAATAAGCCTAGGGAGGACGAAAATGACCTAAATGTTCGTCCAATGACACAAACACACCTATTCGATGCACAAGATTGCATAAAAACCCTAATTGGACAAGAATAAGAATAGAGAGGACGAAAATGACCTAAATGTTCCTCCAATGACACAAATGAACTTATTGGATGCACAAGATTGGTTAAAAACCCTAATTGGACAAGAATAAGCCTAGGGAGGACGAAAATGACCTAAATGTTCTTCCAATGACACAAATCAACTTATTGGATGCACATGATTGGTTAAAAACCCTAATTGGACAAGAATAAGCCTAGGGAGGACGAAAATGACCTAAATGTTCGTCCAATGACACAAACACACCTATTCGGTGCACAAGATTGCATAAAAACCCTAATTGGACAAGAATAAGAATAGGGAGGACGAAAATGACCTAAATGTTCCTCCAATGACACAAATGAACTTATTGGATGCACAAGATTGGTTAAAAACCCTAATTGGACAAGAATAAGCCTAGGGAGGACGAAAATGACCTAAATGTTCATCCAATGACACAAATCAACTTATTGGATGCACTTGATTGGTTAAAAACCCTAATTGGACAAGAATAAGCCTAGGGAGGACGAAAATGACCTAAATGTTCGTCCAATGACACAAACACACCTATTCGGTGCACAAGATTGCATAAAAACCCTAATTGGACAAGAATATGAATAAGGAGGACGAAAATGACCTAAATTTTCCTCCAATGAGACAAATGAACTTATTGGATGCACAAGGTTGGTTAAAAACCCTAATTGGACAAGAATAAGCCTAGGGAGGACGAAAATGACATAAATGTTCAACCAATGACACAATTGAACTTATTGGATGCACAAGGTTGGTTACAAACCCTAATTGGACAAGAATAAGCCTAGGGAGGACGAAAATGACCTAAATGTTCATCCAATGACACAAATCAACTTATTGGATGCACTTGATTGGTTAAAAACCCTAATTGGACAAGAATAAGCCTAGGGAGGACGAAAATGACCTAAATGTTCGTCCAATGACACAAACACACCTATTCGGTGCACAAGATTGCATAAAAACCCTAATTGGACAAGAATATGAATAAGGAGGACGAAAATGACCTAAATGTTCCTCCAATGAGACAAATGAACTTATTGGATGCACAAGGTTGGTTAAAAACCCTAATTGGACAAGAATAAGCCTAGGGAGGACGAAAATGACCTAAATGTTCATCCAATGACACAAATGAACTTATTGGATGCACAAGATTGGTTAAAAACCCTAATTCGACAAGAATAAGCATAGGGAGGACGAAAATGATCTAAATGTTCATCCAATGACACAATCACACATATTGGATGCACAAGATTGCTTAAAACCCTAATTGGACAAGAATAAGACTAGGGATGACGAAAATGACCTAAATGTTCATCCAATGACACAAATGAACTTATTGGATGCACAAGATTGGTTAAAAACCCTAATTGGACAAGAATAAACCTAGGGTGGACGAAAATGACCTAAATGTTCGTCCAATGACACAAACACACTTATTGGATGCACAAGATTGCAAAAAAACCCTAATTGGACAAGAATAAGACTAGGGAGGACGAAAATGACCTAAATGTTCCTCCAATGACACAAACACACCTATTGGATGCACAAGATTGCATAAAAACCCTAATTGGACAAGAATAAGACTAGGGAGGACGAAAATGACCTAAATGTTCCTTCAATGACACAAACACACCTATTGGATGCACAAGATTGCATAAAAACCCTAATTCGACAAGAATAAGACTAGGGAGGACGAAAATGACCTAAATGTTCCTCCAATGACACAAACACACCTATTGGATGCACAAGATTGAATAAAAAACCCTAATTCGACAAGAATAAGACTAGGGAGGACGAAAATGACCTAAATGTTCCTCCAATGACACAAACACACCTATTGGATGCACAAGATTGCATAAAAACCCTAATTGGACAAGAATAAGACTAGGGAGGACGAAAATGACCTAAATGTTCATCCAATGACACAAATGAACTTATTGAATGCACAAGATTGGTCAAAAACCCTAATCGGACAAGAATAAGCCTAGGGAGGATAAAAATGACCTAAATGTTCTTCCAATGACACAAACACACCTATTGGATGCACAAGATTGCATAAACACCCTAATTGAACAAGAATAAGACTAGGGAGGACGAAAATGACCTAAATGTTCCTCCAATGACACAAACACACCTATTGGATGCACAAGATTGCATAAAAACCCTAATTGGACAAGAATAAGACTAGGGAGGACGAAAATGACCTAAATGTTCATCCAATGACACAAATGAACTTATTGAATGCACAAGATTGGTTAAAAATCCTAAACGGACAAGAATAAGCCTAGGGAGGACGAAAATGACCTAAATGTTCGTCCAATGACACAAACACACCTATTGGATGCACAAGATTGCATAAAAACCCTAATTGGACAAGAATAAGACTAGGGAGGACGAAAATGACCTAAATGTTCCTCCAATGACACAAACACACCTATTGGATGCACAAGATTGCATAAAAACCCTAATTGGACAAGAATAAGACTAGGGAGGACGAAAATGACCTAAATGTTAATCCAATGACGCAAATGAACTTATTGAATGCACAAGATTGGTTAAAAACCCTAATCGGACAAGAATAAGCCTAGGGAGGACGAAAATGACCTAAATGTTCATCCAATGACACAAATGAACTTATTGGATGCACAAGATTGGTTAAAAACCATAATTGGACAAGAATAAGCCTAGGGAGGACGAAAATGACCTAAATGTTCGTCCAATGACACAAACACACCTATTGGATGCACTAGATTGCATAAAAACCCTAATTGGACAAGAATAAGACTAGGGAGGACGAAAATGACCTAAATGTTCCTCCAATGACACAAACACACCTATTGGATGCACAAGATTGCATAAAAACCCTAATTGGACAAGAATAAGACTAGGGAGGACGAAAATGACCTAAATGTTCATCCAATGATGCAAATGAACTTATTGAATGCACAAGATTGGTTAAAAACCCTAATCGGACAAGAATAAGCATAGGGAGGACGAAAATGACCTAAATGTTCGTCCAATGACACAAACACACCTATTGGATGCACAAGATTGCATAAAAACCCTAATTGGACAAGAATAAGACTAGGGAGGACGAAAATGACCTAAATGTTCCTCCAATGACACAAATGAACTTATTTGATGCACAAGATTGGCTAAAAACCCTAATTGGACAAGAATAAGCCTAGGGAGGAAGAAAAAAGACCTAAATGTTCATCCAATGACACAAATGAACTTATTGGATGCACAAGATTGGTTAAAAACCCTAATTGGACAAGAATAAGCCTAGGGAGGACGAAAGTGACCTAAAAGTTCATCCAATGACACAAATCAACTTATTGGATGCACATGATTGGTTAAAAACCCTAATTGGACAAGAATAAGCCTAGGGAGGACGAAAATGACCTAAATGTTCGTTCAATGACACAAACACACCTATTCGATGCACAAGATTGCATAAAAACCCTAATTGGACAAGAATAAGAATAGGGAGGACGAAAATGACCTAAATGTTCCTCCAATGACACAAATGAACTTATTGGATGCACAAGATTGGTTAAAAACCCTAATTGGACAAGAATAAGCCTAGGGAGGACGAAAATGACCTAAAAGTTCATCCAATGACACAAATCAACTTATTGGATGCACATGATTGGTTAAAAACCCTAATTGGACAAGAATAAGCCTAGGGAGGACGAAAATGACCTAAATGTTCCTCCAATGTCACAAATGAACTTATTGGATGCACAAGATTGGCTAAAAACCCTAATTAGATAAGAATAAGCCTAGGGAGGACGAAAATGACCTAAATGTTCATCCATTGACACAAACGAACTTATTGGATGCACAAGATTGGTTAAAAACCCTAATTGGATAAGAATAAGCCTAGGGAGGACGAAAATGACCTAAAAGTTCATCCAATGACACAAATCAACTTATTGGATGCACATGATTGGTTAAAAACCCTAATTGGACAAGAATTAGCCTAGGGAGGACGAAAATGACCTAAATGTTAGTCCAATGACACAGACACACCTATTCGATGCACAAGATTGCATAAAAACCCTAATTGGACAAGAATAAGAATAGGGAGGACGAAAATGACCTAAATGTTCCTCCAATGACACAAATGAACTTATTGGATGCACAAGATTGGTTAAAAACCCTAATTGGACAAGAATAAGCCTAGGGAGGACGAAAATGACCTAAATGTTCATCCAATGACACAAATCAACTTATTGGATGCACATGATTGGTTAAAAACCGTAATTGGACAAGAATAAGCCTAGGGAGGACGAAAATGACCTAAATGTTCGTCCAAGGACACAAACACACCTATTCGGTGCACAAGATTGCATAAAAACCCTAATTTGACAAGAATAAGAATAAGGAGGACGAAAATGACCTAAATGTTCCTCCAATGACACAAATGAACTTATTGGATGCACAAGGTTGGTTAAAAACCCTAATTGGACAAGAATAAGCCTAGGGAGGACGAAAATGACATAAATGTTCAACCAATGACACAATTGAACTTATTGGATGCACAAGGTTGGTTACAAACCCTAATTGGACAAGAATAAGCCTAGGGAGGACGAAAATGACCTAAATGTTCCTCCAATGACACAAATGAACTTATTTGATGCACAAGATTGGCTAAAAACCCTAATTGGACAAGAATAAGCCTAGGGAGGAAGAAAAAAGACCTAAATGTTCATCCAATGACAAAAATGAACTTATTGGATGCACAAGATTGGTTAAAAACCCTAATTGGACAAGAATAAGCCTAGGGAGGACGAAAGCGACCTAAATGTTCATCCAATGACACAAATCAACTTATTGGATGCTCATGATTGGTTAAAAACCCTAATTGGACAAGAATAAGCCTAGGGAGGACGAAAATGACCTAAATGTTCCTCCAATATCACAAATGAACTTATTGGATGCACCAGATTGGCTAAAAACCCTAATTAGATAAGAATAAGCCTAGGGAGGACGAAGATGACCTAAATGTTCATCCATTGACACAAACGAACTTATTGGATGCACAAGATTGGTTAAAAACCCTAATTGGATAAGAATAAGCCTAGGGAGGACGAAAATGACCTAAAAGTTTATCCAATAACACAAATCAACTTATTGGATGCACATGATTGGTTAAAAACCCTAATTGGACAAGAATAAGCCTAGGGAGGACGAAAATGACCTAAATGTTAGTCCAATGACACAAACACACCTATTCGATGCACAAGATTGCATAAAAACCCTAATTGGACAAGAATAAGAATAGGGAGGACGAAAATGACCTAAATGTTCCTCCAATGACACAAATGAACTTATTGGATGCACAAGATTGGTTAAAAACCCTAATTGGACAAGAATAAGCCTAGGGAGGACGAAAATGACCTAAATGTTCATCCATTGACACAAACGAACTTATTGGATGCACAAGATTGGTTAAAAACCCTAATTGGATAAGAATAAGCCTAGGAAGGACGAAAATGACCTAAAAGTTCATCCAATGACACAAATCAACTTATTGGATGCACATGATTGGTTAAAAACCCTAATTGGACAAGAATAAGCCTAGGGAGGACGAAAATGACCTAAATGTTCGTCCAATGACACAAACACACCTATTCGGTGCACAAGATTGCATAAAAACCCTAATTGGACAAGAATATGAATAAGGAGGACGAAAATGACCTAAATTTTCCTCCAATGAGACAAATGAACTTATTGGATGCACAAGGTTGGTTAAAAACCCTAATTGGACAAGAATAAGCCTAGGGAGGACGAAAATGACATAAATGTTCAACCAATGACACAATTGAACTTATTGGATGCACAAGGTTGGTTACAAACCCTAATTGGACAAGAATAAGCCTAGGGAGGACGAAAATGACCTAAATGTGCGTCCAATGACACAAACACACCTATTGGATGCACAAGATTGCATAAAAACCCTAATCCGACAAGAATAAGACTAGGGAGGACGAAAATGACCTAAATGTTCATCCATTGACACAAACGAACTTATTGGATGCACAAGATTGGTTAAAAACCCTAATTGGATAAGAATAAGCCTAGGGAGGACGAAAATGACCTAAAAGTTCATCCAATGACACAAATCAACTTATTGGATGCACATGATTGGTTAAAAACCCTAATTGGACAAGAATAAGCCTAGGGAGGACGAAAATGACATAAATGTTCAACCAATGACACAATTGAACTTATTGGATGCACAAGGTTGGTTACAAACCCTAATTGGACAAGAATAAGCCTAGGGAGGACGAAAATGACCTAAATGTTCGTCCAATGACACAAACACACCTATTGGATGCACAAGATTGCATAAAAACCCTAATCCGACAAGAATAAGACTAGGGAGAACGAAAATGACCTAAATGTTCATCCAATGACACAAATCAACTTATTGGATGCACATGATTGGTTAAAAACCCTAATTGGACAAGAATAAGCCTAGGGAGGACGAAAATGACCTAAATGTTCGTCCAATGACACAAACACACCTATTGGATGCTCAAGATTGCATAAAAACCCTAATTGGACAAGAATAAGACAAGGGAGGACGAAAATGACCTAAATGTTCCTCCAATGACACAAATGAACTTATTTGATGCACAAGATTGGCTAAAAACCCTAATTGGACAAGAATAAGCCTAGGGAGGAAGAAAAAAGACCTAAATGTTCATCCAATGACACAAATGAACTTATTGGATGCACAAGATTGGTTGAAAACCCTAATTTGACAAGAATAAGCATAGGGAGGACGAAAATGACCTAAATGTTCATCCAATGACACAAACACACATATTGGATTCACAAGATTGCTTAAAACCCTAATTGGACAAGAATTAGACTAGGGAGGACGAAAATGACCTAAATGTTCATCCAATGACACAAATGAACTTATTGGATGCACAAGATTGGTTAAAAACCCTAATTGGACAAGAATAAGCATAGGGAGGACGAAAATGACCTAAATGTTCGTCCAATGACACAACACACCTATTGGATGCACAAGATTGCATAAAAACCCTAATTGGACAAGAATAAGACTAGAGAGGACGAAAATGACCTAAATGTTCCTCCAATGACACAAATGAACTTATTGGATGCACAAGGTTGGTTAAAAACCCTAATTGGACAAGAATAAGCCTAGGGAGGACAAAAATGTCCTAAATGTTCAACCAATTACACAAATGAACTTATTGGATGCACAAGGTTGGTTAAAACCCCTAATTGGACAAGAATAAGCCTAGGGAGGACGAAAATGACCTAAATGTTCCTCCAATGACACAAATGAACTTATTTGATGCACAAGATTGGCTAAAAACCCTAATTGGACAAGAATAAGCCTAGGGAGGAAGAAAAAAGACCTAAATGTTCATCGAATGACACAAATGAACTTATTGGATGCACAAGATTGGTTAAAAACCCTAATTGGACAAGAATAAGCCTAGGGAGGACGAAAATGACCTAAATGTTCATCCAATGACACAAATCAACTTATTGGATGCACATGATTGGTTAAAAACCCTAATTGGACAAGAATAAGCCTAGGGAGGACGAAAATGACCTAAATGTTCGTCCAATGACACAAACACACCTATTCGGTGCACAATATTGCATAAAAACCCTAATTGGACAAGAATAAGAATAAGGAGGACGAAGATGACCTAAATGTTCCTCCAATGACACAAATGAACTTATTGGATGCACAAGGTTGGTTAAAAACCCTAATTGGACAAGAATAAGCCTAGGGAGGACGAAAATGACATAAATGTTCAACCAATGACACAATTGAACTTATTGGATGCACAAGGTTGGTTACAAACCCTAATTGGACAAGAATAAGCCTAGGGAGGACGAAAATGACCTAAATGTTCGTCCAATGACACAAACACACATATTGGATGCACAAGATTGCATAAAAACCCTAATCTGACAAGAATAAGACTAGGGAGGACGAAAATGACCTAAATGTTCATCCAATGACACAAATCAACTTATTGGATGCACATGATTGGTTAAAAACCCAAATTGGACAAGAATAAGCCTAGGGAGGACGAAAATGACCTAAATTTTCGTCCAATGACACAAACACACCTATTGGATGCACAAGATTGCATAAAAACCCTAATAGGACTAGAATAAGACAAGGGAGGACGAAAATGACCTAAATGTTCCTCCAATGACACAAATGAACTTATTTGATGCACAAGATTGGCTAAAAACCCTAATTGGACAAGAATAAGACTAGGGAGGACGAAAATGACCTAAATGTTCATCCAATGACACAAATGAACTTATTGGATGCACAAGATTGGTTAAAAACCCTAATTGGACAAGAATTTACCTAGGGAGGAAGAAAAAAGACCTAAATGTTCATCCAATGACACAAATGAACTTATTGGATGCACAAGATTGGTTAAAAACCCTAATTGGACAAGAATAAGCATAGGGAGGACGAAAATGACCTAAATGTTCGTCCAATGACACAACACACCTATTGGATGCACAAGATTGCATAAAAACCCTAATTGGACAAGAATAAGACTAGGGAGGACGAAAATGACCTAAATGTTCCTCCAATGACACAAATGAACTTATTGGATGCACAAGGTTGGTTAAAAACCCTAATTGCTCAAGAATAAGCCTAGAGAGGACGAAAATGACCTAAATGTTCGTCCAATGACACAAACACACCTATTGGATGCACAAGATTGAATAAAATCCCTAATTGGACAAGAATAAGACTAGGGAGGACGAAAATGACCTAAATGTTCCTCCAATGACACAAACACACCTACTGGATGCACAAGATTGCATAAAAACCCTAATTGGACAAGAATAAGACTAGGGAGGACGAAAATGACCTAAATGTTCCTCCAATGACACAAATGAACTTATTGGATGCACAAGATTGGTTAAAAACCCTAATTGGACAAGAATAAGCCTAGGGAGGACGAAAATGACCTAAATGTTCATCCAATGACACAAAAGAACTTATTGGATGCACAAGATTGGTTAAAAACCCTAATTGGACAAGAATAAGCCTAGGGAGGACGAAAATGACCTAAATGTTCATCCAATGACACAAATGAACTTATTGGATGCACAAGATTGGTTAAAATCCCTAATTGGACAAGAATAAGCCTAGGGAGGACGCAAATGACCTAAAGGTTCGTCCAATGACACAAACACACCTATTGGATGCACAAGATTGCATAAAAACCCTAATTGGACAAGAATAAGACTAGGGAGGACGAAAATGACCTAAATGTTCCTCCAATGACACAAATGAACTTATTGGATGCACAAGATTGGTTAAAAACCCTAATTGGACAAGAATAAGCCTAGGGAGGACGAAAATGACCTAAATGTTCATCCAATGACACAAATGAACTTATTGGATGCACATGATTGGTTAAAAACCCTAATTGGACAAGAATAAGCCTAGGGAGGACGAAAATGACCTAAATGTTCGTCCAATGACACAAACACACCTATTCGATGCACAAGATTGCATAAAAACCCTAATTGGACAAGAATAAGAATAGGGAGGACGAAAATGACCTAAATGTTCCTCCAATGACACAAATGAACTTATTGGATGCACAAGATTGGTTAAAAACCCTAATTGGACAAGAATAAGCATAGGGAGGACGAAAATGACCTAAATGTTCATCCAATGACACAAATCAACTTATTGGATGCACTTGATTGGTTAAAAACCCTAATTGGACAAGAATAAGCCTAGGGAGGACGAAAATGACCTAAATGTTCGTCCAATGACACAAACACACCTATTCGGTGCACAAGATTGCATAAAAACCCTAATTGGACAAGAATATGAATAAGGAGGACGAAAATGACCTAAATGTTCCTCCAATGAGACAAATGAACTTATTGGATGCACAAGGTTGGTTAAAAACCCAAATTGGACAAGAATAAGCCTAGGGAGGACGAAAATGACATAAATGTTCAACCAATGACACAATTGAACTTATTGGATGCACAAGGTTGGTTACAAACCCTAATTGGACAAGAATAAGCCTAGGGAGGACGAAAATGACCTAAATGTTCGTCCAATGACACAAACACACCTATTGGATGCACAAGATTGCATAAAAACCCTAATCCGACAAGAATAAGACTAGGGAGAACGAAAATGACCTAAATGTTCATCCAATGACACAAATCAACTTATTGGATGCACATGATTGGTTAAAAACCCTAATTGGACAAGAATAAGCCTAGGGAGGACGAAAATGACCTAAATGTTCGTCCAATGACACAAACACACCTATTGGATGCACAAGATTGCATAAAAACCCTAATTGGACAAGAATAAGACAAGGGAGGACGAAAATGACCTAAATGTTCCTCCAATGACACAAATGAACTTATTTGATGCACAAGATTGGCTAAAAACCCTAATTGGACAAGAATAAGCCTAGGGAGGAAGAAAAAGACCTAAATGTTCATCCAATGACACAAATGAACTTATTGGATGCACAAGATTGGTTAAAAACCCTAATTTGACAAGAATAAGAATAGGGAGGACGAAAATGACCTAAATGTTCATCCAATGACACAAACACACATATTGGATTCACAAGATTGCTTAAAACCCTAATTGGACAAGAATAAGACTAGGGAGGACGAAAATGACCTAAATGTTCATCCAATGACACAAATGAACTTATTGGATGCACAAGATTGGTTAAAAACCCTAATTGGACAAGAATAAGCATAGGGAGGACGAAAATGACCTAAATGTTCGTCCAATGACACAACACACCTATTGGATACACAAGATTGCATAAAAACCCTAATTGGACAAGAATAAGACTAGGGAGGACGAAAATGACCTAAATGTTCCTCCGATGATACAAATGAACTTATTGGATGCACAAGGTTGGTTAAAAACCCTAATTGGACAAGAATAAGCCTAGGGAGGACAAAAATGTCCTAAATGTTCAACCAATTACACAAATGAACTTATTGGATGCACAAGGTTGGTTAAAACCCCTAATTGGACAAGAATAAGCTTAGGGAGGACGAAAATGACCTAAATGTTCCTCCAATGACACAAATGAACTTATTTGATGCACAAGATTGGCTAAAAACCCTAATTGGACAAGAATAAGCCTAGGGAGGAAGAAAAAAGACCTAAATGTTCATCCAATGACACAAATGAACTTATTGGATGCACAAGATTGGTTAAAAACCCTAATTGGACAAGAATAAGCCTAGGGAGGACGAAAGCGACCTAAATGTTCATCCAATGACACAAATCAACTTATTGGATGCACATGATTGGTTAAAAACCCTAATTGGACAAGAATAAGCCTAGGGAGGACGAAAATGACCTAAATGTTCGTCCAATGACACAAACACACCTATTCGATGCACAAGATTGCATAAAAACCCTAATTGGACAAGAATAAGAATAGGGAGGACGAAAATGACCTAAATGTTCATCCATTGACACAAACGAACTTATTGGATGCACAAGATTGGTTAAAAACCCTAATTGGATAAGAATAAGCCTAGGGAGGACGAAAATGACCTAAAAGTTCATCCAATGACACAAATCAACTTATTGGATGCACATGATTGGTTAAAAACCCTAATTGGACAAGAATTAGCCTAGGGAGGACGAAAATGACCTAAATGTTAGTCCAATGACACAGACACACCTATTCGATGCACAAGATTGCATAAAAACCCTAATTGGACAAGAATAAGAATAGGGAGGACGAAAATGACCTAAATGTTCCTCCAATGACACAAATGAACTTATTGGATGCACAAGATTGGTTAAAAACCCTAATTGGACAAGAATAAGCCTAGGGAGGACGAAAATGACCTAAATGTTCATCCAATGACACAAATCAACTTATTGGATGCACATGATTGGTTAAAAACCGTAATTGGACAAGAATAAGCCTAGGGAGGACGAAAATGACCTAAATGTTCGTCCAAGGACACAAACACACCTATTCGGTGCACAAGATTGCATAAAAACCCTAATTTGACAAGAATAAGAATAAGGAGGACGAAAATGACCTAAATGTTCCTCCAATGACACAAATGAACTTATTGGATGCACAAGGTTGGTTAAAAACCCTAATTGGACAAGAATAAGCCTAGGGAGGACGAAAATGACATAAATGTTCAACCAATGACACAATTGAACTTATTGGATGCACAAGGTTGGTTACAAACCCTAATTGGACAAGAATAAGCCTAGGGAGGACGAAAATGACCTAAATGTTCATCCAATGACACAAATCAACTTATTGGATGCACATGATTGGTTAAAAACCCTAATTGGACAAGAATAAGCCTAGGGAGGACGAAAATGACCTAAATGTTCGTCCAATGACACAAACACACCTATTCGGTGCACAAGATTGCATAAAAACCCTAATTGGACAAGAATAAGAATAAGGAGGACGAAAATGACCTAAATGTTCCTCCAATGACACAAATGAACTTATAGGATGCACAAGGTTGGTTAAAAACCCTAATTGGACAAGAATAAGCCTAGGGAGGACGAAAATGACATAAATGTTCAACCAATGACACAATTGAACTTATTGGATGCACAAGGTTGGTTACAAACCCTAATTGGACAAGAATAAGCCTAGGGAGGACGAAAATGACCTAAATGTTCCTCCAATGAAACAAATGAACTTATTTGATGCACAAGATTGGCTAAAAACCCTAATTGGACAAGAATAAGCCTAGGGAGGAAGAAAAAAGACCTAAATGTTCATCCAATGACACAAATGAACTTATTGGATGCACAAGATTGGTTAAAAACCCTAATTGGACAAGAATAAGCCTAGGGAGGACGAAAGCGACCGAAATGTTCATCCAATGACACAAATCAACTTATTGGATGCACATGATTGGTTAAAAACCCTAATTGGACAAGAATAAGCCTAGGGAGGACGAAAATGACCTAAATGTTCGTCCAATGACACAAACACACCTATTCGGTGCACAAGATTGCATAAAAACCCTAATTGGACAAGAATAAGAATAAGGAGGACGAAAATGACCTAAATGTTCCTCCAATGACACAAAT
This sequence comes from Cicer pinnatifidum, assembly GCA_037974775.1. Lineage (NCBI taxonomy): Eukaryota > Viridiplantae > Streptophyta > Magnoliopsida > Fabales > Fabaceae > Cicer > Cicer pinnatifidum. The sequence continues at coordinate 285,998 of JBBPBR010000131.1, read as the reverse complement.
GAACTTATTGGATGCACAAGGTTGGTTAAAAACCCTAATTGGACAAGAATAAGCCTGGGGAGGACGAAAATGACATAAATGTTCAACCAATGACACAATTGAACTTATTGGATGCACAAGGTTGGTTACAAACCCTAATTTGACAAGAATAAGCCTAGGGAGGACGAAAATGACCTAAATGTTCCTCCAATGACACAAATGAACTTATTTGATGCACAAGATTGGCTAAAAACCCTAATTGGACAAGAATAAGCCTAGGGAGGAAGAAAAAAGACCTAAATGTTCATCCAATGACACAAATGAACTTATTGGATGCACAAGATTGGTTAAAAACCCTAATTGGACAAGAATAAGCCTAGGGAGGACGAAAGCGACCTAAATGTTCATCCAATGACACAAATCAACTTATTGGATGCTCATGATTGGTTAAAAACCCTAATTGGACAAGAATAAACCTAGCGAGGACGAAAATGACCTAAATGTTCCTCCAATGTCACAAACGAACTTATTGGATGCACCAGATTGGCTAAAAACCCTAATTAGATAAGAATAAGCCTAGGGAGGACGAAAATGACCTAAATGTTCATCCATTGACACAAACGAACTTATTGGATGCACAAGATTGGTTAAAAACCCTAATTGGATAAGAATAAGCCTAGGAAGGACGAAAATGACCTAAAAGTTCATCCAATGACACAAATCAACTTATTGGATGCACAAGATTGGTTAAAAACCCTAATTGGACAAGAATAAGCCTAGGGAGGACGAAAATGACCTAAATGTTCGTCCAATGACACAAACACACCTATTCGATGCACAAGATTGCATAAAAACCCTAATTGGACAAGAATAAGAATAGGGAGGACGAAAATGACCTAAATGTTCCTCCAATGACACAAATGAACTTATTGGATGCACAAGATTGGTTAAAAACCCTAATTGGACAAGAATAAGCATAGGGAGGACGAAAATGACCTAAATGTTCATCCAATGACACAAATCAACTTATTGGATGCACATGATTGGTTAAAAACCCTAATTGGGCAAGAATAAGCCTAGGGAGGACGAAAATGACCTAAATGTTCGTCCAATGAATCAAACAAACCTATTGGATGCACAAGGTGTGTTAAAAACACTAATTGGACAAGAATAAGCCTAGGGAGGACGAAAATGTCCTAAATGTTCAACTAATTACACAAATGAACTTATTGGATGCACAAGGTTGGTTAAAACCCCTAATTGGACAAGAATAAGACTAGGGAGGACGAAAATGACCTAAATGTTCGTCCAATGACACAAACACACCTATTGGATGCACAAGATTGCATAAAAACCCTAATTGGACAAGAATAAGACTAGGGAGGACGAAAATGACCTAAATGTTCATCCAATGACACAAATGAACTTATTGGATGCACAAGATTGGTTAAAAACCCTAATTGGACAAGAATAAGCATAGGGAGGACGAAAATGACCTAAACGTTCATCCAATGACACAAACCCACATATTGGATGCACAAGATTGCATAAAACCCTAATTGGACAAGAATAAGACTAGGGAGGACGAAAATGACCTAAATGTTCATCCAATGACACAAATGAACTTATTGAATGCACAAGATTGGTTAAAAACCCTAATCGGACAAGAATAAGCCTAGGGAGGACGAAAATGACCTAAATGTTCTTCCAATGACACAAACACACCTATTGGATGCACTAGATGGCATAAAAACCCTAATTGGACAAGAATAAGACTAGGGAGGACGAAAATGACCTAAATGTTCATCCAATGACACAAATGAACTTATTGAATGCACAAGATTGGTTAAAAACCCTAATCGGACAAGAATAAGCCTAGGGAGGACGAAAATGACCTAAATGTTCTTCCAATGACACAAACACACCTATTGGATGCACAAGATTGCATAAAAACCCTAATTGGATAAGAATAAGACTAGGGAGGACGAAAATGACCTAAATGTTCCTCCAATGACACAAACACACCTATTGGATGCACAAGATTGCATAAAAACCCTAATTGGACAAGAATAAGACTAGGGAGGACGAAAATGACCTAAATGTTCCTCCAACGACACAAACACACCTATTGGATGCACAAGATTGCATAAAAACCCTAATTGGACAAGAATAAGACTAGGGAGGACGAAAATGACCTAAATGCTCATCCAATGACACAAATGAACTTATTGGATGCACAAGATTGGTTAAAAACCCTAATTGGACAAGAATAAGCCTAGGGAGGACGAAAATGACCTAAATGTTCGTCCAATGACACAAACACACCTATTGGATGCACAAGATTACATAAAAACCCTAATTGGACAAGAATAAGACTAAGGAGGACGAAAATGACCTAAATGTTTATCCAATGACATAAACACACCTATTGGATGCACAAGATTGGTTAAAAACCCTAATTGGACAAGAATAAGCCTAGGGAGGACGAAAATGACCTAAATGTTCCTCCAATGTCACAAATGAACTTATTGGATGCACAAGATTGGTTAAAAACCCTAATTGGACAAGAATAAGTCTAGGGAGGACGAAAGTGACCTAAATGTTCATCCAATGACACAAATGAACTTATTGGATGCACAAGATTGGTTAAAAACCCTAATTGGACAAGAATAAGCCTAGGGAGGACGAAAGCGACCTAAATGTTCATCCAATGACACAAATCAACTTATTGGATGCTCATGATTGGTTAAAAACCCTAATTGGACAAGAATAAGCCTAGGGAGGACGAAAATGACCTAAATGTTCCTCCAATGTCACAAATGAACTTATTGGATGCACAAGATTGGCTAAAAACCCTAATTAGATAAGAATAAGCCTAGGGAGGACGAAAATGACCTAAATGTTCATCCATTGACACAAACGAACTTATTGGATGCACAAGATTGGTTAAAAACCCTAATTGGATAAGAATAAGCCTAGGGAGGACGAAAATGACCTAAAAGTTCATCCAATGACACAAATCAACTTATTGGATGCACATGATTGGTTAAAAACCCTAATTGGACAAGAATTAGCCTAGGGAGGACGAAAATGACCTAAATGTTAGTCCAATGACACAGACACACCTATTCGATGCACAAGATTGCATAAAAACCCTAATTGGACAAGAATAAGAATAGGGAGGACGAAAATGACCTAAATGTTCCTCCAATGACACAAATGAACTTATTGGATGCACAAGATTGGTTAAAAACCCTAATTGGACAAGAATAAGCCTAGGGAGGACGAAAATGACCTAAATGTTCATCCAATGACACAAATCAACTTATTGGATGCACATGATTGGTTAAAAACCGTAATTGGACAAGAATAAGCCTAGGGAGGACGAAAATGACCTAAATGTTCGTCCAAGGACACAAACACACCTATTCGGTGCACAAGATTGCATAAAAACCCTAATTTGACAAGAATAAGAATAAGGAGGACGAAAATGACCTAAATGTTCCTCCAATGACACAAATGAACTTATTGGATGCACAAGGTTGGTTAAAAACCCTAATTGGACAAGAATAAGCCTAGGGAGGACGAAAATGACATAAATGTTCAACCAATGACACAATTGAACTTATTGGATGCACAAGGTTGGTTAAAAACCCTAATTGGACAAGAATAAGCCTAGGGAGGACGAAAATGACCTAAAGGTTCATCCAATGACACAAATCAACTTATTGGATGCACATGATTGGTTAAAAACCCTAATTGGACAAGAATAAGCCTAGGGAGGACGAAAATGACCTAAATGTTCGTCCAATGACACAAACACACCTATTCGGTGCACAAGATTGCATAAAAACCCTAATTGGACAAGAATAAGAATAAGGAGGACGAAAATGACCTAAATGTTCCTCCAATGACACAAATGAACTTATTGGATGCACAAGGTTGGTTAAAAACCCTAATTGGACAAGAATAAGCCTAGGGAGGACGAAAATGACATAAATGTTCAACCAATGACACAAATGAACTTATTGGATGCACAAGGTTGGTTAAAAACCCTAATTGGACAAGAATAAGCCTAGGGAGGACGAAAATGACCTAAATGTTCATCCAATGACACAAATCAACTTATTGGATGCACTTGATTGGTTAAAAACCCTAATTGGACAAGAATAAGCCTAGGGAGGACGAAAATGACCTAAATGTTCGTCCAATGACACAAACACACCTATTCGGTGCACAAGATTGCATAAAAACCCTAATTGGACAAGAATATGAATAAGGAGGACGAAAATGACCTAAATGTTCCTCCAATGAGACAAATGAACTTATTGGATGCACAAGGTTGGTTAAAAACCCAAATTGGACAAGAATAAGCCTAGGGAGGACGAAAATGACATAAATGTTCAACCAATGACACAATTGAACTTATTGGATGCACAAGGTTGGTTACAAACCCTAATTGGACAAGAATAAGCCTAGGGAGGACGAAAATGACCTAAATGTTCGTCCAATGACACAAACACACCTATTGGATGCACAAGATTGCATAAAAACCCTAATCCGACAAGAATAAGACTAGGGAGAACGAAAATGACCTAAATGTTCATCCAATGACACAAATCAACTTATTGGATGCACATGATTGGTTAAAAACCCTAATTGGACAAGAATAAGCCTAGGGAGGACGAAAATGACCTAAATGTTCGTCCAATGACACAAACACACCTATTGGATGCTCAAGATTGCATAAAAACCCTAATTGGACAAGAATAAGACAAGGGAGGACGAAAATGACCTAAATGTTCCAACAATGACACAAATGAACTTATTTGATGCACAAGATTGGCTAAAAACCCTAATTGGACAAGAATAAGCCTAGGGAGGAAGAAAAAAGACCTAAATGTTCATCCAATGACACAAATGAACTTATTGGATGCACAAGATTGGTTAAAAACCCTAATTTGACAAGAATAAGAATAGGGAGGACGAAAATGACCTAAATGTTCATCCAATGACACAAACACACATATTGGATTCACAAGATTGCTTAAAACCCTAATTGGACAAGAATAAGACTAGGGAGGACGAAAATGACCTAAATGTTCATCCAATGTCACAAACGAACTTATTGGATGCACCAGATTGGCTAAAAACCCTAATTAGATAAGAATAAGCCTAGGGAGGACGAAAATGACCTAAATGTTCATCCATTGACACAAACGAACTTATTGGATGCACAAGATTGGTTAAAAACCCTAATTGGATAAGAATAAGCCTAGGAAGGACGAAAATGACCTAAAAGTTCATCCAATGACACAAATCAACTTATTGGATGCACATGATTGGTTAAAAACCCTAATTGGACAAGAATAAGCCTAGGGAGGACGAAAATGACCTAAATGTTCGTCCAATGACACAAACACACCTATTCGATGCACAAGATTGCATAAAAACCCTAATTGGACAAGAATAAGAATAGGGAGGACGAAAATGACCTAAATGTTCCTCCAATGACACAAATGAACTTATTGGATGCACAAGATTGG
>JBBPBR010000131.1:93707-277862 GCA_037974775.1 Cicer pinnatifidum | reverse complement strand
CTTATTGGATGCACAAGGTTGGTTAAAAACCCTAATTGGACAAGAATAAGCCTAGGGAGGACGAAAATGACCTAAATGTTCATCCAATGACACAAATCAACTTATTGGATGCACATGATTGGTTAAATACCCTAATTGGACAAGAATAAGCCTAGGGAGGACGAAAATGACCTAAATGTTCGTCCAATGACACAAACACACCTATTCGGTGCACAAGATTGCATAAAAACCCTAATTGGACAAGAATAAGAATAAGGAGGACGAAAATGACCTAAATGTTCCTCCAATGACACAAATGAACTTATTGGATGCACAAGGTTGGTTAAAAACCCTAATTGGACAAGAATAAGCCTAGGGAGGACGAAAATGACATAAATGTTCAACCAATGACACAATTGAACTTATTGGATGCACAAGGTTGGTTAAAAACCCTAATTGGACAAGAATAAGCCTAGGGAGGACGAAAATGACCTAAATGTTCCTCCAATGACACAAATGAACTTATTTGATGCACAAGATTGGCTAAAAACCCTAATTGGACAAGAATAAGCCTAGGGAGGAAGAAAAAAGACCTAAATGTTCATCCAATGACACAAATGAACTTATTGGATGCACAAGATTGGTTGAAAACCCTAATTTGACAAGAATAAGCATAGGGAGGACGAAAATGACCTAAATGTTCATCCAATGACACAAACACACATATTGGATTCACAAGATTGCTTAAAACCCTAATTGGACAAGAATTAGACTAGGGAGGACGAAAATGACCTAAATGTTCATCCAATGACACAAATGAACTTATTGGATGCACAAGATTGGTTAAAAACCCTAATTGGACAAGAATAAGCATAGGGAGGACGAAAATGACCTAAATGTTCGTCCAATGACACAACACACCTATTGGATGCACAAGATTGCATAAAAACCCTAATTGGACAAGAATAAGACTAGAGAGGACGAAAATGACCTAAATGTTCCTCCAATGACACAAATGAACTTATTGGATGCACAAGGTTGGTTAAAAACCCTAATTGGACAAGAATAAGCCTAGGGAGGACAAAAATGTCCTAAATGTTCAACCAATTACACAAATGAACTTATTGGATGCACAAGGTTGGTTAAAACCCCTAATTGGACAAGAATAAGCCTAGGGAGGACGAAAATGACCTAAATGTTCCTCCAATGACACAAATGAACTTATTTGATGCACAAGATTGGCTAAAAACCCTAATTGGACAAGAATAAGCCTAGGGAGGAAGAAAAAAGACCTAAATGTTCATCGAATGACACAAATGAACTTATTGGATGCACAAGATTGGTTAAAAACCCTAATTGGACAAGAATAAGCCTAGGGAGGACGAAAATGACCTAAATGTTCATCCAATGACACAAATCAACTTATTGGATGCACATGATTGGTTAAAAACCCTAATTGGACAAGAATAAGCCTAGGGAGGACGAAAATGACCTAAATGTTCGTCCAATGACACAAACACACCTATTCGGTGCACAATATTGCATAAAAACCCTAATTGGACAAGAATAAGAATAAGGAGGACGAAGATGACCTAAATGTTCCTCCAATGACACAAATGAACTTATTGGATGCACAAGGTTGGTTAAAAACCCTAATTGGACAAGAATAAGCCTAGGGAGGACGAAAATGACATAAATGTTCAACCAATGACACAATTGAACTTATTGGATGCACAAGGTTGGTTACAAACCCTAATTGGACAAGAATAAGCCTAGGGAGGACGAAAATGACCTAAATGTTCGTCCAATGACACAAACACACATATTGGATGCACAAGATTGCATAAAAACCCTAATCTGACAAGAATAAGACTAGGGAGGACGAAAATGACCTAAATGTTCATCCAATGACACAAATCAACTTATTGGATGCACATGATTGGTTAAAAACCCAAATTGGACAAGAATAAGCCTAGGGAGGACGAAAATGACCTAAATTTTCGTCCAATGACACAAACACACCTATTGGATGCACAAGATTGCATAAAAACCCTAATAGGACTAGAATAAGACAAGGGAGGACGAAAATGACCTAAATGTTCCTCCAATGACACAAATGAACTTATTTGATGCACAAGATTGGCTAAAAACCCTAATTGGACAAGAATAAGACTAGGGAGGACGAAAATGACCTAAATGTTCATCCAATGACACAAATGAACTTATTGGATGCACAAGATTGGTTAAAAACCCTAATTGGACAAGAATTTACCTAGGGAGGAAGAAAAAAGACCTAAATGTTCATCCAATGACACAAATGAACTTATTGGATGCACAAGATTGGTTAAAAACCCTAATTGGACAAGAATAAGCATAGGGAGGACGAAAATGACCTAAATGTTCGTCCAATGACACAACACACCTATTGGATGCACAAGATTGCATAAAAACCCTAATTGGACAAGAATAAGACTAGGGAGGACGAAAATGACCTAAATGTTCCTCCAATGACACAAATGAACTTATTGGATGCACAAGGTTGGATAAAAACCCTAATTGGACAAGAATAAGCCTAGGGAGGACGAAAATGACCTAAATGTTCAACCAATGACACAAATGAACTTATTGGATGCACAAGATTGGTTAAAAACCCTAATTGGACAAGAATAAGCATAGGGAGGACGAAAATGACCTAAATGTTCATCCAATGACACAAACACACATATTGGATGCACAAGATTGCTTAAACCCTAATTGGACAAGAATAAGACTAGGGAGGACGAAAATGACTTAAATGTTCCTCCAATGACACAAACACACTTATTGGATGCATAAGATTGCATAAAAACCCTAATTGACAAGAATAAGACTAGGGAGGACGAAAATGACCTAAATGTTCATCCAATGACACAAATGAACTTATTGGATGCACAAGATTGGTTAAAAACCCTAATTGGACAAGAATAAGCCTAGGGAGGACGAAAATGACCTAAATGTCCATCCAATGACATAAATGAACTTATTGGTTGCACAAGGTTGGTTAAAAACCCTAATTGGACAAGAATAAGCCTAGGGAGGACAAAAATGACCTAAATGTTCGTCTAATGACACAAATGAACTTATTTGATGCACATGATTGATTAAAAACCCTAATTGGACAAGAATAAGTCTAGGGAGGACGAGAATGACATAAATGTTCGTCTAATGACACAAATGAACTTATTGGATGCACAAGATTGGTTAAAAACCCTAATTGGACAAGAATAAGCCTAGGGAGGACGAAAATGACCTAAATGTTCATCCAATGACACAAATCAACTTATTGGATGCACATGATTGGTTAAAAACCCTAATCGGACAAGAATAAGCCTAGGGTTGACGAAAATGACCTAAATGTTCATCCAATGACACAAATGAACTTATTGGATGCACAAGATAGGTTAAAAACCCTAATTGGACAAGAATAAGCATAGGGAGGACGAAAATGACCTAAATGTTCGTCTAATGACACAAATGAACTTATTTGATGCACAAGATTGGTTAAAAACCCTAATTGGACAAGAATAAGCCTAGGGAGGACGAAAATGACCTAAATGTTCGTCCAATGACACAAACACACCTATTGGATGCACAAGATTACATAAAAACCCTAATTGGACAAGAATAAGACTAAGGAGGACGAAAATGACCTAAATGTTTATCCAATGACATAAACACACCTATTGGATGCACAAGATTGGTTAAAAACCCTAATTGGACAAGAATAAGCCTAGGGAGGACGAAAATGACCTAAATGTTCCTCCAATGTCACAAATGAACTTATTGGATGCACAAGATTGGTTAAAAACCCTAATTGGACAAGAATAAGTCTAGGGAGGACGAAAGTGACCTAAATGTTCATCCAATGACACAAATGAACTTATTGGATGCACAAGATTGGTTAAAAACCCTAATTGGACAAGAATAAGCCTAGGGAGGACGAAAGCGACCTAAATGTTCATCCAATGACACAAATCAACTTATTGGATGCTCATGATTGGTTAAAAACCCTAATTGGACAAGAATAAGCCTAGGGAGGACGAAAATGACCTAAATGTTCCTCCAATGTCACAAATGAACTTATTGGATGCACAAGATTGGCTAAAAACCCTAATTAGATAAGAATAAGCCTAGGGAGGACGAAAATGACCTAAATGTTCATCCATTGACACAAACGAACTTATTGGATGCACAAGATTGGTTAAAAACCCTAATTGGATAAGAATAAGCCTAGGGAGGACGAAAATGACCTAAAAGTTCATCCAATGACACAAATCAACTTATTGGATGCACATGATTGGTTAAAAACCCTAATTGGACAAGAATTAGCCTAGGGAGGACGAAAATGACCTAAATGTTAGTCCAATGACACAGACACACCTATTCGATGCACAAGATTGCATAAAAACCCTAATTGGACAAGAATAAGAATAGGGAGGACGAAAATGACCTAAATGTTCCTCCAATGACACAAATGAACTTATTGGATGCACAAGATTGGTTAAAAACCCTAATTGGACAAGAATAAGCCTAGGGAGGACGAAAATGACCTAAATGTTCATCCAATGACACAAATCAACTTATTGGATGCACATGATTGGTTAAAAACCGTAATTGGACAAGAATAAGCCTAGGGAGGACGAAAATGACCTAAATGTTCGTCCAAGGACACAAACACACCTATTCGGTGCACAAGATTGCATAAAAACCCTAATTTGACAAGAATAAGAATAAGGAGGACGAAAATGACCTAAATGTTCCTCCAATGACACAAATGAACTTATTGGATGCACAAGGTTGGTTAAAAACCCTAATTGGACAAGAATAAGCCTAGGGAGGACGAAAATGACATAAATGTTCAACCAATGACACAATTGAACTTATTGGATGCACAAGGTTGGTTACAAACCCTAATTGGACAAGAATAAGCCTAGGGAGGACGAAAATGACCTAAATGTTCGTCCAATGACACAAACACACCTATTGGATGCACAAGATTGCATAAAAACCCTAATTGGACAAGAATAAGACAAGGGAGGACGAAAATGACCTAAATGTTCCTCCAATGACACAAATGAACTTATTTGATGCACAAGTTTGGCTAAAAACCCTAATTGGACAAGAATAAGCCTAGGGAGGAAGAAAAAAGACCTAAATGTTCCTCCAATGACACAAATGAACTTATTGGATGCACAAGATTGGTTAAAAACCCTAATTTGACAAGAATAAGCATAGGGAGGACGAAAGCGACCTAAATGTTCATCCAATGACACAAATCAACTTATTGGATGCTCATGATTGGTTAAAAACCCTAATTGGACAAGAATAAGCCTAGGGAGGACGAAAATGACCTAAATGTTCCTCCAATATCACAAATGAACTTATTGGATGCACCAGATTGGCTAAAAACCCTAATTAGATAAGAATAAGCCTAGGGAGGAAGAAAATGACCTAAATGTTCATCCATTGACACAAACTAACTTATTGGATGCATAAGATTGGTTAAAAACCCTAATTGGATAAGAATAAGCCTAGGGAGGACGAAAATGACCTAAAAGTTCATCCAATGAAACAAATCAACTTATTGGATGCACATGATTGGTTAAAAACCCTAATTGGACAAGAATAAGCCTAGGGAGGACGAAAATGACCTAAATGTTAGTCCAATGACACAAACACACCTATTCGATGCACAAGATTGCATAAAAACCCTAATTGGACAAGAATAAGAATAGGGAGGACGAAAATGACCTAAATGTTCCTCCAATGACACAAATGAACTTATTGGATGCACAAGATTGGTTAAAAACCCTAATTGGACAAGAATAAGCCTAGGGAGGACGAAAATGACCTAAATGTTTATCCAATGACACAAATAAACTTATTGGATGCACATGATAGGTTAAAAACCATAATTGGACAAGAATAAGCCTAGGGAGGACGAAAATGACCTAAATGTTCGTCCAATGACACAAACACACCTATTCGGTGCACAAGATTGCATAAAAACCCTAATTGGACAAGAATAAGAATAAGGAGGACGAAAATGACCTAAATGTTCCTCCAATGACACAAATGAACTTATTGGATGCACAAGGTTGGTTAAAAACCCTAATTGGACAAGAATAAGCCTAGGGAGGACGAAAATGACATAAATGTTCAACCAATGACACAATTGAACTTATTGGATGCACAAGGTTGGTTACAAACCCTAATTGGACAAGAATAAGCCTAGGGAGGACGAAAATGACCTAAATGTTCGTCCAATGACACAAACACACCTATTGGATCCACAAGATTGCATAAAAACCCTAATCTGACAAGAATAAGACTAGGGAGGACGAAAATGACCTAAATGTTCATCCAATGACACAAATTAACTTATTGGATGCACATGATTGGTTAAAAACCCTAATTGGACAAGAATAAGCCTAGGGAGGACGAAAATGGCCTAAATGTTCGTCCAATGACACAAACACACCTATTGGATGCACAAGATTGCATAAAAACCCTAATTGGACAAGAATAAGTCAAGGGAGGACGAAAATGACCTAAATGTTCCTCCAATGACACAAATGAACTTATTTGATGCACAAGTTTGGCTAAAAACCCTAATTGGACAAGAATAAGCCTAGGGAGGAAGAAAAAAGACCTAAATGTTCATCCAATGAAACAAATGAACTTATTGGATGCACAAGATTGGTTAAAAACCCTAATTGGACAAGAATAAGCCTAGGGAGGAAGAAAAAAGACCTAAATGTTCATCCAATGACACAAATGAACTTATTGGATGCACAAGATTGGTTAAAAACCCTAATTGGACAAGAATAAGCATAGGGAGGACGAAAATGACCTAAATGTTCGTCCAATGACACAACACACCTATTGGATGCACAAGATTGCATAAAAACCCTAATTGGACAAGAATAAGACTAGGGAGGACGAAAATGACCTAAATGTTCGTCCAATGACACAAATGAACTTATTGGATGCACAAGGTTGGTTAAAAACCCTAATTGGACAAGAATAAGCCTAGGGAGGACAAAAATGTCCTAAATGTTCAACCAATTACACAAATGAACTTATTGGATGCACAAGGTTGGTTAAAACCCCTAATTGGACAAGAATAAGACTAGGGAGGACGAAAATGACCTAAATGTTTATCCAATGACACAAACACACCTATTGGATGCACAAAATTGGTTTAAAACCCAAATTGGACAAGAATAAGCCTAGGGAAGACGAAAATGACTTAAATGTTCATCCAATGACACAAATGAACTTATTGGATGCACAAGATTGGTTAAAAACCCTAATTGGACAAGAATAAGCCTAGGGAGGACGAAAATGACCTAAATGTTCATCCAATGACACAAATCAACTTATTGGATGCACATGATTGGTTAAAAACCCTAATTGGACAAGAATAAGCCTAGGGAGGACGAAAATGACCTAAATGTTCCTCCAATATCACAAATGAACTTATTGGATGCACCAGATTGGCTAAAAACCCTAATTAGATAAGAATTAGCCTAGGGAGGACGAAAATGACCTAAATGTTCATCCATTGACACAAACGAACTTATTGGATGCACAAGATTGGTTAAAAACCCTAATTGGATAAGAATAAGCCTAGGGAGGACGAAAATGACCTAAAAGTTCATCCAATGACACAAATCAACTTATTGGATGCACATGATTGGTTAAAAACCCTAATTGGACAAGAATTAGCCTAGGGAGGACGAAAATGACCTAAATGTTAGTCCAATGACACAGACACACCTATTCGATGCACAAGATTGCATAAAAACCCTAATTGGACAAGAATAAGAATAGGGAGGACGAAAATGACCTAAATGTTCCTCCAATGACACAAATGAACTTATTGGATGCACAAGATTGGTTAAAAACCCTAATTGGACAAGAATAAGCCTAGGGAGGACGAAAATGACCTAAATGTTCATCCAATGACACAAATCAACTTATTGGATGCACATGATTGGTTAAAAACCGTAATTGGACAAGAATAAGCCTAGGGAGGACGAAAATGACCTAAATGTTCGTCCAAGGACACAAACACACCTATTCGGTGCACAAGATTGCATAAAAACCCTAATTTGACAAGAATAAGAATAAGGAGGACGAAAATGACCTAAATGTTCCTCCAATGACACAAATGAACTTATTGGATGCACAAGGTTGGTTAAAAACCCTAATTGGACAAGAATAAGCCTAGGGAGGACGAAAATGACATAAATGTTCAACCAATGACACAATTGAACTTATTGGATGCACAAGGTTGGTTACAAACCCTAATTGGACAAGAATAAGCCTAGGGAGGACGAAAATGACCTAAATGTTCATCCAATGACACAAATCAACTTATTGGATGCACTTGATTGGTTAAAAACCCTAATTGGACAAGAATAAGCCTAGGGAGGACGAAAATGACCTAAATGTTCGTCCAATGACACAAACACACCTATTCGGTGCACAAGATTGCATAAAAACCCTAATTGGACAAGAATATGAATAAGGAGGACGAAAATGACCTAAATGTTCCTCCAATGAGACAAATGAACTTATTGGATGCACAAGGTTGGTTAAAAACCCTAATTGGACAAGAATAAGCCTAGGGAGGACGAAAATGACATAAATGTTCAACCAATGACACAATTGAACTTATTGGATGCACAAGGTTGGTTACAAACCCTCATTGGACAAGAATAAGCCTAGGGAGGACGAAAATGACCTAAATGTTCGTCCAATGACACAAACACACCTATTGGATGCACAAGATTGCATAAAAACCCTAATCCGACAAGAATAAGACTAGGGAGAACGAAAATGACCTAAATGTTCATCCAATGACACAAATCAACTTATTGGATGCACATGATTGGTTAAAACCCTAATTGGACAAGAATAAGCCTAGGGAGGACGAAAATGACCTAAATGTTCGTCCAATGACACAAACACACCTATTGGATGCACAAGATTGCATAAAAACCCTAATTGGACAAGAATAAGACAAGGGAGGACGAAAATGACCTAAATGTTCCTCCAATGACACAAATGAACTTATTTGATGCACAAGATTGGCTAAAAACCCTAATTGGACAAGAATAAGCCTAGGGAGGAAGAAAAAAGACCTAAATGTTCATCCAATGACACAAATGAACTTATTGGATGCACAAGATTGGTTGAAAACCCTAATTTGACAAGAATAAGCATAGGGAGGACGAAAATGACCTAAATGTTCATCCAATGACACAAACACACATATTGGATTCACAAGATTGCTTAAAACCCTAATTGGACAAGAATTAGACTAGGGAGGACGAAAATGACCTAAATGTTCATCCAATGACACAAATGAACTTATTGGATGCACAAGATTGGTTAAAAACCCTAATTGGACAAGAATAAGCCTAGGGAGGAAGAAAAAAGACCTAAATGTTCATCCAATGACACAAATGAACTTATTGGATGCACAAGATTGGTTAAAAACCCTAATTGGACAAGAATAAGCATAGGGAGGACGAAAATGACCTAAATGTTCGTCCAATGACACAACACACCTATTGGATGCACAAGATTGCATAAAAACCCTAATTGGACAAGAATAAGACTAGGGAGGACGAAAATGACCTAAATGTTCCTCCAATGACACAAATGAACTTATTGGATGCACAAGATTGGTTAAAAACCCTAATTGGACAAGAATAAGCCTAGGGAGGACGAAAATGACATAAATGTTCATCCAATGACACAAATCAACTTATTGGATGCACACGATTGGTTAAAAACCCTAATTGGACTAGAATAAGCCTAGGGAGGACGAAAATGACCTAAATGTTCGTCTAATGACACAAATGAACTTATTGGATGCACAAGATTGGTTAAAAACCCTAATTGGACAAGAATAAGCCTAGGGAGGACGAAAATGACCTAAATGTTCGTCCAATGACACAAACACACCTATTGGATGCACAAGATTGCATAAAAACCCTAATTGGACAAGAATAAGACTAGGGAGGACGAAAATGACCTAAACGTTCCTCCAATCACACAAACACACCTATTGGATGAACAAGATTGGCTAAAAACCCTAAATGGACAAGAATAAGCTTAGGGAGGACGAAAATGACCTAACTGTTCATCCAATGACACAACTGATCTTATTGGATGAACAAGATTGGCTAAAAACCCTAAATGGACAAGAATAAGCCTTGGGAGGACGAAAATGACCTAACTGTTCATCCAATGACACAACTGAACTTATTGGATGCACAAGATTGGTTAAAAACCCTAATTGGACAAGAATAAGCCTAGGGAGGACGAAAATGACCTAAATGTTCGTCCAATGACACAAACACACCTATTGGATGCACAAGATTGCATAAAAACCCTAATTGGACAAGAATAAGACTAGGGAGGACGAAAATGACCTAAATGTTGCTCCACTGACACAAACACACCTATTGGATGCACAAGATTGCATAAAAACCCTAATTCGACAAGAATAAGACTAGGGAGGACGAAAATGACCTAAATGTTCCTCCAATGACACAAACACACCTATTGGATGCACAAGATTGCATAAAAACCCTAATTCGACAAGAATAAGACTAGGGAGGACGAAATTGACCTAAATGTTCATCCAATGACACAAATGAACTTATTGGATGCACAAGATTGGTTAAAAACCCTAATTGGACAAGAATAAGCCTAGGGAGGACGAAAATGACCTAAATGTTCGTCCAATGACACAAACACACCTATTGGATGCACAAGATTGCATAAAAACCCTAATTGGACAAGAATAAGACTAGGGAGGACGAAAATGACCTAAATGTTCCTCCAATGTCACAAACACACCTATTGGATGCACAAGATTGCATAAAAACCATAATTGGACAAGAATAAGCATAGGGAGGACGAAAATGACCTAAACGTTCATCCAATGACACAAACCCACATATTGGATGCACAAGATTGCTTAAAACCCTAATTGGACAAGAATAAGACTAGGGAGGACGAAAATGACCTAAATGTTCATCCAATGACACAAATGAACTTATTGAATGGACAAGATTGGTTAAAAACCCTAATCAGACAAGAATAAGCCTAGGGAGGACGAAAATGACCTAAATGTTCGTCCAATGACACAAACACACCTATTGGATGCACAAGATTGCATAAAAACCCTAATTGGACAAGAATAAGACTAGGGAGGACGAAAATGACCTAAATGTTCATCCAATGACACAAATGAACTTATTGGATTCACAAGATTGGTTAAAAACCCTAATTGGACAAGAATAAGCATAGGGAGGACGAAAATGACCTAAACGTTCATCCAATGACACAAACCCACATATTGGATGCACAAGATTGCTTAAAACCCTAATTGGACAAGAATAAGACTAGGGAGGACGAAAATGACCTAAATGTTCATCCAATGACACAAATGAACTTATTGAATGCACAAGATTGGTTAAAAACCCTAATCGGACAAGAATAAGCCTAGGGAGGACGAAAATGACCTAAATGTTCTTCCAATGACACAAACACACCTATTGGATTCACAAGATTGCATAAAAACCCTAATTGGACAAGAATAAGACTAGGGAGGACGAAAATGACCTAAATGTTCATCCAATGACACAAATGAACTTATTGGATGCACAAGATTGGTTAAAAACCCTAATTGGACAAGAATAAGCATAGGGAGGACGAAAATGACCTAAACGTTCATCCAATGACACAAACCCACATATTGAATGCACAAGATTGCTTAAAACCCTAATTGGACAAGAATAAGCCTAGGGAGGACGAAAATGACCTAAATGTTCGTCCAATGACACAAATACACCTATTGGATGCACAAGATTGGTTAAAAACCCTAATTGGACAAGAATAAGCCTAGGGAGGACGAAAATGACCTAAATGTTCGTCCAATGACACAAACACACCTATTGGATGCACAAGATTGCATAAAAACCCTAATTGGACAAGAATAAGACTAGGGAGGACGAAAATGACCTAAATGTCCCTCCAATGACACAAACACACCTATTGGATGCACAAGATTGCATAAAAACCCTAATTCGACAAGAATAAGACTAGGGAGGACGAAAATGACCTAAATGTTCATCCAATGACACAAATGAACTTATTGGATTCACAAGATTGGTTAAAAACCCTAATTGGACAAGAATAAGCCTAGGGAGGACGAAAATGACCTAAATGTTCGTCCAATGACACAAACACACCTATTGGATGCACAAGATTGCATAAAAACCCTAATTGGACCAGAATAAGACTAGGGAGGACGAAAATGACCTAAATGTTCATCCAATGACACAAATGAACATTGGATGCACAAGATTGGTTAAAAACCCTAATTGGACAAGAATAAGCCTAGGGAGGACGAAAATGTCCTAAATGTTCATCCAATGACACAAATCAACTTATTGGATGCACATGATTGGTTAAAAACCCTAATTGGACAAGAATAAGCCTAGGGAGGACGAAAATGACCTAAATGTTCGTCCAATGACACAAACACACCTATTGGATGCACAAGATTGCATAAAAACCCTAATTGGACAAGAATAAGACTATGGAGGACGAAAATGACCTAAATTTTCCTCCAATGACACAAACACACCTATTGGATGCATAAGATTGCATAAAAACCCTTATTGGACAAGAATAAGACTAGGGAGGACGAAAATGACCTAAATGTTCATCCAATGGCACAAATGAACTTATTGGATGCACAAGATTGGTTAAAAACCCTAATTGGACAAGAATAAGCATAGGGAGGACGAAAATGACCTAAATGTTCATCCAATGACACAAATCAACTTATTGGATGCACATGATTGGTTAAAAACCCCAGTTGGACAAGAATAAGCCTAGGGAGGAAAAAAATGACCTAAATGTTCCTCCAATGTCACAAATGAACTTATTGGATGCACCAGATTGGCTAAAAACCCTAATTGGATAAGAATAAGCCTAGGGAGGACGAAAATGACCTAAATTTTCCTCCAATGACACAAACACACCTATTGGATGCACAAGATTGCATAAAAACCCTTATTGGACAAGAATAAGACTAGGGAGGACGAAAATGACCTAAATGTTCAACCAATGACACAATTGAACTTATTGGATGCACAAGGTTGGTTACAAACCCTAATTGGACAAGAATAAGCCTAGGGAGGACGAAAACGATCTAAATGTTCGTCCAATTACACAAACACACCTATTGGATGCACAAGATTGCATAAAAACCCTAATTGGACAAGAATAAGACTAGGTTGGACGAAAATGACCTAAATGTTCCTCCAATGACACAAACACACCTATTGGATGCACAAGATTGGTTAAAAACCCTAATTGGATAAGAATAAACCTAGTGAGGACGAAAATGACCTAAATGTTCGTCCAATGACACAAACACACCTATTGGATGCACAAGATTGCATAAAAACCCTAATTGGACAAGAATAAGACCAGGGAGGACGAAAATGACCTAAATGTTCCTCCAATGACACAAATGAACTTATTGGATGCACAAGATTGGCTAAAAACCCTAATTGGACAAGAATAAGCCTAGGGAGGAAGAAAAAAGACCTAAATGTTCATCCAATGACACAAATGAACTTATTGGATGCACAAGATTGGTTAAAAACCCTAATTGGAGAAGAATAAGCCTAGGGAGGACGAAAATGACCTAAATGTTCATCCAATGACACAAATCAACTTATTGGATGCTCATGATTGGTTAAAAACCCTAATTGGACAAGAATAATCCTAGGGAGGAAAAAAATGACCTAAATGTTCCTCCAATGTCACAAATGAACTTATTGGATGCACCAGATTGGCTAAAAACCCTAATTGGATAAGAATAAGCCTAGGGAGGACGAAAATGACCTAAATGTTCGTCCAATGACACAAACACACCTATTGGATGCACAAGATTGCATAAAAACCCTAATTGGACAAGAATAAGAATAGGGAGGACGAAAATGACCTAAATTTTCCTCCAATGACACAAACACACTTATTGGATGCACAAGATTGCATAAAAACCCTAATTGGACAAGAATAAGACTAGGGAGGACGAAAATGACCTAAATGTTCATCCAATGGCACAAATGAACTTATTGGATGCACAAGATTGGTTAAAAACCCTAATTGGACGAGAATAAGCATAGGGAGGACGAAAATGACCTAAATGTTCATCCAATGACACAAATCAACTTATTGGATGCACATGATTGGTTAAAAACCCTAGTTGGACAAGAATAAGCCTAGGGAGGACGAAAATGACCAAAATGTTCGTCCAATGACACAAACACACCTATTGGATGCACAAGATTGCATAAAAACCCTAATTGGACAAGAATAAGACTAGGGAGGACGAAAATGACCTAAATGTTCATCCAATGACACAAATGAACTTATTGGATACACAAGATTGGTTAAAAACCCTAATTGGACAAGAATAAGCCTTGGGAGGACGAAAATGACCTAAATGATCGTCCAATGACACAAATACACCTATTGGATGCACAAGATTGCATAAAAACCCTAATTGGACAAGAATAAGACTAGGTTGGATGAAAATGACCTAAATGTTCCTCCAATGACACAAACACACCTATTGGATGCACATGACTGGTTAAAAACCCTAATTGGATAAGAATAAGCCTAGGGAGGACGAAAATGACTAAATGTTCGTCCAATGACACAAACACACCTATTGGATGCACAACATTGCATAAAAACCCTAATTGGACAAGAATAAGACTAGGGAGGACGAAAATGACCTAAATGTTCATCCAATGACACAAATGAACTTATTGGATGCACAAGATTGGTTAAAAACCCTAATTGGACAAGAATAAGCATAGGGAGGACGAAAATGACCTAAATGTTCATCCAATTACACAAATGAACTTATTGGATGCACAAGGTTGGTTAAAAACCCTAATTGGACAAGAATAAGTCTAGGGAGGACGAAAATGACATAAATGTTCGTCCAATGACACAAACGAACTTATTGGATGCACAAGGTTGGGTAAAAACCCTAATTGGACAAGAATAAGCCTAGGGAGGACGAAAATGACCTAAATGTTCGTCCAATGACACAAATGAACTTATTGGATGCACAAGATTGGCTAAAAACCCTAATTGGACAAGAATAAGCCTAGGGAGGACGAAAATGACCTAAATGTTCATCCAATGACACAAATGAACTTATTGGATGCAAAAGATTGGTTAAAAACCCTAATTGGACAAGAATAAGCATAAGGAGGACGAAAATGACCTAAATGTTTATCCAATGACACAAACCCACATATTGGATGCACAAGATTGCTTAAAACCCTAATTGGAGAAGAATAAGACTAGGGAGGACGAAAATGACCTAAATGTTCCTCCAATGACACAAACACACCTATTGGATGCACAAGATTGCATAAAAACCCTAATTGGACAAGAATAAGACTAGGGAGGACGAAAATGACCTAAATGTTCATCCAATGACACAAATGAACTTATTGGATGCACAAGATTGGTTAAAAACCCTAATTGGACAAGAATAAGCCTAGGGAGGACGAAAATGACCTAAATGTTCGTCCAATGACACAAACACACCTATTGGATGCACAAGATTGCATAAAAACCCTAATTGGACAAGAATAAGACTAGGGAGGACGAAAATGACCTAAATGTTCATCCAATGACACAAACACACCTATTGGATGCACAATATTGGTTAAAAAGCCTAATTGGACAAGAATAAGCATAGGGAGGACGAAAATGACCTAAACGTTCATCCAACGACACAAACCCAAATATTGGATGCACAAGATTGCTTAAAACCCTAATTGGACAAGAATAAGACTAGGGAGGACGAAAATGACCTAAATGTTCATCCAATGACACAAATGAACTTATTGAATGCACAAGATTGGTTAAAAACCCTAATCGGACAAGAATAAGCCTAGGGAGGACGAAAATGACCTAAATGTTCTTCCAATGACACAAACACACCTATTGGATGCACAAGATGGCATAAAAACCCTAATTGGACAAGAATAAGACTAGGGAGGACGAAAATGACCTAAATATTCCTCCAATGACACAAACACACCTATTGGATGCACAAGATTGCATAAAAACCCTAATTGGACAAGAATAAGACTAGGGAGGACGAAAATGACCTAAATGTTCATCCAATGACACAAATGAACTTATTGGATGCACAAGATTGGTTAAAAACCCTAATTGGACAAGAATAAGCTTATGGAGGACGAAAATGACTTAAATGTTCGTCCAATGACACAAACACACCTATTGGATGCACAAGATTGCATAAAAACCCTAATTGGACAAGAATAAGACTAGGGAGGACGAAAATGACCTAAATGTTCATCCAATGACACAAATGAACTTATTGGATGCACAAGATTGGTTAAAAACGCTAATTGGACAAGAATAAGCCTAAGGAGGACGAAAATGACCTAAATGTTCATCCAATGACACAAATGAACTTATTGGATGCACAAGATTGGTTAAAAACCCTAATTGGACAAGAATAAGCCTAGGGAGGACGAAAATGACCTAAATGTTCGTCCAATGACACAAACACACCTATTGGATGCACAAGATTGCATAAAAACCCTAATTGGACAAGAATAAGACTAGGGAGGACAAAAATGACCTAAATGTTCCTCCAATGATACAAATGAACTTATTGGATGCACAAGGTTGGTTAAAAACCCTAATTGGACAAGAATAAGCCTAGGGAGGACGAAAATGACCTAAATGTTCGTCCAATGACACAAACACACCTATTGGATGCACAAGATTGCATAAAAACCCTAATTGGACAAGAATAAGACTAGGGGGGACGAAAATGACCTAAATGTTCCTCCAATGACACAAACACACCTATTGGATGCAAAAGATTGCATAAAAACCCTAATTGGACCAGAATAAGACTAGGGAGGACGAAAATGACCTAAATGTTCATCCAATGACACAAATGAACTTATTGGATGCACAAGATTGGTTAAAAACCCTAATTAGACAAGAATAAGCCTAGGGAGGACGAAAATGACCTAAATGTTCGTCCAATGACACAAACACACCTATTGGATGCACAAGATTGCATAAAAACCCTAATTGGACAAGAATAAGACTAGGGAGGACGAAAATGACCTAAATGTTCATCCAATGACACAAATGAACTTATTGGATGCACAAGATTGGTTAAAAACCCTAATTGGACAAGAATAAGCATAGGGAGGACGAAAATGACCTAAACGTTCATCCAATGACACAAACCCACATATTGGATGCACAAGATTGCTTAAAACCCTAATTGGACAAGAATAAGACTAAGGAGGACGAAAATGACCTAAATGTTCATCCAATGACACAAATGAACTTATTGAAGGCACAAGATTGGTTAAAAACCCTAATCGGACAAGAATAAGCCTATGGAGGACGAAAATGACCTAAATGTTCTTCCAATGACACAAACACACCTATTGGATGCACAAGATTACATAAAAACCCTAATTGGACAAGAATAAGACTAGGGAGGACAAAAATGACCTAAATGTTCCTCCAATGACACAAACACACCTATTGGATACACAAGATTGCATAAAAACCCTAATTCGACAAGAATAAGACTAGGGAGGACAAAAATGACCTAAATGATCATCCAATGACACAAATGAACTTATTGGATGCACAAGATTGGTTAAAAACCCTAATTGGACAAGAATAAGCCTAGGGAGGACGAAAATGACCTAAATGTTCGTCCAATGACACAAACACACCTATTGGATGCACAAGATTGCATAAAAACCCTAATTGGACAAGAATAAGACTAGGGAGGACGAAAATGACCTAAATGCTCATCCAATGACACAAATGAACTTTTTGAATGCACAAGATTGGTTAAAAACCCTAATCGGACAAGAATAAGCCTAGGGAGGACGAAAATGACCTAAATGTTCGTCCAATGACACAAACACACCTATTGGATGCACAAGATTGGTTAAAAACCCTAATTGGACAAGAATAAGCCTAGGGAGGACGAAAATGACCTAAATGTTCGTCCAATGACACAAACACACCTATTGGATGCACAAGATTGCATAAAAACCCTAATTGGACAAGAATAAGACTAGGGAGGACGAAAATGACCTAAATGTTCATCCAATGACACAAATGAACTTATTGGATGCACAAGGTTGGTTAAAAACCATAATTGGACAAGAATAAGCCTAGGGACGACGAAAATGACCTAAATGTTCGTCCAATGACACAAATACACCTATTGGATGCACAAGATTGCATAAAAACCCTAATTGGACAAGAATAAGCATAGGGAGGACGAAAATGACCTAAATGTACCTCCAATGACACAAACACACCTATTGGATGCACAAGATTGGTTAAAAACCCTAATTGGACAAGAATAAGCCTAGGGAGGACGAAAATGACCTAAATGTTCGTCCAATGACACAAACACACCTATTGGATGCACAAGATTGCATAAAAACCCTAATTGGACAAGAATAAGACTAGGGAGGACGAAAATGACCTAAATGTTCATCCAATGACACAAATGAACTTATTGGATGCACAAGATTGGTTAAAAACCCTAATTGGACAAGAATAAGCATAGGGAGGACGAAAATGACCTAAACGTTCATCCAATGACACAAACCCACATATTGAATGCACAAGATTGCTTAAAACCCTAATTGGACAAGAATAAGACTAGGGAGGACGTAAATGACCTAAATGTTCATCCAATGACACAAATGAACTTATTGAAAGCACAAGATTGGTTAAAAACCCTAATCGGACAAGAATAAGCCTAGGGAGGACGAAAATGACCTAAATGTTCGTCCAATGACACAAACACACCTATTGGATGCACAAGATTGCATAAAAACCCTAATTGGACAAGAATAAGACTAGGGAGGACGAAAATGACCTAAATGTTCATCCAATGACACAAATGAACTTATTGGATACACAAGATTGGTTAAAAACCCTAATTGGACAAGAATAAGCCTTGGGAGGACGAAAATGACCTAAATGATCGTCCAATGACACAAATACACCTATTGGATGCACAAGATTGCATAAAAACCCTAATTGGACAAGAATAAGACTAGGGAGGACGAAAATGACCTAAATGTTCATCCAATGACACAAATGAACTTATTGGATGCACAAGGTTGGTTAAAAACCTTAGTTGGACAAGAATAAGCCTAGGGAGGACGAAAATGACCTAAATGTTCAACCAATGACACAATTGAACTTATTGGATGCACAAGGTTGGTTACAAACCCTAATTGGACAAGAATAAGCCTAGAGAGGACGAAAATGATCTAAATGTTCGTCCAATTACACAAACACACCTATTGGATGCACAAGATTGCATAAAAACCCTAATTGGACAAGAATAAGACAAGGTTGGATGAAAATGACCTAAATGTTCCTCCAATGACACAAACACACCTATTGGATGCACAAGATTGCATAAAAACCCTTATTGGACAAGAATAAGACTAGGGAGGACGAAAATGACCTAAATGTTCCTCCAATGACACAAATGAACTTATTGGATGCACAAGATTGGCTAAAAACCCTAATTGGATAAGAATAAGCCTAGGGAGGAAGAAAAAAGACCTAAATGTTCATCCAATGACACAAATGAACTTATTGGATGCACAAGATTGGTTAAAAACCCTAATTGGACAAGAATAAGCCTAGGGAGGACGAAAATGACCTAAATGTTCATCCAATGACACAAATCAACTTATTGGATGCTCATGATTGGTTAAAAACCCAAATTGGACAAGAATAATCCTAGGGAGGAAAAAAATGACCTAAATGTTCCTCCAATGTCACAAATAAACTTATTGGATGCACCAGATTGGCTAAAAACCCTAATTGGATAAGAATAAGCCTAGGGAGGACGAAAATGACCTAAATGTTCATCCAATGACACAAATGAACTTATTGGATGCACAAGATTGGTTAAAAACCCTAATTGGACAAGAATAAGCCTAGGGAGGACGAAAATGACCTAAATGTTCATCCAATGACACAAATCAACTTATTGGATGCTCATGATTGGTTAAAAACCCTAATTGGACAAGAATAATCCTAGGGAGGAAAAAAATGACCTAAATGTTCCTCCTATGTCACAAATGAACTTATTGGATGCACCAGATTGGCTAAAACCCCTAATTGGATAAGAATAAGCCTATGGAGGACGAAAATGACCTAAATGTTCATCCAATAACACAAACGAACTTATTGGATCCACAAGATTGGTTAAAAACCCTAATTGGACAAGAATAAGCCTAGGGAGGACGAAAATGACCTAAATGTTCATCCAATGACACAAATCAACTTATTGGATACACATGATTGGTTAAAAACACTAATTGGACAAGAATAAGCCTAGGGAGGACGAAAATGACCTAAATGTTCGTCCAATGACACAAAGGCACCTCTTCGATGCACAACATTGCATAAAAACTCTAATTGGACAAGAATAAGACTAGGGAGGACGAAAATGACCTAAATGTTCCTCCAATGACACAAACACACCTATTGGATGCACAAGATTGCATAAAAACCCTAATTGGACAAGAATAAAACTAGGGAGGACAAAAATGACCTAAATGTTCATCCAATGGCACAAATGAACTTATTGGATGCACAAGATTGGTTAAAAACCCTAATTGGACAAGAATAAGCATAGGGAGGACGAAAATGACCTAAATGTTCATCCAATGACACAAACACACATATTGGATTCACATGATTGCTTAAAACCCTAATTGGAAAAGAATACGACTAGGGAGGATGAAAATGACCTAAATGTTCATCCAATGACACAAATGAACTTATTGGATGCACAAGATTGGTTAAAAACCCTAATTGGACAAGAATAAGCCTAGGGAGGAAGAAAAAAGACCTAAATGTTCATCCAATGACACAAATGAACTTATTGGATGCACAAGATTGGTTAAAAACCCTAATTGGACAAGAATAAGCAAAGGGAGGACGAAAATGACCTAAATGTTCGTCCAATGACACAACACACCTATTGGATACACAAGATTGCATAAAAACCCTAATTGGACAAGAATAAGACTAGGGAGGACGAAAATGACCTAAATGTTCCTCCAATGACACAAATGAACTTATTGGATGCACAAGGTTGGTTAAAAACCCTAATTGGACAAGAATAAGCCTAGGGAGGACGAAAATGTGCTAAATGTTCAACCAATTACACAAATGAACTTATTGGATGCACAAGGTTGGTTAAAACCCCTAATTGGACAAGAATAAAACTAGGGAGGACGAAAATGACCTAAATGTTTATCCAATGACACAAACACACCTATTGGATGCACAAGATTGGTTAAAAACCCTAATTGGACAAGAATAAGCCTATGGAAGACGAAAATGACATAAATGTTCATCCAATGACACAAATGAACTTATTGGATGCACAAGATTGGTTAAAAACCCTAATTGGACAAGAATAAGCCTAGGGAGGACAAAAATGACCTAAATGTTCATCCAATGACACAAATCAACTTATTGGATGCACATGATTGGTTAAAAACCATAATTGGACAAGAATAAGACTAGGGAGGACGAAAATGACCTAAATGTTCATCCAATGGCACAAATGAACTTATTGGATGCACAAGATTGGTTAAAAACCCTAATTGGACGAGAATAAGCATAGGGAGGACGAAAATGACCTAAATGTTCATCCAATGACACAAATCAACTTATTGGATGCACATGATTGGTTAAAAACCCTAGTTGGACAAGAATAAGCCTAGGGAGGACGAAAATGACCAAAATGTTCGTCCAATGACACAAACACACCTATTGGATGCACAAGATTGCATAAAAACCCTAATTGGACAAGAATAAGACTAGGGAGGACGAAAATGACCTAAATGTTCATCCAATGACACAAATGAACTTATTGGATACACAAGATTGGTTAAAAACCCTAATTGGACAAGAATAAGCCTTGGGAGGACGAAAATGACCTAAATGATCGTCCAATGACACAAATACACCTATTGGATGCACAAGATTGCATAAAAACCCTAATTGGACAAGAATAAGACTAGGTTGGATGAAAATGACCTAAATGTTCCTCCAATGACACAAACACACCTATTGGATGCACATGATTGGTTAAAAACCCTAATTGGATAAGAATAAGCCTAGGGAGGACGAAAATGACCTAAATGTTCGTCCAATGACACAAGCACACCTATTGGATGCACAACATTGCATAAAAACCCTAATTGGACAAGAATAAGACTAGGGAGGACGAAAATGACCTAAATGTTCAACCAATGACACAATTGAATTTATTGGATGCACAAGGTTGGTTACAAACCCTAATTGGACAAGAATAAGCCTAGGGAGGACGAAAATGATCTAAATGTTTGTCCAATGACACAAACACACCTATTGGATGCACAAGATTGCATAAAAACCCTAATTGGACAAGAATAAGACTAGGGAGGACGAAAATGACCTAAATGTTCATCCAATGACACAAATGAACTTATTGGATGCACAAGATTGGTTAGAAACCCTAATTGGACAAGAATAAGCCTAGGGAGGAAGAAAAAAGACCTAAATGTTCATCCAATGACATAAATGAACTTATTGGATGCACAAGATTGGTTAAAAACCCTAATTGAACAAGAATAAGCCTAGGGAGGACGAAAATGACCTAAATGTTCATCCAATGACACAAATCAACTTATTGGATGCTCATGATTGGTTAAAAACCCTAATTGGACAAGAATAAGCCTAGGGAGGAAGAAAAAAGACCTAAATGTTCATCCAATGACACAAATGAACTTATTGGATGCACAAGATTGGTTAAAAACCCTAATTGGACAAGAATAAGCAAAGGGAGGACGAAAATGACCTAAATGTTCGTCCAATGACACAACACACCTATTGGATACACAAGATTGCATAAAAACCCTAATTGGACAAGAATAAGACTAGGGAGGACGAAAATGACCTAAATGTTCCTCCAATGTCACAAATGAACTTATTGGATGCACCAGATTGGCTAAAAACCCTAATTGGATTAGAATAAGCCTAGGGAGGACGAAAATGACCTAAATGTTCATCCAATGACACAAACAAACTTATTGGATGCACAAGATTGGTTAAAAACCCTAATTGGACAAGAATAAGCCTAGGGAGGACGAAAATGACCTAAATGTTCATCCAATGACACAAACGAACTTATTGGATGCACAAGATTGGTTAAAAACCCTAATTGGACAAGAATAAGCCTAGGGAGGACGAAAATGACCTAAATGTTCATCCAATGACACAAATCAACTTATTGGATGCACAAGATTGCATAAAAACCCTAATTGGACAAGAATAAAACTAGGGAGGACAAAAATGACCTAAATGTTCATCCAATGGCACAAATGAACTTATTGGATGCACAAGATTGGTTAAAAACCCTAATTGGACAAGAATAAGCATAGGGAGGACCAAAATGACCTAAATGTTCATCCAATGACACAAACACACATATTGGATTCACATGATTGCTTAAAACCCTAATTGGAAAAGAATAAGACTAGGGAGGATGAAAATGACCTAAATGTTCATCCAATGACACAAATGAACTTATTGGATGCACAAGATTGGTTAAAAACCCTAATTGGACAAGAATAAGCCTAGGGAGGACGAAAATGACCTAAATGTTCATCTAATGACACAAAAGAACTTATTGGATGCACAAGATTGGTTAAAAACCCTAATTGGACAAGAATAAGCCTAGGGAGGACGAAAATGACCTAAATGTTCATCCAATGACACAAATGAACTTATTGGATGCACAAGATTGGTTAAAAACCCTAATTGGACAAGAATAAGCCTAGGGAGGACGAAAATGACCTAAATGTTCGTCCAATGACACAAACACACCTATAGGATGCACAAGATTGCATAAAAATCCTAATTGGACAAGAACAAGCCTAGGGAGGACGAAAATGACCTAAATGTTCGTCCAATGACACAAACACACCTATTGGATGCACAAGATTGCATAAAAACCCTAATTGGACAAGAATAAGACTAGGGAGGACGAAAATGACCTAAATGTTCCTCCAATGACATAAACACACCTATTGGATGCACAAGATTGCATAAAAACCCTAATAGGACAAGAATTAGACTAGGGAGGACGAAAATGACCTAAATGTTCATCCAATGACAGAAATGAACTTATTGGATGCACAAGATTGGTTTAAAAACCCTAATTGGGCAAGAATAAGCTTATGGAGGACGAAAATGACCTAAATGTTTGTCCAATGACACAAACACACCTATTGGATGCACAAGATTGCATAAAAACCCTAATTGGACAAGAATAAGACTAGGGAGGACGAAAATGACCTAAATGTTCATCTAATGACACAAATGAACTTATTGGATGCACAAGATGGGTTGAAAACCCTAATTGGACAAGAATAAGCCTAGGGAGGACGAAAATGACCTAAATGTTCATCCAATGACACAAATGAACTTATTGGATGCACAAGATTGGTTAAAAACCCTAATTGGACAAGAATAAGCCTAGGGAGGACGAAAATGACCTAAATGTTCCTCCTATGACACAAATGAACTTATTGGATGCACAAGATTGGTTAAAAACCCTAATTGGACAAGAATAAGCCTAGGGAAGACGAAAATGACCTAAATGTTCGTCCAGTGACACAAACACACCTATTGGATGCACAAGATTGCATAAAATCCCTAATTGGACAAGAATAAGACTAGGGAGGACGAAAATGACCTAAATGTTCCTCCAATGACACAAACACACCTATTGGATGCACAAGATTGCATAAAAACCCTAATTAGACAAGAATAAGACTAGGGAGGACGAAAATGACCTAAATGTTCATCCAATGACACAAATGAACTTATTGGATCCACAAGATTAGTTAAAAACCCTAATTGGACAAGAATAAGCATATGGAGGACGAAAATGACCTGAATGTTCATCCAATGACAGAAACACACATATTGGATGCACAAGATTGCATAAAAACCCTAATTGGACAAGAATAAGACTAGGGAGGACGACAATGAACTAAATGTTCATCCAATGACACAAATGAACTTATTGGATGCACAAGATTGGTTAAAAACCCTAATTGGACAAGAATAAGCCTAGGGATGACGAAAATGACCTAAATGTTCGTCCAATGACACAAACACACCTATTGGATGCACAAGATTGCATAAAAACCCTAATTGGACAAGAATAAGCCTAGTGAGGACGAAAATGACCTAAATGTTCGTCCAATGACACAAACACACCTATTGGATGCACAAGATTGCATAAAAACCCTAATTGGACAAGAATATGCCTAGGGAGGACGAAAATGACCTAAATGTTCATCCAATGACACAACTAAACTTATTGGATACACAAGATTGGTTGAAAACCCTAATTGGACAAGAATAAGCCTAGGGAGGACGAAAATGACCTAAATGTTCATCCAATGACACAAATGAACTTATTGGATGCACAAGATTGGTTGAAAACCCTAATTGGACAAGAATAAGCCTAGGGAGGATGAAAATGACCTAAATGTTCATCCAATGACACAAATGAACTTATTGGATGCACAAGATTGGTTAAAAACTATAATTGGACAAGAATAAGCCTAGGGAGGACGAAAATGACCTAAATGTTCATCCAATGACACAAATGAACTTATTGGATGCACAAGATTGGTTAAAAACCCTAATTGGACAAGAATAAGCCTAGGGAGGACGAAAATGACCTAAATGTTCGTCCAATGACACAAACACACCTATTGGATGCACAAGATTGCATAAAAACCCTAATTGGACAAGAATAAGACTAGGGATGACGAAAATGACCTAAATGTCCATCCAATGACACAAATGAACTTATTGGATGCACAAGATTGGTTAAAAACCCTAATTGGACAAGAATAAGCCTAGGGAGGACGAAAATGACCTAAATGTTCGTCCAATGACACAAACACACCTATTGGATGCACAAGATTGCATAAAAACCCTAATTGGACAAGAATAAGACTAGGGAGGACGAAAATAACCTAAATGTTCTTCCAATGACACAAACACACCTATTGGGTGCACAAGATTGCATAAAAACCCTAATTCGACAAGAATAAGACTAGGGAGGACGAAAATGACCTAAATGTTCATCCAATGACACAAATGAACTTATTGGATGCACAAGATTGGTTAAAAACCCTAATTGGACAAGAATAAGCCTAGGGAGGACGAAAATGACCTAAATGTTCATCCAATGACACAAATACACCTATTGGATGCACAAGATTGGTTAAAAACCCTAATTGGACAAGAATATGCCTAGGGAGGACGAAAATGACCTAAATGTTCATCCAATGACAGATATGAACTTATTGGAAGCACAAGATTGCTTAAAAACCCTAATTGGACAAGAATAAGCCTAGGGAGGACGAAAATGACCTAAATGTTCATCCAATGACACAAACACACCTATTGGATGCACAAGATTGGTTAAAAACCCTAATTGGACAAGAATAAGCCTAGGGAGGACGAAAATGACCTAAATGTTCATCCAATGACACAAATGAACTAATTGGATGCACAAGATTGGTTAAAAACCCTAATTGGACAAGAATAAGCCTAGGGAGGACGAAAATGACCAAAATGTTCGTCCAATGACACAAACACACCTATTGGATGCACAAGATTGCATAAAAACCCTAATTGGACAAGAATAAGACTAGGGAGGACGAAAATGACCTAAATGTTCATCCAATGACACAAATGAACTTATTGGATGCACAAGATTGGTTAAAAACCCTAATTGGACAAGAATAAGCCTAGGGATGACGAAAATGACCTAAATGTTCGTCCAATGAGACAAGCACACCTATTGGATACACAAGATTGCATAAAAACCCTAATTGGACAAGAATAAGACTAGGGAGGACGAAAATGACCTAAATGTTCCTCCAATGACACAAACACACCTATTGGATGCACAAGATTGCATAAAAACCATAATTGGACAAGAATAAGACTAGGGAGGACGAAAATGACCTAAATGTTCATCCAATGACACAAATGAACTTATTGGATGCACAAGATTGGTTAACAACCCTAATTGGACAAGAATAAGCATAGGGAGGACGAAAATGACCTAAATCTTCGTGCAATGACACAAACACAACTATTGGATGCACAAGATTGCATAAAAACCCTAATTGGACAAGAATAAGACTAGGGAGGACGAAAATGACCTAAATGTTCCTCCAATGACACAAACACACCTATTGGATGCACAAGATTGCATAAAAACCCTAATTGGAAAAGAATAAGACTAGGGAGGACGAAAATGACCTAAATGTTCATCCAATGACACAAATGAACTTATTGGATGCACAAGATTGGTTAAAAACCCTAATTGGACAAGAATAAGCCTAGGGAGGAAGAAAAAAGACCTAAATGTTCATCCAATGACACAAATGAACTTATTGGATGCACAAGATTGGTTAAAAACCCTAATTGGACAAGAATAAGCAAAGGGAGGACGAAAATGACCTAAATGTTCGTCCAATGACACAACACACCTATTGGATACACAAGATTGCATAAAAACCCTAATTGGACAAGAATAAGACTAGGGAGGACGAAAATGACCTAAATGTTCCTCCAATGACACAAATGAACTTATTGGATGCACAAGGTTGGTTAAAAACCCTAATTGGACAAGAATAAGCCTAGGGAGGACGAAAATGACCTAAATGTTTATCCAATGACACAAACACACCTATTGGATGCACAAGATTGGTTAAAAACCCTAATTGGACAAGAATAAGCCTAGGGAAGACGAAAATGACATAAATGTTCATCCAATGACACAAATGAACTTATTGGATGCACAAGATTGGTTAAAAACCCTAATTGGACAAGAATAAGCCTAGGGAGGACAAAAATGACCTAAATGTTCATCCAATGACACAAATCAACTTATTGGATGCACATGATTGGTTAAAAACCCTAATTGGACAAGAATAAGACTAGGGAGGACGAAAATGACCTAAATGTTCATCCAATGGCACAAATGAACTTAATGGATGCACAAGATTGGTTAAAAACCCTAATTGGACGAGAATAAGCATAGGGAGGACGAAAATGACCTAAATGTTCATCCAATGACACAAATCAACTTATTGGATGCACATGATTGGTTAAAAACCCTAGTTGGACAAGAATAAGCCTAGGGAGGACGAAAATGACCAAAATGTTCGTCCAATGACACAAACACACCTATTGGATGCACAAGATTGCATAAAAACCCTAATTGGACAAGAATAAGACTAGGGAGGACGAAAATGACCTAAATGTTCATCCAATGACACAAATGAACTTATTGGATACACAAGATTGGTTAAAAACCCTAATTGGACAAGAATAAGCCTTGGGAGGACGAAAATGACCTAAATGATCGTCCAATGACACAAATACACCTATTGGATGCACAAGATTGCATAAAAACCCTAATTGGACAAGAATAAGACTAGGTTGGATGAAAATGACCTAAATGTTCCTCCAATGACACAAACACACCTATTGGATGCACATGACTGGTTAAAAACCCTAATTGGATAAGAATAAGCCTAGGGAGGACGAAAATGACTAAATGTTCGTCCAATGACACAAACACACCTATTGGATGCACAACATTGCATAAAAACCCTAATTGGACAAGAATAAGACTAGGGAGGACGAAAATGACCTAAATGTTCATCCAATGACACAAATGAACTTATTGGATGCACAAGGTTGGTTAAAAACCCTAATTGGACAAGAATAAGCCTAGGGAGGACGAAAATGACCTAAATGTTCAACCAATGACACAATTGAATTTATTGGATGCACAAGGTTGGTTACAAACCCTAATTGGACAAGAATAAGCCTAGGGAGGACGAAAATGATCTAAATGTTCGTCCAATTACACAAACACACCTATTGGATGCACAAGATTGCATAAAAACCCTAATTGGACAAGAATAAGACTAGGTTGGATGAAAATGACCTAAATGTTCCTCCAATGACACAAACACACCTATTGGATGCACATGATTGGTTAAAAACCCTAATTGGATAAGAATAAGCCTAGGGAGGACGAAAATGACCTAAATGTTTGTCCAATGACACAAACACACCTATTGGATGCACAAGATTGCATAAAAACCCTAATTAGACAAGAATAAGACTAGGGAGGACGAAAATGACCTAAATGTTCATCCAATGACACAAATGAACTTATTGGATGCACAAGATTGGTTAGAAACCCTAATTGGACAAGAATAAGCCTAGGGAGGAAGAAAAAAGACCTAAATGTTCATCCAATGACACAAATGAACTTATTGGATGCACAAGATTGGTTAAAAACCCTAATTGGACAAGAATAAGCCTAGGGAGGACGAAAATGACCTAAATGTTCATCCAATGACACAAATCAACTTATTGGATGCTCATGATTGGTTAAAAACCCTAATTGGACAAGAATAATCCTAGGGAGGAAAAAAATGACCTAAATGTTCCTCCAATGTCACAAATGAACTTATTGGATGCACCAGATTGGCTAAAAACCCTAATTGGATAAGAATAAGCCTAGGGAGGACGAAAATGACCTAAATGTTCATCCAATGACACAAACAAACTTATTGGATGCACAAGATTGGTTAAAAACCCTAATTGGACAAGAATAAGCCTAGGGAGGACGAAAATGACCTAAATGTTCATCCAATGACACAAACGAACTTATTGGATGCACAAGATTGGTTAAAAACCCTAATTGGACAAGAATAAGCCTAGGGAGGACGAAAATGACCTAAATGTTCATCCAATGACACAAATCAACTTATTGGAAGCACATGATTGGTTAAAAACACTAATTGGACAAGAATAAGCCTAGGGAGGACGAAAATGACCTAAATGTTCGTCCAATGACACAAACGCACCTATTCGATGCACAAGATTGCATAAAAACCCTAATTGGACAAGAATAAGACTAGGGAGGACGAAAATGACCTAAATGTTCCTCCATTGACACAAACACACCTATTGGATGCACAAGATTGCATAAAAACCCTAATTGGACAACAATAAAACTACGGAGGACAAAAATGACCTAAATGTTCATCCAATGGCACAAATGAACTTATTGGATGCACAAGATTGGTTAAAAACCCTAATTGGACAAGAATAAGCATAGGGAGGACGAAAATGACCTAAATGTTCATCCAATGACACAAACACACATATTGGATTCACATGATTGCTTAAAACCCTAATTGGAAAAGAATAAGACTAGGGAGGATGAAAATGACCTAAATGTTCATCCAATGACACAAATGAACTTATTGGATGCACAAGATTGGTTAAAAACCCTAATTGGACAAGAATAAGCCTAGGGAGGAAGAAAAAAGACCTAAATGTTCATCCAATGACACAAATGAACTTATTGGATGCACAAGATTGGTTAAAAACCCTAATTGGACAAGAATAAGCAAAGGGAGGACGAAAATGACCTAAATGTTCGTCCAATGACACAACACACCTATTGGATACACAAGATTGCATAAAAACCCTAATTGGACAAGAATAAGACTAGGGAGGACGAAAATGACCTAAATGTTCCTCCAATGACACAAATGAACTTATTGGATGCACAAGGTTGGTTAAAAACCCTAATTGGACAAGAATAAGCCTAGGGAGGACGAAAATGACCTAAATGTTTATCCAATGACACAAACACACCTATTGGATGCACAAGATTGGTTAAAAACCCTAATTGGACAAGAATAAGCCTAGGGAAGACGAAAATGACATAAATGTTCATCCAATGACACAAATGAACTTATTGGATGCACAAGATTGGTTAAAAACCCTAATTGGACAAGAATAAGCCTAGGGAGGACAAAAATGACCTAAATGTTCATCCAATGACACAAATCAACTTATTGGATGCACATGATTGGTTAAAAACCCTAATTGGACAAGAATAAGACTAGGGAGGACGAAAATGACCTAAATGTTCATCCAATGGCACAAATGAACTTAATGGATGCACAAGATTGGTTAAAAACCCTAATTGGACGAGAATAAGCATAGGGAGGACGAAAATGACCTAAATGTTCATCCAATGACACAAATCAACTTATTGGATGCACATGATTGGTTAAAAACCCTAGTTGGACAAGAATAAGCCTAGGGAGGACGAAAATGACCAAAATGTTCGTCCAATGACACAAACACACCTATTGGATGCACAAGATTGCATAAAAACCCTAATTGGACAAGAATAAGACTAGGGAGGACGAAAATGACCTAAATGTTCATCCAATGACACAAATGAACTTATTGGATACACAAGATTGGTTAAAAACCCTAATTGGACAAGAATAAGCCTTGGGAGGACGAAAATGACCTAAATGATCGTCCAATGACACAAATACACCTATTGGATGCACAAGATTGCATAAAAACCCTAATTGGACAAGAATAAGACTAGGTTGGATGAAAATGACCTAAATGTTCCTCCAATGACACAAACACACCTATTGGATGCACATGACTGGTTAAAAACCCTAATTGGATAAGAATAAGCCTAGGGAGGACGAAAATGACTAAATGTTCGTCCAATGACACAAACACACCTATTGGATGCACAACATTGCATAAAAACCCTAATTGGACAAGAATAAGACTAGGGAGGACGAAAATGACCTAAATGTTCATCCAATGACACAAATGAACTTATTGGATGCACAAGATTGGTTAAAAACCCTAATTGGACAAGAATAAGCCTAGGGAGGACGAAAATGACCTAAATGTTCATCCAATAACACAAATGAACTTATTGGATGCACAAGATTGGTTAAAAACCCTAATTGGACAAGAATAAGCCTAGGGAGGACGAAAATGACCAAAATGTTCATCCAATGACACAAATGAACTTATTGGATGCACAAGATTGGTTAAAAACCCTAATTGGACAAGAATAAGGTTAGGGAGGACGAAAATGACCTAAATGTTCGTCCAATGACACAAACACACCTATTGGATGCACAAGATTGCATAAAATCCCTAATTGGACAAGAATAAGACTAGGGAGGACGAAAATGACCTAAATGTTCCTCCAATGACACAAACACACCTATTGGATGCACAAGGTTGCATAAAAACCGTAATTGGACAAGAATAAGACTAGGGAGGACGAAAATGACCTAAATGTTCATCCAATGACACAAATGAACTTATTGGATGCACAAGATTGGTTAAAAACCCTAATTGGACAAGAATAAGCCTAGGGAGGACGAAAATGACCTAAATGTTTGTCCAATGACACAAACACACCTATTAGATGCACAAGATTGCATAAAAACCCTAATTGGATAAGAATAAGACTAGGGAGAACGAAAATGACCTAAATGTTCCTCCAATGACACAAACACACCTATTGGATGCACAAGATTGCATAAAAACCCTAATTCGACAAGAATAAGACTAGGGAGGACGAAAATGACCTAAATGTTCATCCAATGACACAAATGAACTTATTGGATGCACAAGGTTGGTTAAAAACCCTAATTGGACAAGAATAAGCCTAGGGAGGACGAAAATGACCTAAATGTTCGTCCAATGACACAAACACACCGATTGGATGCACAAGATTGCATAAAAACCCTAATTGGACAAGAATAAGACTAGGGAGGACGAAAATGACCTAAATGTTCCTCCAATGACACAAACACACCTATTGGATGCACAAGATTGCATAAAAACCCTAATTCTACAAGAATAAGACTAGGGAGGACGAAAATGACCTAAATGTTCATCCAATGACACAAATGAACTTATTGGATGCACAAGATTGGTTAAAAACCCTAATTGGACAAGAATAAGCCTAGGGAGGACGAAAATGACCTAAATGTTCGTCCAATGACACAAACACACCTATTGGATGCACAAGATTGCATAAAAACCCTAATTGGACAAGAATAAGACTAGGGAGGACGAAAATGACCTAAATGTTCCTCCAATGACACAAACACACCTATTGGATGCACAAGATTGCATAAAAACCCTAATTGGACAAGAATAAGACTAGGGAGGACGAAAATGACCTAAATGTTCATCCAATGACACAAATGAAATTATTGGATGCACAAGATTGGTTAAAAACCCTAATTGGACAAAAATAAGTCTAGGGAGGACGAAAATGACCTAAATGTTCGTCCAATGACACAAACACACCTATTGGATGCACAAGATTGCATAAAAACCCTAATTGGACAAGAATAAGACTAGGGAGGACGAAAATGACCTAAATGTTCATCCAATGACACAAATGAACTTATTGGATGCACAAGATTGGTTAAAAACCCTAATTGGACAAGAATAAGCCTAGGGATGACGAAAATGACCTAAATGTTCGTCCAATGAGACAAGCACACCTATTGGATACACAAGATTGCATAAAAACCCTAATTGGACAAGAATAAGACTAGGGAGGACGAAAATGACCTAAATGTTCCTCCAATGACACAAACACACCTATTGGATGCACAAGATTGCATAAAAACCATAATTGGACAAGAATAAGACTAGGGAGGACGAAAATGACCTAAATGTTCATCCAATGACACAAATGAACTTATTGGATGCACAAGATTGGTTAACAACCCTAATTGGACAAGAATAAGCATAGGGAGGACGAAAATGACCTAAATCTTCGTGCAATGACACAAACACAACTATTGGATGCACAAGATTGCATAAAAACCCTAATTGGACAAGAATAAGACTAGGGAGGACGAAAATGACCTAAATGTTCCTCCAATGACACAAACACACCTATTGGATGCACAAGATTGCATAAAAACCCTAATTGGAAAAGAATAAGACTAGGGAGGACGAAAATGACCTAAATGTTCATCCAATGACACAAATGAACTTATTGGATGCACAAGATTGGTTAAAAACCCTAATTGGACAAGAATAAGCCTAGGGAGGAAGAAAAAAGACCTAAATGTTCATCCAATGACACAAATGAACTTATTGGATGCACAAGATTGGTTAAAAACCCTAATAGGACAAGAATAAGCATAGGGAGGACGAAAATGACCTAAATGTTCGTCCAATGACAAACACACCTATTGGATGCACAAGATTGCATAAAAACCCTAATTGGACAAGAAGAAGACTAGGGAGGACGAAAATGACCTAAATGTTCCTCCAATGACACAAATGAACTTATTGGATGCACAAGGTTGGTTAAAAACCCTAATTGGACAAGAATAAGCCTAGGGAGGACGAAAATGACCTAAATGTTTGTCTAATGACACAAATGAACTTATTGGATGCACAAGGTTGGTTAAAAACCCTAATTGGACAAGAATAAGCCTAAGGAGGACGAAAATCACCTAAATGTTCGTCCAATGACACAAACACACCTATTGGATGCACAAGATTGCATAAAAACCCTAATTGGACAAGAATAAGACTAGGGAGGACGAAAATGACCTAAATGTTCCTCCAATGACACAAATGAACTTATTGGATGCACAAGGTTGGTTAAAAACCCTAATTGGACAAGAATAAGCATAGGGAGGACGAAAATGTCCTAAATGTTCAACCAATTACACAAATGAACTTATTGGATGCACAAGGTTGGTTAAAACCCCTAATTGGACAAGAATAAGCATAGGGAGGACGAAAATGACCTAAATGTTCATCCAATGACACAAACACACATATTGGATTCACATGATTGCTTAAAACCCTAATTGGAAAAGAATAAGACTAGGGAGGATGAAAATGACCTAAATGTTCATCCAATGACACAAATGAACTTATTGGATGCACAAGATTGGTTAAAAACCCTAATTGGACAAGAATAAGCCTAGGGAGGAAGAAAAAAGACCTAAATGTTCATCCAATGACACAAATGAACTTATTGGATGCACAAGATTGGTTAAAAACCCTAATTGGACAAGAATAAGCAAAGGGAGGACGAAAATGACCGAAATGTTCGTCCAATGACACAACACACCTATTGGATACACAAGATTGCATAAAAACCCTAATTGGACAAGAATAAGACTAGGGAGGACGAAAATGACCTAAATGTTCCTCCAATGACACAAATGAACTTATTGGATGCACAAGGTTGGTTAAAAACCCTAATTGGACAAGAATAAGCCTAGGGAGGACGAAAATGTGCTAAATGTTCAACCAATTACACAAATGAACTTATTGGATGCACAAGGTTGGTTAAAAACCCTAATTGAACAAGATTAAGACTAGGGAGGACGAAAATGACCTAAATGTTTATCCAATGACACAAACACACCTATTGGATGCACAAGATTGGTTGAAAACCCCAATTGGACAAGAATAAGCCTAGGGAGGACAAAAATGACCTAAATGTTCATCCAATGACACAAATCAACTTATTGGATGCACATGATTGGTTAAAAACCGTAATTGGACAAGAATAAGCCTAGGGAGGACGAAAATGACCTAAATGTTCGTCCAATGACACAAACACACCTATTGGATGCACAAGATTGCATAAAAACCCTAATTGGACAAGAATAAGACTAGGGAGGACGAAAATGACCTAAATGTCCCTCCAATGACACAAACACACCTATTGGATGCACAAGATTTCATAAAAACCCTAATTGGACAAGAATAAGACTAGGGAGGACGAAAATGACCTAAATGTTCATCCAATGGCACAAATGAACTTATTGGATGCACCAGATTGGCTAAAAACCATAATTGGATAAGAATAAGCCTATGGAGGACGAAAATGACCTAAATGTTCATCCAATGGCACAAATGAACTTATTGGATGCACAAGATTGGTTAAAAACCATAATTGGACAAGAATAAGCATAGGGAGGACGAAAATGACCTAAATGTTCATCCAATGACACAAACACACATATTGGATTCACATGATTGCTTAAAACCCTAATTGGAAATGAATAAGACTAGGGAGGATGAAAATGACCTAAATGTTCATCCAATGACACAAAGGAACTTATTGGATGCACATGATTGGTTAAAAACCCTAATTGGACAAGAATAAGCTTAGGGAGGAAGAAAGAAGACCTAAATGTTCATCCAATGACACAAATGAACTTATTGGATGCACAAGATTGGTTAAAAACCCTAATTGGACAAGAATAAGCATAGGGAGGACGAAAATGACCTGAATGTTCGTCCAATGACACAACACACCTATTGGATGCACAAGATTGCCTAAAAACCCTAAATAGACAAGAATAAGACTAGGGAGGACGAAAATGACCTAAATGTTCCTCCAATGACACAAATGAACTTATTGGATGCACAAGGTTGGTTAAAAACCCTAATTGGACAAGAATAAGCCTAGGGAGGACGAAAATGTCCTAAATGTTAAACCAATTACACAAATGAACTTATTGGATGCACAAGGTTGGTTAAAACCCCTAATTGGACAAGAATAAGACTAGGGAGGACGAAAATGACCTAAATGTTTATCCAATGACACAAACACACATATTGGATGCACAAGATTGGTTAAAAACCGTAATTGGACAAGAATACGCCTAGGGAAGACGAAAATGACTTAAATGTTCATCCAATGACACAAATGAACTTATTGGATGCACAAGATTGGTTAAAAACCCTAATAGGAAAAGAATAAGCCTAGGGAGGACGAAAATGACCTAAATGTTCATCCAATGACACAAATCAACTTATCGGATGCACATGACTGGTTAAAAACCCTAATTGGACAAGAATAAGCCTAGGGAGGACGAAAATGACCTAAATGTTCGTCCAATGACAGAAATGAACTTATTGGATGCACAAGATTGCATAAAAACCCTAATTGGACAAGATTAAGACTAGGGAGGGCGAAAATGACCTAAATGTTCATCCAATGACACAAATGAACTTATTGGATGCACAAGGTTGGTTAAAAACCCTAATTGGACAAGAATATGCCTAGGCAGGACGAAAATGACCTAAATGTTCGTCTAATGACACAAATGAACTTATTGGATGCACAAGGTTGGTTAAAAACCCTAATTGGACTAGAATAAGCCTAAGGAGGACGAAA
Source organism: Cicer pinnatifidum (assembly GCA_037974775.1). Lineage (NCBI taxonomy): Eukaryota > Viridiplantae > Streptophyta > Magnoliopsida > Fabales > Fabaceae > Cicer > Cicer pinnatifidum. Next base: position 240,511 of record JBBPBR010000131.1, on the reverse strand, counting down.
ATGACCAAAATGTTCGTCCAATGACACAAACACACCTATTGGATGCACAAGATTGCATAAAAACCCTAATTGGACAAGAATAAGACTAGGGAGGATGAAAATGACCTAAATGTTCCTCCAATGACACAAATGAACTTATTGGATGCACAAGGTTGGTTAAAAACCCTAATTGGACAAGAATAAGCCTAGGGAGGACGAAAATGACCTAAATGTTCATCCAATGACACAAATCAACTTATTGGATGCACATGATTGGTTAAAAACCCTAATTGGACAAGAATAAGCCTAGGGAGGACGAAAATGACCTAAATGTTCGTCCAATGACACAAACACACCTATTGGATGCACTAGATTGCATAAAAACCCTAATTGGAAAAGAATAAGACTAGGGAGGACGAAAATGACATAAATGTTCATCCAATGACACAAATGAACTTATTGGATGCACCAGATTGGCTAAAAACGCTAATTGGATAAGAATAAGCCTATGGAGGACGAAAATGACCTAAATGTTCATCCAATGACACAAACGAACTTATTGGATGCACAAGATTGGTTAAGAACCCTAATTGGACAAGAATAAGCCTAGGGAGGACGAAAATGACCTAAATGTTCATCCAATGACACAAATCAACTTATTGGATGCACATGATTGGTTAAAAACCCTAATTGGACAAGAATAAGCCTAGGGAGGACGAAAATGACCTAAATGTTCGTCCAATGACACAAACACACCTATTGGATGCACAAGATTGGTTAAAAACCCTAATTGGACAAGAATAAGCCTAGCGAGGACGAAAATGACCTAAATGTTCATCCAATGACACAAATCAACTTATTGGATGCACATGATTGGTTAAAAACCCAAATTGGACAAGAATAAGCCTAGGGAGGACGAAAATGACCTAAATGTTCATCCAATGACACAAATGAACTAATTGGAAGCACAAGATTGGTTAAAAACCCTAATTGGACAAGAATAAGCCTAGGGAGGACGAAAATGACCTAAATGTTCATCCAATGACACAAATCAACTTATTGGATGCACATGATTGGTTAAAAACACTAATTGGACAAGAATAAGCCTAGGGAGGACGAAAATGACCTAAATGTTCATCCAATGACACAAATCAACTTATTGGATGCACATGATTGGCTAAAAACCCTAATTGGACAAGAATAAGCCTAGGGAGGACGAAAATGACCTAAATGTTCATCCAATGATACAAATCAACTTATTGGATGCACAAGATTGGCTAAAAACCCTAATTGGACAAGAATAAGCCTACGGAGGACGAAAATGACCTAAATGTTCATCCAATGACACAAATGAACTTATTGGATGCACAAGATTTGTTAAAAACCCTAATTGGAGAAGAATAAGCATAGGGAGGACGAAAATGACCTAAATGTTCATCCAATGACACAAACACACATATTGGATGCACAAGATTTGTTAAAAACCCAAATTATACAAGAATAAGCCTAGGGAGGACGAAAATTACCTAAATATTCAACCAATGACACAAATGAACTTATTGGATGAACAAGATTGGTTAAAAACACTAATTGGACAAGAATAAGCCTAGGGAGGACGAAAATGACCTAAATGTTCATCCAATGACACAAATCAACTTATTGGATGCACATGATTGGTTAAAAACCCAAATTGGACAAGAATAAGCCTAGGGAGGACGAAAATGACCTAAATGTTCATCCAATGACACAAATGAACTTATTGGATGCACAAGATTGGTTAAAAACCCTAATTGGACAAGAATAAGCCTAGGGAGGACGAAAATGACCTAAATGTTCATCCAATGACACAAACACACCTATTGGATGCACAAGATTGGTTAGAAACCCTAATTGGACAAGAATAAGCCTAGGGAGGACGAAAATGACCTAAATGTTAATCCAATGAAACAAATGAACTTATTGGATACACAAGATTGGTTAAAAACCCTAATTGGACAAGAATAAGCCTAGGGAGGACGAAAATGACCTAAATGTTCATCCAATGACACAAACACACTATTGGATGCACAAGATTGGTTAGAAACCCTAATTGGACAAGAATAAGCCTAGGGAGGACGAAAATGACCTAAATGTTCATCCAATGACACAAACACACCTATTGAATGCACAAGATTGTTTAGAAACCCTAATTGGACAAGAATAAGCCTAGGGAGGACGAAAATGACCTAAATGTTCATCCAATGACACAAATGAACTTATTGGATGCACAAGATTGGTTAAAAACCCTAATTGGACAAGAATAAGCCTAGGGAGGACGAAAATGACCTAAATGTTCATCCAATGACACAAATGAACTTATTGGATGCACAAGATTGGTTAAAAACCCTAATTAGACAAGAATAAGCCTATGGAGGACGAAAATGACCTAAATGTTCATCGAATGACACAAATGAACTTATTGGATGCACAAGATTGGTTAAAAACCCTAACTGGACAAGAATAAGCCTAGGGAGGACGAAAATGACTTAAATGTTCGTCCAATGAAACAAACACACCTATTGGATGCACAAGATTGCATAAAAACCCTAATTGGACAAGAATAAGAATAGGGAGGACGAAAATGACCTAAATGTTCATCCAATGACACAAATGAACTTATTGGATGCACAAGATTGGTTAAAAACCCTAATTGGACAAGAATAAGCCTAGGGAGGACGAAAATGACCTAAATGTTCATCCAATGGCACAAATGAACTTATTGGATGCACAAGATTGGTTAAAAACCCTAATTGGACAAGAATAAGCATAGGGAGGACGAAAATGACCTAAATGTTCATCCAATGACACAAACACACATATTGGATGCACAAGATTGCTTAAAACCCTAATTGGACAAGTATAAGACTAGGGAGGACGAAAATGACCTAAATGTTCATCCAATGACACAAATGAACTTATTGGATGCACAAGATTGGTTTAAAACCCTAATTGGACAAGAATAAGCCTAGGGAGGACTAAAGTGACCTAAATGTTCATCTAAAGACACAAATGAACTTATTGGATGCACAAGATTGGTTGAAAACCCTAATTGGACAAGAATAAGCCTAGGGAGGACGAAAATGACCTAAATGTTCATCCAATGACACAAATGAACTTATTGGATGCACAAGATTGGTTAAAAACCCTAATTGGACAAGAATAAGCCTAGGGAGGACGAAAATGACCTAAATGTTCGTCCAATGACACAAACACACCTATTGGATGCACAAGATTGCATAAAAACCCTAATTGGACAAGAATAAGACTAGGTAGGACGAAAATGACCTAAATTTTCCTCCAATGACACAAACACACCTATTGGATGCACAAGATTGCATAAAAACCCTAATTGGACAAGAATAAGACTAGGGAGGACGAAAATGACCTAAATGTTCATCCAATGGCACAAATGAACTTATTGGATGCACAAGATTGGTTAAAAACCCTAATTGGACAAGAATAAGCATAGGGAGGATGAAAATGACCTAAATGTTCATCCAATGAGACAAATCAACTTATTGGATGCACATGATTGGTTAAAAACCCTAGTTGGACAAGAATAAGCCTAGGGAGGACGAAAATGACCAAAATGTTCGTCCAATGACACAAACACACCTATTGGATGCACAAGATTGCATAAAAACCCTAATTGGACAAGAATAAGACTAGGGAGGACGAAAATGACCTAAATGTTCATCCAATGACACAAATGAACTTATTGGATACACAAGATTGGTTAAAAACCCTAATTGGACAAGAATAAGCCTAGGGAGGACGAAAATGACCTAAATGTTCGTCCAATGACACAAATACACCTATTGGATGCACAAGATTGCATAAAAACCCTAATTGGACAAGAATAAGACTAGGGAGGACGAAAATGACATAAATGTTCCTCCAATGACACAAACACACCTATTGGATGCACAAGATTGCATAAAAACCCTAATTGGACAAGAATAAGACTAGGGAGGACGAAAATGACCTAAATGTACATCCAATGGCACAAATGAACTTATTGGATGCACCAGATTGGCTAAAAACCCTAATTGGATAAGAATAAGCCTATGGAGGACGAAAATGACCTAAATGTTCATCCAATGGCACAAATGAACTTATTGGATGCACAAGATTGGTTAAAAACCCTAATTGGACAAGAATAAGCATAGGGAGGACGAAAATGACCTAAATGTTCATCCAATGATACAAACACACATATTGGATTCACATGATTGCTTAAAACCCTAATTGGAAATGAATAAGACTAGGGAGGATGAAAATGACCTAAATGTTCATCCAATGACACAAATGAACTTATTGGATGCACAAGATTGGTTAAAAACCCTAATTGGACAAGAATAAGCTTAGGGAGGAAGAAAAAAGACCTAAATGTTCATCCAATGACACAAATGAACTTATTGGATGCACAAGATTGGTTAAAAACCCTAATTGGACAAGAAAAAGCATAGGGAGGACGAAAATGACCTGAATGTTCGTCCAATGACACAACACACCTATTGGATGCACAAGATTGCATAAAAACCCTAATTAGACAAGAATAAGACTAGGGAGGACGAAAATGACCTAAATGTTCCTCCAATGACACAAATGAACTTATTGGATGCACAAGGTTGGTTAAAAACCCTAATTGGACAAGAATAAGCCTAGGGAGGACGAAAATGTCCTAAATGTTCAACCAATTACACAAATGAACTTATTGGATGCACAAGGTTGGTTAAAACCCCTAATTGGACAAGAATAAGACTAGGGAGGACGAAAATGACCTAAATGTTTATCCAATGACACAAACACACCTATTGGATGCACAAGATTGGTTAAAAACCCTAATTGGACAAGCATAAGCCTAGGGAAGACGAAAATGACTTAAATGTTCATCCAATGACACAAATGAACTTATTGGATGCACAAGATTGGTTAAAAACCCTAATTGGAAAAGAATAAGCCTAGGGAGGACGAAAATGACCTAAATGTTCATCCAATGACACAAATCAACTTATCGGATGCACATGATTGGTTAAAAACCCTAATTGGACAAGAATAAGCCTAGGGAGGACGAAAATGACCTAAATGTTCGTCCAATGACAGAAAAGAACTTATTGGATGCACAAGATTGCATAAAAACCCTAATTGGACAAGATTAAGACTAGGGAGGGCGAAAATGACCTAAATGTTTATCCAATGACACAAATGAACTTATTGGATGCACAAGGTTGGTTAAAAACCCTAATTGGACAAGAATAAGCCTAGGGAGGACGAAAATGACCTAAATGTTCGTCTAATGACACAAATGAACTTATTGGATGCACAAGGTTGGTTAAAAACCCTAATTGGACTAGAATAAGCCTAAGGAGGACGAAAATGACCTAAATGTTCGTCCAATGACACAAACACACCTATTGGATGCACAAGATTGCATAAAAACCCTAATTGGACAAGAATAAGACTTGGGAGGACGAAAATGACCTAAATGTTCCTCCAATGACACAAATGAACTTATTGGATGCGCAAGGTTGGTTAAAAACCCTAATTGGACAAGAATAAGCCTAGGGAGGACGAAAATGACCTAAATGTTCATCCAATGACACAAATCAACTTATTGGATGCACATGATTGGTTAAAAACCCTAATTGGACAAGAATAAGCCTAGGGAGGACGAAAATGACCTAAATGTTCGTCCAATGACACAAACACACCTATTGGATGCACAAGATTGGTTAAAAACCCTAATTGGACAAGAATAAGCCTAGCGAGGACGAAAATGACCTAAATGTTCATCCAATGACACAAATCAACTTATTGGATGCACATGATTGGTTAAAAACCCAAATTGGACAAGAATAAGCCTAGGGAGGACGAAAATGACCTAAATGTTCATCCAATGACACAAATGAACTAATTGGAAGCACAAGATTGGTTAAAAACCCTAATTGGACAAGAATAAGCCTAGGGAGGACGAAAATGACCTAAATGTTCATCCAATGACACAAATCAACTTATTGGATGCACATGATTGGTTAAAAACCCAAATTGGACAAGAATAAGCCTAGGGAGGACGAAAATGACCTAAATGTTCGTCCAATGACACAAACACACCTATTGGATGCACAAGATTGCATAAAAACCCTAATTGGACAAGAATAAGACTAGGGAGGACGAAAATGACCTAAATGTTCCTCCAATGACACAAACACACCTATTGGATGCACAAGATTGCATAAAAACCCTAATTGGACAAGAATAAGACTAGGGAGGACGAAAATGACCTAAATGTTCCTCCAATGACACAAACACACCTATTGGATGCACAAGATTGCATAAAAACCCTAATTCGACAAGAATAAGACTAGGGAGGACGAAAATGACCTAAATGTTCATCCAATGACATAAATGAACTTATTGGTTGCACAAGATTGGTTAAAAACCCTAATTGGACAAGAATAAGCCTAGGGAGGACGAAAATGACCTAAATGTTCGTCCAATGACACAAACACACCTATTGGATGCACAAGATTGCATAAAAACCCTAATTGGACAAGAATAAGACTAGGGAGGACGAAAATGACCTAAATGTTCCTCCAATGACACAAATGAACTTATTGGATGCACAAGGTTTGTTAAAAACCCTAATTGGACAAGAATAAGACTAGGGAGGACGAAAATGACCTAAATGTTCATCCAATGACACCAATGAACTTATTGGATGCACAAGATTAGTTAAAAACCCTAATTCGACAAGAATAAGCCTAGGGAGGGCGAAAATGACCTAAATGTTCATCCAATGACACAAACACACCTATTGGATGCACAAGATTGCATAAAAACCCTAATTGGACAAGAATAAGACTAGGGAGGACGAAAATGACCTAAATGTTTATCCAATGACACAAATGAACTTATTGGATGCACAAGATTGGTTAAAAACCCTACTTGGACAAGAATAAGCCTAGGGAGGACGAAAATGACCTAAATGTTCGTCCAATGACACAAACACACCTATTGGATGCACAAGATTGCATAAAAACCCTAATTGGACAAGAATAAGACTAGGGAGGACGAAAATGACCTAAATGTTCCTCCAATGACACAAATGAACTTATTGGATGCACAAGATTGCATAAAAACCCTAATTCGACAAGAATAAGACTAGGGAGGACGAAAATGACCTAAATGTTCCTCCAATGACACAAATGAACTTATTGGATGTACAAGATTGGTTAAAAACCCTAATTGGACAAGAATAAGCATAGGGAGGACGAAAATGACCTAAATGTTCATCCAATGACACAAATGAACTTATTGGATGCACAAGATTGGTTAAAAACCCTAATTGGACAAGAATAAGCCTAGGGAGGACGAAAATGACCTAAATGTTCAGCCAATGACACAAACACACCTATTGGATGCACAAGATTGCATAAAAACCCTAATTGGACAAGAATAAGACTAGGGAGGACGAAAATGACCTAAATGTTCCTCCAATGACACAAATGAACTTATTGGATGCACAAGGTTGGTTAAAAACCCTAATTGGACAAGAATAAACCTAGGGAGGACGAAAATGACCTAAATGTTCATCCAATGACACAAATCAACTTATTGGATGCACATGATTGGTTAAAAACCCTAATTGGACAAGAATAAGCCTAGGGAGGACGAAAATGACCTAAATGTTCGTCCAATGACACAAACACACCTATTGGATGCACAAGATTACATAAAAACCCTAATTGGACAAGAATAAGACTAGGGAGGACGAAAATGACCTAAATGTTTTTCCAATGACACAAACACACCTATTGGATGCACAAGATTGGTTAAAAACCCTAATTGGACAAGAATAAGCCTAGGGAAGACGAAAATGACCTAAATGTTCATCCAATGACACAAATGAACTTATTTGATGCACAAGATTGGTTAAAAACCCTAATTGGACAAGAATAAGCCTAAGGAGGACGAAAATGACCTAAATGTTCCTCCAATGACACAAATGAACTTATTAGATGCACAAGATTGGCTAAAAAGCCTAATTGGACAAGAATAAGCCTAGGGAGGACGAAAATGACCTAAATGTTCATCCAATGACACAAATGAACTTATTGGATGCACAAGATTGGTTAAAAACCCTAATTGGACAAGAATAAGCCTAGGGAGGACGAAAATGACCTAAATGTTCATCCAATGACACAAATGAACTTATTGGATGCACAAGATTGGTTAAAAACCCTAATTGGACAAGAATAAGCCTAGGGAGGACGAAAATGACCTAAATGTTCATCCAATGACACAAATGAACTTATTGGATGCACAAGATTGGTTAAAAACCCTAATTAGACAAGAATAAGCCTAGGGAGGACGAAAATGACCTAAATGTTCGTCCAACGACACAAACACACCTATTGGATACACAAGATTGCATAAAAACCCTAATTGGACAAGAATAAGCCTAGGGAGGACGAAAATGACCTAAATGTTCATCCAATGACACAAATGAACTTATTGGATGCACAAGATTGGTTAAAAACCCTAATTGGACAAGAATAAGCCTAGGGAGGACGAAAATGACCTAAATGTTCGTCCAATGACACAAACACACCTATTGGATGCACAAGATTGCATAAAAACCCTAATTGGATAAGAATAAAACTAGAGAGGACGAAAATGACCTAAATGTTCCTCCAATGACACAAACACACCTATTGGATGCACAAGATTGCATAAAAACCCTAATTCGACAAGAATAAGACTAGGGAGGACGAAAATGACCTAAATGTTCATCCAATGACACAAATGAACTTATTGGATGCACAAGATTGGTTAAAAACCCTAATTGGACAAGAATAAGCCTAGGGAGGACGAAAATGACCTAAATGTTCATCCAATGACACAAATGAACTTATTGGATGCACAAGATTGGTTAAAAACCCTAATTGGACAAGAATAAGCCTAGGGAGGACGAAAATGACCTAAATGTTCGTCCAATGAAACAAACACATCTATTGGATGCACAAGATTGCATAAAAACCCTAATTGGACAAGAATAAGACTAGGGAGGACAAAAATGACCTAAATGTTCCTCCAATGACACAAATGAACTTATTGGATGCACAAGGTTGGTTAAAAACCCTAATTGGACAAGAATAAGCCTAGGGAGGACGAAAATGACCTAAATGTTCATCCAATGACACAAATCAACTTATTGGATGCACATGATTGGTTAAAAACCCTAATTGGACAAGAATAAGCCTAGGGAGGACGAAAATGACCTAAATGTTCGTCCAATGACACAAACACACCTATTGGATGCACTAGATTGCATAAAAACCCTAATTGGAAAAGAATAAGACTAGGGAGGACGAAAATGACATAAATGTTCATCCAATGACACAAATGAACTTATTGGATGCACCAGATTGGCTAAAAACGCTAATTGGATAAGAATAAGCCTATGGAGGACGAAAATGACCTAAATGTTCATCCAATGACACAAACGAACTTATTGGATGCACAAGATTGGTTAAGAACCCTAATTGGACAAGAATAAGCCTAGGGAGGACGAAAATGACCTAAATGTTCATCCAATGACACAAATCAACTTATTGGATGCACATGATTGGTTAAAAACACTAATTGGACAAGAATAAGCCTAGGGAGGACGAAAATGACCTAAATGTTAGTCCAATGACACAAACGCACCTATTCGATGCACAAGATTGCATAAAAACCCTAATTGGACAAGAATAAGTCTAGGGAGGACGAAAATGACCTAAATGTTCCTCCAATGACACAAACACACCTAATGGATGCACAAGATTGCATAAAAACCCTAATTGGACAAGAATAAAACTATGGAGGACAAAAATGACCTAAATGTTCATCCAATGGCACAAATGAACTTATTGGATGCACAAGATTGGTTAAAAATCCTAATTGGACAAGAATAAGCATAGGGAGGACGAAAATGACCTAAATGTTCATCCAATGACACAAACACACATATTGGATTCACATGATTGCTTAAAACCCTAATTGGAAAAGAATAAGACTAGGGAGGATGAAAATGACCTAAATGTTCATCCAATGACACAAATGAACTTATTGGATGCACAAGATTGGTTAAAAACCCTAATTGGACAAGAATAAGCCTAGGGAGGAAGAAAAAAGACCTAAATGTACATCCAATGACACAAATGAACTTATTGGATGCACAAGATTGGTTAAAAACCCTAATTGGACAAGAATAAGCAAAGGGAGGACGAAAATGACCGAAATGTTCGTCCAATGACACAACACACCTATTGGATACACAAGATTGCATAAAAACCCTAATTGGACAAGAATAAGACTAGGTAGGACGAAAATGACCTAAATGTTCCCCCAATGACACAAATGAACTTATTGGATGCACAAGGTTGGTTAAAAACCCTAATTGGACAAGAATAAGCCTAGGGAGGACGAAAATGTGCTAAATGTTTAACAAATTACACAAATGAACTTATTGGATGCACAAGGTTGGTTAAAACCCCTAATTGGACAAGAATAAGACTAGGGAGGACGAAAATGACCTAAATGTTTATCCAATGACACAAACACACCTATTGGATGCACAAGATTGGTTAAAAACCCTAATTGGACAAGAATAAGCCTAGGGAGGACAAAAATGACCTAAATGTTCATCCAATGACACAAATCAACTTATTGGATGCACATGATTGGTTAAAAACCCTAATTGGACAAGAATAAGCCTAGGGAGGACGAAAATGACCTAAATGTTCGTCCAATGACACAAACACACCTATTGGATGCACAAGATTGCATAAAAACCCTAATTGGATAAGAATAAGACTAGGGAGGACGAAAATGACCTAAATGTTCCTCCAATGACACAAACACACCTATTGGATGCACAAGATTTCATAAAAACCCTAATTGGACAAGAATAAGACTACGGAGGACGAAAATGACCTAAATGTTCATCCAATGGCACAAATGAACTTATTGGATGCACCAGATTGGCTAAAAACCATAATTGGATAAGAATAAGCCTATGGAGGACGAAAATGACCTAAATGTTCATCCAATGGCACAAATGAACTTATTGGATGCACAAGATTGGTTAAAAACCCTAATTGGACAAGAATAAGCATAGGGAGGACGAAAATGACCTAAATGTTCATCCAATGACACAAACACACATATTGGATTCACATGATTGCTTAAAACCCTAATTGGAAATGAATAAGACTAGGGAGGATGAAAATGACCTAAATGTTCATCCAATGACACAAATGAACTTATTGGATGCACAAGATTGGTTAAAAACCCTAATTGGACAAGAATAAGCTTAGGGAGGAAGAAAAAAGACCTAAATGTTCATCCAATGACACAAATGAACTTATTGGATGCACAAGATTGGTTAAAAACCCTAATTGGACAAGAAAAAGCATAGGGAGGACGAAAATGACCTGAATGTTCGTCCAATGACACAACACACCTATTGGATGCACAAGATTGCATAAAAACCCTAATTAGACAAGAATAAGACTAGGGAGGACGAAAATGACCTAAATGTTCCTCCAATGACACAAATGAACTTATTGGATGCACAAGGTTGGTTAAAAACCCTAATTGGACAAGAATAAGCCTAGGGAGGACGAAAATGTCCTAAATGTTCAACCAATTACACAAATGAACTTATTGGATGCACAAGGTTGGTTAAAACCCCTAATTGGACAAGAATAAGACTAGGGAGGACGAAAATGACCTAAATGTTTATCCAATGACACAAACACACCTATTGGATGCAAAAGATTGGTTAAAAACCCTAATCGGACAAGAATAAGCCTAGGGAAGACGAAAATGACTTAAATGCGCATCCAATGACACAAATGAACTTATTGGATGCACAAGATTGGTTAAAAACCCTAATTGGACAAGAATAAGCCTAGGGAGGACGAAAATGACCTAAATGTTCAACCAATGACACAATTGAACTTATTGGATGCACAAGGTTGGTTAAAAACCCTAATTGGACAAGAATAAGCCTAGGGAGGACGAAAATGACCTAAATGTTCATCCAATGACACAAATGAACTTATTGGATGCACAAGATTGGTTAAAAACCCTAATTGGACAAGAATAAGCCTAGGGAGGACGAAAATGACCTAAATGTTCATCCAATGACACAAATGAACTTATTGGATGCACAAGATTGGTTAAAAACCCTAATTGGAAAAGAATAAGCCTAGGGAGGACGAAAATGACCTAAATGTTCGTCCAATGACAACAACACACCTATTGGATGCACAAGATTGCATAAAAACCCTAATTGGGCAAGAATAAGACTAGGGAGGACGAAAATGACCTAAATGTTCCTCCAATGACACAAAAGAACTTATTGGATGTACAAGATTGATTAAAAACCCTAATTGGACAAGAATAAGCCTAGGGAGGACGAAAATGACCTAAATGTTCATCCAATGACACAAATGAACTTATTGGATGCACAAGATTGGTTAAAAACCCTAATTGGACAAGAATAAGCCTAGGGAGGACGAAAATGACCTAAATGTTCATCCAATGACACAAATGAACTTATTGGATGCACAAGATTGGTTAAAAACCCTAATTGGACAAGAATAAGCCTAGGGAGGACGAAAATGACCTAAATGTTCATCCAATGACACAAACACACCTATTGGATGCACAAGATTGGTTAGAAACCCTAATAGGACAAGAATATGCCTAGGGAGGACGAAAATGACCTAAATGTTCATCCAATGACACAAACACACCTATTGGATGCACAAGATTGGTTAAAAACCATAATTTGACAAGAATAAGCCTAGGGAGGACGAAAATGACCTAACTATTCATCCAATGACACAAATGAACTTATTGGATGCCCAAGATTGGTTAAAAACCCTAATTGGACAAGAATAAGCCTAGGGAGGACGAAAATGACCTAAATGTTCATCCAATGACACAAATGAACTTATTGGATGCACAAGATTGGTTAAAAACCCTAATTAGACAAGAATAAGGCTAGGGAGGATGAAAATGACCTAAATGTTCATCCAATGACACAAATGAAATTATTGGATGCACAAGATTGGTTAAAAACCCTAATTGGACAAGAATAAGCCTAGGGAGGACGAAAATGACCTAAATGTTCATCCAATGACACAAATGAACTTATTGGATGCACAAGATTGGTTAAAAACCCTAATTGGACAAGAATAAGCCTAGGGAGGACGAAAATGACCTAAATGTTCATCCAATGACACAAATGAACTTATTGGATGCACAAGATTGGTTAAAAACCCTAATTGGACAAGAATAAGCATAGGGAGGCAGAACATGACATAAATGTTCATCCAATGACACAAACACACATATTGGATGCACAAGATTGCTTAAAACCCTAATTGGACAAGAATAAGACTAGGGAGGACGAAAATGACCTAAATGATCATCCAATGACACAAATGAACTTATTGGATGCACAAGATTGGTTAAAAACCCTAATTGGACAAGAATAAGCCTAGGGAGGACGAAAATGACCTAAATGTTCATCCAATGACACAAATGAACTTATTGGATGCACAAGATTGGTTAAAAACCCTAATTGGACAAGAATAAGCCTAGGGAGGACGAAAATGACCTAAATGTTCGTCCAATGACACAAATACACCTATTGGATGCACAAGATTGCATAAAAACCCTAATTGGACAAGAATAAGACTAGGGAGGACGAAAATGACCTAAATGTTCCTCCAATGACACAAACACACCTATTGGATGCACAAGATTGCATAAAAACCCTAATTGGACAAGAATAAGCGTAGGGAGGACGAAAATGACCTAAATGTTCATCCAATGACACAAATGAACTTATTGGATGCACAAGATTGGTTAAAAACCCTAATTGGACAAGAATAAGCCTAGGGAGGACGAAAATGACCTAAATGTTCGTCCAATGACACAAATGAACTTATTGGATGCACAAGATTGGTAAAAAACCATAATTGGACAAGAATAAGCCTAGGGAGGACGAAAATGACCTAAATGTTCATCCAATGACACAAATGAACTTATTGGATGCACAAGATTGGTTAAAAACCCTAATTGGACAAGAATAAGCCTAGGGAGGACGAAAATGACCTAAATGTTCATCCAATGACACAAATACACCTATTGGATGCATAAGATTCGTTAGAAACCCTAATTGGACAAGAATAAGCCTAGGGAGGACGAAAATGACCTAAATGTTCATCCAATAACACAAATGAACTTATTGGATGCACAAGATTGCTTAAAAACCCTAATTGGAAGAGAATAAGCCTAGGGAGGACGAAAATGACCTAAATGTTCATCCAATGACACAAATGAACTTATTGGATGCACAAGATTGGTTAAAAACCCTAATTGGACAAGAATAAGCCTAGGGAGGACGAAAATGACCTAAATGTTCATCCAATGACACAAACACGCCTATTGGATGCACAAGATTGCATAAAAACCCTAATTGGACAAGAATAAGACTAAGGAGGACGAAAATGACCTAAATGTTCATCCAATGACACAAATGAAGTTATTGGATGCACAAGATTGGTTAAAAATCCTAACTCGACAAGAATAAGCCTAGGGAGGACGAAATTGACCTAAATGTTCATCCAATGCCACAAATGATCTTATTGGATGCACAAGATTGGTTGAAAACCCTAATTGGACAAGAATAAGCCTAGGGAGGACGAAAATGACCTAAATGTTCATCCAATGACACAAATGAACTTATTGGATGCACAAGATTGGTTAAAAACCCTAATTGGACAAGAATAAGCCTAGGGAGGACGAAAATGACCTAAATGTTCAACCAATGACACAAATGAACTTATTGGATGCACAAGGTTGGTTAAAAACCCTAATTGGACAAGAATAAGCATAGGAAGGACGAAAATGACGTAAATGTTCATCCATTGACACAAACACACCTATTGGATGCACAAGATTGCATAAAAACCCTAATTGGACAAGAATAAGACTAGGGAGGACGAAAATGACCTAAATGTTCATCCAATGACACAAATGAACTTATTGGATGCATAAGATTGGTTAAAAACCCTAATTGGACAAGAATAAGCCTAGGGAGGAAAAAAATGACCTAAATGTTCATCCAATGACACAAATGAACTTATTGGATAAACAAGATTGGTTGAAAACCCTAATTGGACAAGAATAAGCCTAAAGATGACGAAAATGACCTAAATGTTCGTCCAATGACACAAACACACCTATTGGATGCACAAGATTGCATAAAATCCCTAATTGGACAAGAATAAGACTAGGGAGGACGAAAATGACCTAAATGTTCCTCCAATGACACAAACACACCTATTGGATGCACAAGATTGCATAAAAACCATAATTGGACAAGAATAAGACTAGGGAGGACGAAAATGACCTAAATGTTCATCCAATGACACAAATGAACTTATTGGATGCACAAGATTGGTTAACAACCCTAATTGGACAAGAATAAGCATAGGGAGGACGAAAATGACCTAAATCTTCGTGCAATGACACAAACACAACTATTGGATGCACAAGATTGCATAAAAACCCTAATTGGACAAGAATAAGACTAGGGAGGACGAAAATGACCTAAATGTTCCTCCAATGACACAAACACACCTATTGGATGCACAAGATTGCATAAAAACCCTAATTGGAAAAGAATAAGACTAGGGAGGACGAAAATGACCTAAATGTTCATCCAATGACACAAATGAACTTATTGGATGCACAAGATTGGTTAAAAACCCTAATTGGACAAGAATAAGCCTAGGGAGGAAGAAAAAAGACCTAAATGTTCATCCAATGACACAAATGAACTTATTGGATGCACAAGATTGGTTAAAAACCCTAATTGGACAAGAATAAGCATAGGGAGGACGAAAATGACCTAAATGTTCGTCCAATGACACAACACACCTATTGGATGCACAAGATTGCATAAAAACCCTAATTGGACAAGAATAAAACTAGGGAGGACGAAAATGACCTAAATGTTCCTCCAATGACACAAATGAACTTATTGGATGCACAAGGTTGGTTAAAAACCCTAATTGGACAAGAATAAGCCTAGGGAGGACGAAAATGTCCTAAATGTTCAACCAATTACACAAATGAACTTATTGGATGCACAAGGTTGGTTAAAACCCCTAATTGGACAAGAATAAGCATAGGGAGGACGAAAATGACCTAAATGTTCATCCAATGACACAAACACACATATTGGATTCACATGATTGCTTAAAACCCTAATTGGAAAAGAATAAGACTAGGGAGGACGAAAATGACCTAAATGTTCATCCAATGACACAAATGAACTTATTGGATGCACAAGATTGTTTAAAAACCCTAATTGGACAAGAATAAGCCTAGGGAGGAAGAAAAAATACCAAAATGTTCATCCAATGACACAAATGAACTTATTGGATGCACAAGGTTGGTTAAAAACCCTAATTGGACAAGAACAAGCCTAGGGAGGACGAAAATGACCTAAATGTTCGTCCAATGACACAAACACACCTATTGGATGCACAAGATTGCATAAAATCCCTAATTGGACAAGAATAAGACTAGGGAGGACGAAAATGACCTAAATGTTCCTCCAATGACACAAATGAACTTATTGGATGCACAAGGTTGGTTAAAAACCCTAATTGGACAAGAATAAGCCTAGGGAGGACGAAAATGACCTAAATGTTCGTCCAATGACACAAACACACCTATTGGAGGCACCAGATTGCATAAAAACCCTAATTGGACAAGAATAAGAATAGTAAGGACGAAAATGACCTAAATGTTCCTCCAATGACACAAACACACATATTGGATGCACAAGATTGCATAAAAACCCAAATTGGACAAGAATAAGACTAGGGAGGACGAAAATGACCTAAATGTTCCTCCAATGACAGAAATGAACTTATTGGATGCACAAGATTGCATAAAAACCCTAATTGGACAAGATTAAGACTAGGGAGGGCGAAAATGACCTAAATGTGCATCCAATGACACAAATGAACTTATTGGATGCACAAGGTTGGTTAAAAACCCTAATTGGACAAGAATAAGCCTAGGGAGGACGAAAATGACCTAAATGTTCGTCTAATGACACAAATGAACTTATTGGATGCACAAGGTTGGTTAAAAACCCTAATTGGACAAGAATAAGCCTAGGGAGGACGAAAATGACCTAAATGTTCGTCCAATGACACAAACACACCTATTGGATGCACAAGATTGCATAAAAACCCTAATTGGAGAAGAATAAGACTAGGGAGGACGAAAATGACCTAAATGATCCTCCAATGACACAAATCAACTTATTGGATGCACATGATTGGTTAAAAACCCTAATTGGACAAGAATAAGCCTAGGGAGGACGAAAATGACCTAAATATTCATCCAATGACACAAACACACATATTGGATTCACATGATTGCTTAAAACCCTAATTGGAAAAGAATAAGACTAGGGAGGACGAAAATGACCTAAATGTTCATCCAATGACACAAATGAACTTATTGGATGCACAAGATTGTTTAAAAACCCTAATTGGACAAGAATAAGCCTAGGGAGGACGAAAATGACCTAAATGTTCATCCAATGACACAAATACACCTATTGGATGCAAAAGATTGGTTAGAAACCCTAATTTGACAAGAATAAGCCTAGAGAGGACGAAAATGACCTAAATAATAAGCCTAGGGAGGACGAAAATGACCTAAATGTTCATCCAATGACACAAATGAACTTATTGGATGCACAAGATTGCTTATAAACCCTAATTGGACAAGAATAAGCCTAGGGAGGACGAAAATGACCTAAATGTTCATCCAATGACACAAATACACCTATTGGATGCAAAAGATTTGTTAGAAACCCTAATTGGACAAGAATAAGCCTAGGGAGGACGAAAATGACCTAAATGTTCATCCAATGACACAAATGAACTTATTGGATGCACAAGATTGGTTAAAAACCCTAATTGGACAAGAATAAGCCTAGGGAGGACGAAAATGACCTAAATGTTCATCCAATGACACAAATCAACTTATTGGATGCACATGATTGGTTAAAAACCCTAATTGGACAAGAATAAGCCTAGGGAGGACGAAAATGACCTAAATGTTCGTCTAATGACAAAAATGAACTTATTGGATGCACAAGATTGGTTAAAAACCCTAACTGGACAAGAATAAGCCTACGGAGGACGAAAATGACCTAAATATTCCTCCAATGACACAAATGAACTTATTGGATACACAAGATTGGCTAAAAACCCTAATTGGACAAGAATAAGCCTACGGAGGACGAAAATGACCTAAATGTTCATCCAATGACACAAATGAACTTATTGGATGCACAAGATTGGTTAAAAACCCTAATTGGACAAGAATAAGCCTAGGGAGGACGAAAATGACCTAAATGTTCGTCCAATGACACAAACACACCTATTGGATGCACAAGATTGCATAAAAACCCTAATTGGACAAGAATAAGACTAGGGAGGACGAAAATGACCTAAATGTTCCTCCAATGAAACAAACACACCTATTGGATGCACAAGATTGCAAAAAAACCCTAATTGGGCAAGAATAAGACTAGGGAGGATGAAAATGACCTAAATGTTCATCCAATGACACAAATGAACTTATTGTATGCACATAAAAACCCTAATTGGACAAGAATAA
This sequence comes from Cicer pinnatifidum, assembly GCA_037974775.1. Lineage (NCBI taxonomy): Eukaryota > Viridiplantae > Streptophyta > Magnoliopsida > Fabales > Fabaceae > Cicer > Cicer pinnatifidum. The sequence goes on along the minus strand of JBBPBR010000131.1, from coordinate 221,710 downwards.
GCATAGTGAGGACGAAAATTACCTAAATGTTCATCCAATGACACAAACACACATATTGGATGCACAAGATTGCTTAAAACCCTAATTGGACAAGAATAAGAATAGGGATGATGAAAATGACCTAAATGTTCATCGAATGACACAAATGAACTTATTGGATGCACAAGATTGGTTAAAAACCCTAATTGGACAAGAATAAGCCTAGGGAGGACGAAAATGACCTAAAAGTTCGTCCAATGACACAAACACACCTATTGGATGCACAAGATTGCATAAAAACCCTAATTGGACAAGAATAAGACTAGGGAGGACGAAAATGAACTAAATGTTCATCGAAAGACACAAATGAACTTATTGGATGCACAAGATTTGTTAAAAACCCTAATTGGACAAGAATAAGCATAGGGAGGACGAAAATGACCTAAATGTTCGTCCAATGACACAAACACACCTATTGGATGCACAAGATTGCATAAAAACCCTAATTGGACAAGAATAAGACTATGGGGGACGAAAATGACCTAAATGTTCATCCAATGACAAAAATGAACTTATTGGATGCACAAGATTGGTTAAAAACCCTAATTGGACAAGAATAAGCATAGGGAGGACGAAAATGACCTAAACGTTCATCCAATGACACAAACCCACATATTGGATGCACAAGATTGCTTAAAACCCTAATTGGACAAGAATAAGACTAGGGAGGACGAAAATGACCTAAATGTTCATCCAATGACACAAATGAACTTATTGAATGCACAATTTGGTTAAAAACCCTAATCGGACAAGAATAAGCCTAGGGAGGACGAAAATGACCTAAATGTTCGTCCAATGACACAAACACACCTATTGGATGCACAAGATTGCATAAAAACCCTAATTGGACAAGAATAAGACTAGGGAGGACGAAAATGACCTAAATGTTCCTCCAATGACACAAACGCACTTATTGGATGCACAAGATTGCATAAAAACCCTAATTGGACAAGAATAAGACTAGGGAGGACGAAAATGACCTAAATGTTCCTCCAATGACACAAACACACCTATTGGATGCACAAGATTGCATAAAAACCCTAATTGGACAAGAATAAGCATAGGGAGGACGAAAATGACCTAAACGTTCATCCAATGACACAAACCCACATATTGGATGCACAAGATTGCTTAAAACCCTAATTGGACAAGAATAAGGCTAGGGAGGACGAAAATTACCTAAATGTTCATCCAATGACACAAATGAACTTATTGAATGCACAAGATTGGTTAAAAACCCTAATCGGACAAGAATAAGCCTAGGGAGGATGAAAATGACCTAAATGTTCTTCCAATGACACAAACACACCTATTGGATGCACAAGATTGCATAAAAACCCTAATTGGACAAGAATAAGACTAGGGAGGACGAAAATGACCTAAATGTTCCTCCAATGACACAAACACACCTATTGGATGCACAAGATTGCATAAAAACCCTAATTGGACAAGAATAAGACTAGGGAGGACGAAAATGACCTAAATGTTCATCCAATGACACAAATGAACTTATTGGATCCACAAGATTTGTTAAAAACCCTAATTGGACAAGAATAAGCATAGGGAGGACGAAAATGACCTAAATGTTCGTCCAATGACACAAACACACCTATTGGATGCACAAGATTGCATAAAAACCCTAATTGGACAAGAATAAGACTAGGGAGGACGAAAATGACCTAAATGTTCCTCCAATGACACAAATGAACTTATTGGAAGCACAAGGTTGGTTAAAAACCCTAATTGGACAAGAATAAGCCTAGGGAGGACGAAAATGACCTAAATGTTCAACCAATGACACAATTGAACTTATTGGATGAACATGATTGGTTAAAAACCCTAATTGGACAAGAATAAGCCTAGGGAGGACGAAAATGACCTAAATGTTCGTCCAATGACACAAACACACCTATTGGATGCACAAGATTGCATAAAAACCCTAATTGGACAAGAATAAGACTAGGGAGGACGAAAATGACCTAAATGTTCCTCCAATGACACAAACACACCTATTGGATGCACAAGATTGCATAAAAACCTAATTCGACAAGAATAAGACTAAGGACGACGAAAATTACCTAAATGTTCATCCAATGACACAAATGAACTTATTGGATGCACAAGATTGGTTAAAAACCCTAATTGGACAAGAATAAGCCTAGGGAGGACGAAAATGACCTAAATGTTCGTCCAATGACACAAACACACCTATTGGATGCACAAGATTGCATAAAAACCCTAATTGGACAAGAATAAGACTAGGGAGGACGAAAATGACCTAAATGTTCCTCCAATGACACAAACACACCTATTGGATGCACAAGATTGCATAAAAACCCTAATTGGACAAGAATAAGACTAGGGAGGACGTAAATGACCTAAACGTTCCACCAATGACACAAATGAACTTATTGGATGCACAAGGTTGGTTAAAAACCCTAATTGGACAAGAATAAGACTAGGGAGGACGAAAATGACCTAAATGTTCATCCAATGACACAAATGAACTTATTGGATGCACAAGATTGGTTAAAAACCCTAATTGGACAAGAATAAGCCTAGGGAGGACGAAAATGACCTAAATGTTCCTCCAATGTCACAAATGAACTTATTGGATGCACAAGATTGGCTAAAAACCCTAATTGGACAAGAATAAGCCTAGGGAGGACGAAAATGACCTAAATGTTCATCCAATGACACAAATGAACTTATTGGATGCACAAGATTGGTTAAAAACACTAATTGGACAAGAATAAGCCTTGGGAGAACGAAAATGACCTAAATGTTCATCCAATGACACAAATGAACTTATTGGATGCACAAGATTGGTTGAAAACCCTAATTGGACAAGAATAAGCCTAGGGAGGACGAAAATGACCTAAATGTTCATCCAATGACACAAATGAACTTATTGGATGCACAAGATTGGTTAAAAACCCTAATTGGACAAGAATAAGCCTAGGGAGGACGAAAATGACCTAAATGTTCATCCAATGACACAAATGAACTTATTGGATGCACAAGATTGGTTAAAAACTTTAATTGGACAAGAATAAGCCTAGGGAGGGCGAAAATGACCTAAATGTTCGTCCAATGACACAAACACACCTATTGGATGCACAAGATTGCATAAAAACCCTAATTGGACAAGAATAAGACTAGGGAGGACGAAAATGACCTAAATGTTCCTCCAATGACACAAACAAACCTATTGGATGCACAAGATTGTATAAAAACCCTAATTCGACAAGAATAAGACTAGAGAGGACGAAAATGACCTAAATGTTCCTCCAATGACACAAACACACCTATTGGATGCACAAGATTGCATAAAAACCCTAATTGGACAAGAATAAGACTAGGGAGGACGTAAATGACCTAAATGTTCCACCAATGACACAAATGAACTTATTGGATGCACAAGGTTGGTTAAAAACCCTAATTGGATGCACAAATGAACTTATTGGATGTACAAGATTGGTTAAAAACCCTAATTGGACAAGAATAAGCCTTGGGAGGACGAAAATGACCTAAATGTTCGTCCAATGACACAAACACACATATTGGATGCACTAGATTGCTTAAAACCCTAATTGGACAAGAATAAGACTAGGGATGACGAAAATGACCTAAATGTTCATCCAATGACACAAATGAACTTATTGGATGCACAAGATTGGTTAAAAACCCTAATTGGACAAGAATAAGACTAGGGAGGACGAAAATGACCTAAATGTTCATCCAATGACACAAATGAACTTATTGGATGCACAAGATTGGTTAAAAACCCTAATTGGACAAGAATAAGCCTAAGGAGGATGAAAATGACCTAAATGTTCGTCCAATGACACAAACACACCTATTGGATGCACAAGATTGCATAAAAACCGTAATTGGACAAGAATAAGACTAGGGAGGACGAAAATGACCTAAATGTTCCTCCAATGACACAAACACACCTATTGGATGCACAAGATTGCTTAAAAACCCTAATTGGACAAGAATAAGACTAGGGAGGACGAAAATGACCTAAATGTTCATCCAATGACACAAATGAACTTATTGGATGCACAAGATTGGTTAAAAACCCTAATTGGACAAGAATAAGCATAGGGAGGACGAAAATGACCTGAATGTTCGTCCAATGACACAACACACCTATTGGATGCACAAGATTGCATAAAAACCCTAATTAGACAAGAATAAGACTAGGGAGGACGAAAATGACCTAAATGTTCCTCAAATGACACAAATGAACTTATTGGATGCACAAGGTTGGTTAAAAACCCTAATTGGACAAGAATAAGCCTAGGGAGGACGAAAATGTCCTAAATGTTCAACCAATTACACAAATGAACTTATTGGATGCACAAGGTTGGTTAAAACCCCTAATTGGACAAGAATAAGACTAGGGAGGACGAAAATGACCTAAATGTTTATCCAATGACACAAACACACCTATTGGATGCACAAGATTTGTTAAAAACCCTAATTGGACAAGAATAAGCCTAGGGAAGACGAAAATGACTTAAATGTTCATCCAATGACACAAATGAACTTATTGGATGCACAAGATTGGTTAAAAACCCTAATTGGAAAAGAATAAGCCTAGGGAGGACGAAAATGACCTAAATGTTCCTCCAATGACACAAACACACCTATTGGATGCACAAGATTGCATAAAAACCCTAATTGGACAAGAATAAGACTAGGGAGGACGAAAATGACCTAAATGTTCCTCCAATGACACAAACACACCTATTGGATGCACAAGATTGCATAAAAACCCTAATTGGAAAAGAATAAGCCTAGGGAGGACGAAAATGTCCTAAATGTTCAACCAATTACACAAATGAACTTATTGGATGCACAAGGTTGGTTAAAACCCCTAATTGGACAAGAATAAGCATAGGGAGGACGAAAATGACCTAAATGTTCAACCAATGACACAAACACACATATTGGATTCACATGATTGCTTAAAACCCTAATTGGAAAAGAATAAGACTAGGGAGGACGAAAATGACCTAAATGTTCATCCAATGACACAAATGAACTTATTGGATGCACAAGATTGTTTAAAAACCCTAATTGGACAAGAATAAGCCTAGGGAGGAAGAAAAAAGACCTAAATGTTCATCCAATGACACAAATGAACTTATTGGATGCACAAGGTTGGTTAAAAACCCTAATTGGACAAGAACAAGCCTAGGGAGGACGAAAATGACCTAAATGTTCGTCCAATGACACAAACACACCTATTGGATGCACAAGATTGCATAAAAACCCTAATTGGACAAGAATAAGACTAGGGAGGACGAAAATGACCTAAATGTTCCTCCAATGACACAAACACACCTATTGGATGCACAAGATTGCATAAAAACCCTAATTCGACAAGAATAAGACTATGGAGGACGAAAATGACCTAAATGTTCCTCCAATGACACAAACACACCTATTGGATGCACAAGATTGCATAAAAACCCTAATTGGACAAAAACAAGCCTAGGGAGGACGAAAATGACCTAAATGTTCATCCAATGACACAAATGAACTTATTGGATGCACAAGATTGGTTAAAAACCCTAATTGGACAAGAATAAGCCTAGGGAGGACGTAAATGACCTAAATGTTCACCAATGACACAAATGAACTTATTGGATGCACAAGATTGGTTAAAAACCCTAATTGGACAAGAATAAGCATAGGGAGGACGAAAATGACCTAAATGTTCATCCAATGACACAAACACACATATTGGATGCACAAGATTGCTTAAAACCCTAATTGGACAAGAATAAAACTAGGGATGACGAAAATGACCTAAATGTTCATCCAATGACACAAATGAACTTATTGTATGCACAAGATTGGTTAAAAACCCTAATTGGACAAGAATAAGCTTAGGGAGGACGAAAATGACCTAAATGTTCGTCCAATGACACAAACACACCTATTGGATGCACAAGATTGCATAAAAACCCTAATTGGACAAGAATAAGACTAGGGAGGACGAAAATGACCTAAATGTTCCTCCAATGACACAAACACACCTATTGGATGCACAAGATTGCATAAAATCCTAATTCGACAAGAATAAGACTAGGGATGACGAAAATGACCTAAATGTTCATCCAATGACACAAATGAACTTATTGGATGCACAAGATTGGTTAAAAACCCTAATTGGACAAGGAGGACGAAAATGACCTAAATGTTCATCCAATGACACAAGTGAACTTATTGGATGCACAAGATTGATTAAAAACCCTAATTGGACAAGAATAAGCCTAGGGAGGACGAAAATGACCTAAATGTTCATCTAATGACACAAATGAACTTATTGGATGCACAAGATTGGTTAAAAACCCTAATTGGACAAGAATAAGCCTAGGGAGGACGAAAATGACCTAAATGTTCATCCAATGACACAAATGAACTTATTGGATGCACAAGATTGGTTGAAAACCCTAATTGGACATGAATAAGCCTAGGGAGGACGAAAATGACCTAAATGTTCATCCAATGAGACAAATGAACTTATTGGATGCACAAGATTGGTTAAAAACCCTAATTGGACGAGAATAAGTCTAGGGAGGATGAAAATGACCTAAATGTTCGTCCAATGACACAAACACACATATTGGATGCACAAGATTGCATCTAAACCCTAATTGGACAAGAATAAGACTAGGGAGGACGAAAATGACCTAAATGTTCCTCCAATGACACAAACACACCTATTGGATGCACAAGATTGCATAAAAACCCTAATTGGACAAGAATAAGACTAGGGAGGACGAAAATGACCTAAATGTTCCTCCAATGACACAAACACACCTATTGGATGCACAAGATTGCATAAAAACCCTAATTCAACAAGAATAAGACTAGGGAGGACGAAAATGACCTAAATGTTCCTCCAATGACACAAACACACCTATTGGATGCAAAAGATTGCATAAAAACCCTAATTGGACAAGAATAAGACTAGGGAGGACGAAAATGACCTAAATGTTCATCCAATGACACAAATGAACTTATTGTATGCACAAGATTGGTTAAAAACCCTAATTGGACAAGAATAAGCCTAGGGAGGATGAAAATGACCTAAATGTTCGTCCAATGACACAAACACACCTATTGGATGCACAAGATTGCATAAAAACCCTAATTCGACAAGAATAAGACTAGGGAGGACGAAAATGACCTAAATGTTCCTGCAATGACACAAACACACCTATTGGATGCACAAGATTGCATAAAAACCCTAATTGGACAAGAATAAGACTAGGGAGGACGAAAATGACCTAAATGTTCATCCAATGACACAAATGAACTTATTGAATGCACAAGATTGGATAAAAACCCTAATCGGACAAGAATAAGACTAGGGAGGACGAAAATGACCTAAATGTTCGTCCAATGACACAAACACACCTATTGGATGCACAAGATTGCATAAAAACCCTAATTGGACAAGAATAAGACTAGGGAGGACGAAAATGACCTAAATGTTCCTCCAATGACACAAACACACCTATTGGATGCACAAGATTGCATAAAAACCCTAATTGGACAAGAATAAGACTAGGGAGGACGAAAATGACATAAATGTTCATCCAATGACACAAATGAACTTATTGTATGCACAAGATTGGATAAAAACCCTAATTGGACAAGAATAAGCATAGGGAGGACGAAAATGACCTAAATGTTCATCCAATGACACAAACACACATATTGGATGCACAAGATTGCTTAAAACCCTAATTGGACAAGAATAAGACTAGGGATGACGAAAATGACCTAAATAAACATCCAATGACACAAATGAACTTATTGGATGCACAAGATTGGTTAAAAACCCTAATTGGACAAGAATAAGACTAGGGAGGACGAAAATGACCTAAATGTTCATCCAATGACACAAATGAACTTATTGGATGCACAAGGTTGGTTAAAAACCCTAATTGGACAAGAATAAGCCTATTGAGGACGAAAATGACCTAAATGTTCGTCCAATGACACAAACACACCTATTGGATGCACAAGATTGCATAAAAACCCTAATTGGACAAGAATAAGACTAGGGAGGACGAAAATGACCTAAATGTTCCTCCAATGACACAAACACACCTATTAGATGCACATGATTGGTTAAAAACCCTAATTGGACAAGAATAAGCACAGGGAGGACGAAAATGACCTAAATGTTCATCCAATGACACAAATCAACTTATTGGATGCACATGATTGGTTAAAAACCCTAATTGGACAAGAATAAGCCTAGGGAGGACGAAAATGACCTAAATGTTCGTCCAATGACACAAACACACCTATTGGATGCACAAGATTGCATAAAAACCCTAATTGGACAAGAATAAGCACAAGGAGGACAAAAATGACCTAAATGTTCATCCAATGACACAAATGAACTTATTGGATGCACAAGATTGGTTAAAAACCCTAATTGGACAAGAATAAGCATAGGGAGGACGAAAATGACCTAAATGTTCATCCAATGACACAAACACACATATTGGATGCACAAGATTGCTTAAAACACTAATTGGACAAGAATAAGACTAGGGATGACGAAAATGACCTAAATGTTCATCCAATGACACAAATGAACTTATTGGATGCACAAGATTGGTTAAAAACCCTAATAGGACAAGAATAAGCCTAAGGAGGATGAAAATGACCTAAATGTTCGTCCAATGACACAAACACACCTATTGGATGCACAAGATTGCATAAAAACCCTAATTGGACAAGAATAAGACTAGGGAGGACGAAAATGACCTAAATGTTCCTCCAATGACACAAACACACCTATTGGATGCACAAGATTGCTTAAAAACCCTAATTGGACAAGAATAAGACTAGGGAGGACGAAAATGACCTAAATGTTCATCCAATGACACAAATGAACTTATTGGATGCACAAGATTGGTTAAAAACCCTAATTGGACAAGAATAAGCATAGGGAGGACGAAAATGACCTGAATGTTCGTCCAATGACACAACACACCTATTGGATGCACAAGATTGCATAAAAACCCTAATTAGACAAGAATAAGACTAGGGAGGACGAAAATGACCTAAATGTTCCTCAAATGACACAAATGAACTTATTGGATGCACAAGGTTGGTTAAAAACCCTAATTGGACAAGAATAAGCCTAGGGAGGACGAAAATGTCCTAAATGTTCAACCAATTACACAAATGAACTTATTGGATGCACAAGGTTGGTTAAAACCCCTAATTGGACAAGAATAAGACTAGGGAGGACGAAAATGACCTAAATGTTTATCCAATGACACAAACACACCTATTGGATGCACAAGATTTGTTAAAAACCCTAATTGGACAAGAATAAGCCTAGGGAAGACGAAAATGACTTAAATGTTCATCCAATGACACAAATGAACTTATTGGATGCACAAGATTGGTTAAAAACCCTAATTGGAAAAGAATAAGCCTAGGGAGGACGAAAATGACCTAAATGTTCATCCAATGACACAAATCAACTTATTGGATGCACATGATTGGTTAAAAACCCTAATTGGACAAGAATAAGCCTAGGGAGGACGAAAATGACCTAAATGTTCGTCCAATGACACAAACACACCTATTGGATGCACAAGATTGGTTAAAAACCCTAATTGGACAAGAATAAGCCTAGCGAGGACGAAAATGACCTAAATGTTCATCCAATGACACAAATCAACTTATTGGATGCACATGATTGGTTAAAAACCCAAATTGGACAAGAATAAGCCTAGGGAGGACGAAAATGACCTAAATGTTCATCCAATGACACAAATGAACTAATTGGAAGCACAAGATTGGTTAAAAACCCTAATTGGACAAGAATAAGCCTAGGGAGGACGAAAATGACCTAAATGTTCATCCAATGACACAAATCAACTTATTGGATGCACATGATTGGTTAAAAACCCTAATTGGACAAGAATAAGCCTAGGGAGGACGAAAATTACCTAAATGTTCCTCCAATGACACAAACACACCTATTGGATGCACAAGATTGCATAAAAACCCTAATTGGACAAGAAAAAGACTAGGGGGGACGAAAATGACCTAAATGTTCCTCCAATGACACAAACACACCTATTGGATGCACAAGATTGGTTAAAAACCCTAATTGGACAAGAATAAGCCTAGGGAGGACGAAAATGACCTAAATGTTTGTCCAATGACACAAACACACCTATTGGATGCACTAGATTGCATAAAAACCCTAATTGGACAAGAATAAGACTAGGGAGGACGAAAATGACCTAAATGTTCGTCCAATGACACAAACACACCTATTGGATGGCCAAGATTGCATAAAAACCCTAATTGGACAAGAATAAGCCTAGGGAGGACGAAAATGACCTAAATGTTCGTCTAATGACACAAACACACCTATTGGATGCACAAGATTGCATAAAAACCCTAATTGGACAAGAATAAGCCTAGGGAGGACGAAAATGACCTAAATGTTCGTCCAATGACACAAACACACCTATTGGATGCACAAGATTGCATAAAAACCCTAATTGGACAAGAATAAGCCTAGGGAGGACGAAAATGACCTAAATGTTCATCCAATGACACAAATGAACTTATTGGATGCACAAGATTGGTTAAAAACCCTAATTGGCCAAGAATAAGCATAGGGAGGACAAAAATGACCTAAATGTTCGTCCAATGACACAAACACACCTATTGGATGCACAAGATTGCATAAAAACCCTAATTGGACAAGAATAAGACTAGGGAGGACGAAAATGACCTAAATGTTCCTCCAATGACACAAAAACACCTATTGGATGCACAAGATTGCATAAAAACCCTAATTCGACAAGAATAAGACTAGGGAGGACGAAAATGACCTAAATGTTCATCCAATGACACAAATGAACTTATTGGATCCACAAGATTGGTTAAAAACCCTAATTGGACAAGAATAAGCATAGGGAGGACAAAAATGACCTAAACGTTTATCCAATGACACAAACCCACATATTGGATGCACAAGATTGCTTAAAACCCTAATTGGACAAGAATAAGACTAGGGAGGACGAAAATGACCTAAATGTTCATCCAATGACACAAATGAACTTATTGAATGCACAAGATTGGTTAAAACCCTAATCGGACAAGAATAAGCCTAGGGAGGACGTAAATGACCTAAATGTTCTTCCAATGACACAAACACACCTATTGGATGCACAAGATTGCATAAAAACCCTAATTGGACAAGAATAAGACTAGGGAGGACGAAAATGACCTAAATGTTCCTCCAATGACACAAACACACCTATTGGATGCACAAGATTGCATAAAAACCCTAATTGGACAAGAATAAGCCTAGGGAGGACGAAAATTACCTAAATGTTCATCCAATGACACAAACACACATATTGGATGCACAAGATTGCTTAAAACCCTAATTGGACAAGAATAAGACTAGGGAGGACGAAAATGACCTAAATGTTCATCCAAAGACACAAATGAACTTATTGGATGCACAAGATTGGTTAAAAACCCTAATTGGACAAGAATAAGCCTAGGGAGGACGAAAATGACCTAAATGTTCGTCCAATGACACAAACACACCTATTGGATGCACAAGATTGCATAAAAACCCTAATTGGACAAGAATAAGACTAGGGAGGACGAAAATGACCTAAATGTTCCTCCAATGACACAAACACACCTATTGGATGCACAAGATTGCATAAAAACCCTAATTCGAAAAGAATAAGACTAGGGAGGACGAAAATGACCTAAATGTTCCTCCAATGACACAAACACACCTATTGGATGCACAAGATTGCATAAAAACCCTAATTGGACAAGAATAAGACTAGGGAGGACGAAAATGACCTAAATGTTCCTCCAAGGACACAAACACACCTATTGGATGCACAAGATTGCATAAAAACCCTAATTGGACAAGAATAAGACTAGGGAGGACGAAAATGACCTAAATGTTCCTCCAATGACACAAACACACCTATTGGATGCACAAGATTGCATAAAAACCATAATAGGACAAGAATAAGACTAGGGAGGACGAAAATGACCTAAATGTTCATCCAATGACACAAATGAACTTATTGAATGCACAAGATTGGCTAAAAACCCTAATCGGACAAGAATAAGCCTAGGGAGGACGAAAATGACCTAAATGTTCGTCCAATGACACAAACACACCTATTGGATGCACAAGATTGCATAAAAACCCTAATTGGACAAGAATAAGACTAGGGAGGACGAAAATGACCTAAATCTTCCTCCAATGACAAAATGAACTTATTGGATGCACAAGATTGGTTAAAAACCCTAATTGGACAAGAATAAGCCTAGGGAGGACGAAAATGACCTAAATGTCCGTCCAATGACACAAACACACCTATTGGATGCACAAGATTGCATAAAAACCCTAATTGGACAAGAATAAGACTAGGGAGGACGAAAATGACCTAAATGTTCCTCCAATGACACAAATGAACTTATTGGATGCACAAGATTGGTTAAAAACCCTAATTCGACAAGAATAAGCCTAGGGAGGACGAAAATGACCTAAATGTTCGTCCAATGACACAAGCACACCTATTGGATGCACAAGATTGCATAAAAACCCTAATTGGACAAGAATAAGAATAGGGAGGACGAAAATGACCTAAATGTTCCTCCAATGACAAAATGAACTTATTGGATGCACAAGATTGGTTAAAAACCCTAATTGGACAAGAATAAGCCTAGGGAGGACGAAAATGACCTAAATGTCCGTCCAATGACACAAACACACCTATTGGATGCACAAGATTGCATAAAAACCCTAATTGGACAAGAATAAGACTAGGGAGGACGAAAATGACCTAAATGTTCCTCCAATGACACAAATGAACTTATTGGATGCACAAGGTTGGTTAAAAACCCTAATTGGAGAAGAATAAGCCTAGGGAGGACGAAAATGTCCTAAATGTTCAACCAATTACACAAATGAACTTATTGGATGCACAAGGTTGGTTAAAACCCCTAATTGGACAAGAATAAGACTAGGGAGGACGAAAATGACCTAAATGTTTATCCAATGACACAAACACACCTATTGGATGCACAAGATTGGTTAAAAACCCTAATTGGACAAGAATAAGCCTAGGGAAGACGAAAATGACTTAAATGCGCATCCAATGACACAAATGAACTTATTGGATGCACAAGATTGGTTAAAAACCCTAATTGGACAAGAATAAGCCTAGGGAGGACGAAAATGACCTAAATGTTCATCCAATGACACAAATCAACTTATTGGATGCACATGATTGGTCAAAAACCCTAATTGGACAAGAATAAGACTAGGGAGGACGAAAATGACCTAAATGTTCCTCCAATGACACAAATGAACTTATTGGATGCACAAGGTTGGTTAAAAACCCTAATTGGACAAGAATAAGTCTAGGGAGGACGAAAATGACCTAAATGTTCAACCAATGAGACAAATGAACTTATTGGATGCACAAGATTGGTTAAAAACACTAATTGGAAAAGAATAAGCCTAGGGAGGACGAAAATGACCTAAATGTTCGTCCAATGACACAAACACACCTATTGGATGCACAAGATTGCATAAAAACCCTAATTGGACAAGAATAAGACTAGGGAGGACGAAAATGACCTAAATGTTCCTCCAATGACACAAATGAACTTATTGGATGCACAAGGTTGGTTAAAAACCCTAATTGGACAAGAATAAGCCTAGGGAGGACGAAAATGTCCTAAATGTTCAACCAATTACACAAATGAACTTATTGGATGCACAAGGTTGGTTAAAACCCCTAATTGGAAAGGAATAAGCATAGGGAGGACGAAAATGACCTAAATGTTCATCCAATGACACAAACACACATATTGGATTCACATGATTGCTTAAAACCCTAATTGGAAAAGAATAAGACTAGGGAGGACGAAAATGACCTAAATGTTCATCCAATGACACAAATGAACTTATTGGATGCACAAGATTGTTTAAAAACCATAATTGGACAAGAATAAGCCTAGGGAGGAAGAAAAAATACCAAAATGTTCATCCAATGACACAAATGAACTTATTGGATGCACAAGGTTGGTTAAAAACCCTAATTGGACAAGAACAAGCCTAGGGAGGACGAAAATGACCTAAATGTTCGTCCAATGACACAAACACACCTATTGGATGCACAAGATTGCATAAAATCCCTAATTGGACAAGAATAAGACTAGGGAGGACGAAAATGACCTAAATGTTCCTCCAATGACACAAATGAACTTATTGGATGCACAAGATTGCATAAAAACCCTAATTGGACAAGATTAAGACTAGGGAGGGCGAAAATGACCTAAATGTGCATCCAATGACACAAATGAACTTATTGGATGCACAAGGTTGGTTAAAAACCCTAATTGGACAAGAATAAGCCTAGGGAGGACGAAAATGACCTAAATGTTCGTCTAATGACACAAATGAACTTATTGGATGCACAAGGTTGGTTAAAAACCCTAATTGGACAAGAATAAGCCTAGGGAGGACGAAAATGACCTAAATGTTCGTCCAATGACACAAACACACCTATTGGATGCACAAGATTGCATAAAAACCCTAATTGGAGAAGAATAAGACTAGGGAGGACGAAAATGACCTAAATGATCCTCCAATGACACAAATCAACTTATTGGATGCACATGATTGGTTAAAAACCCTAATTGGACAAGAATAAGCCTAGGGAGGACGAAAATGACCTAAATATTCATCCAATGACACAAACACACATATTGGATTCACATGATTGCTTAAAACCCTAATTGGAAAAGAATAAGACTAGGGAGGACGAAAATGACCTAAATGTTCATCCAATGACACAAATGAACTTATTGGATGCACAAGATTGTTTAAAAACCCTAATTGGACAAGAATAAGCCTAGGGAGGACGAAAATGACCTAAATGTTCATCCAATGACACAAATGAACTTATTGGATGCACAAGATTGGTTGAAAACCTTAATTGGACAAGAATAAGCCTAGGGAGGACAAAAATGACCTAAATGTTCATCCAATGACACAAATGAACTTATTGGATGCACAAGATTGGTTAAAAACCCTAATTGGACAAGAATAAGCCTAGGGAGGACGAAAATGACCTAAATGTTCATCCAATGACACAAATCAACTTATTGGATGCACATGATTGGTTAAAAACCCTAATTGGACAAGAATAAGCCTAGGGAGGACGAAAATGACCTAAATGTTCGTCTAATGACAAAAATGAACTTATTGGATGCACAAGATTGGTTAAAAACCCTAACTGGACAAGAATAAGCCTACGGAGGACGAAAATGACCTAAATATTCCTCCAATGACACAAATGAACTTATTGGATACACAAGATTGGCTAAAAACCCTAATTGGACAAGAATAAGCCTACGGAGGACGAAAATGACCTAAATGTTCATCCAATGACACAAATCAACTTATTGGATGCACATGATTGGTTAAAAACCCTAATTGGACAAGAATAAGCATAGGGAGGACGAAAATGACCTAAATGTTCATCCAATGACACAAATGAACTTATTGGATGCACAAGATTGGTTAAAAACCCTAATTGGACAAGAATAAGCATAGGGAGAACGAAAATGACCTAAATGTTCGTCCAATGACACAAACCCACATATTGGATGCACAAGATTGCTTAAAACCCTAATTGGACAAGAATAAGACTAGGGAGGACGAAAATGACCTAAATGTTTATCCAATGACACAAATGAACTTATTGGATGCACAAGATTGGTTAAAAACCCTAATCGGACAAGAATAAGCCTAGGGAGGACGAAAATGACCTAAATGTTCGTCCAATGACACAAACACACCTATTGGATGCACAAGATTGCATAAAAACCCTAATTGGACAAGAATAAGACTAGGGAGGACGAAAATGACCTAAATGTTCCTCCAATGACACAAACACATCTATTGGATGCACAAGATTGCATAAAAACCCTAATTGGACAGGAATAAGACTTGGGAGGACGAAAATGACCTAAATGTTCATCCAATGACACAAATGAACTTATTGCATGCACAAGATTGGTTAAAAACCATAATTGGCCAAGAATAAGCCTAGGGAGGACGAAAATGACCTAAATGTTCGTCCAATGACACAAACACACCTATTGGATGCACAAGATTGCATAAAAACCCTAATTGGACAAGAATAAGACTAGGGAGGACGAAAATGACCAAAATGTTCATCCAATGACACAAATGAACTTATTGGATGCACAAGATTGGTTAAAAACCCTAATTGGACAAGAATAAGCATAGGGAGGACGAAAATGACCTAAACTTTCATCCGATGACACAAACCCACATATTGGATGCACAAGATTGCTTAAAACCCTAATTGGACAAGAATAAGACTAGGGAGGACGAAAATGACCTAAATGTTCATCCAATGACACAAATGAACTTATTGGATGCACAAGATTGGTTAAAAACCCTAATTGGACAAGAATAAGCCTAGGGAGGACGAAAATGACCTAAATGTTCGTCCAATGACACAAACACACCTATTGGATCCACAAGATTGCATAAAAACCCTAATTGGATAAGAATAAAACTATGGAGGACGAAAATGACCTAAATGTTCCTCCAATGACACAAACACACCTATTGGATGCACAAGATTGCATAAAAACCCTAATTCGACAAGAATAAGACTAGGGAGGACGAAAATGACCTAAATGTTCATCCAATGACACAAATGAACTTATTGGATGCACAAGATTGGTTAAAAACCCTAATTGGACAAGAATAATCCTAGGGAGGACGAAAATGACCTAAATGTTCCTCCAATGACACAAACACACCTATTGGATGCACAAGATTGCATAAAAACCCTAATTGGACAAGAATAAGACTAGGGAGGACGAAAATGACCTAAATGTTCCTCCAATGACACAAACACACATATTGGATGCACAAGATTGCTTAAAACCCTAATTGGACAAGAATAAGACTAGGGATGACGAAAATGACCTAAATGTTCATCCAATGACACAAATGAACTTATTGGATGCACAAGATTGGTTAAAAACCCTACTTGGACAAGGATAAGCCTAGGGAGGACGAAAATGACCTAAATGTTCGTCCAATGACACAAACATACCTATTGGATGCACAAGATTGCATAAAAACCCTAATTGGACAAGAATAAGACTAGGGAGGACGAAAATGACCTAAATGTTCGTCCAATGACACAAACACACCTATTGGATGCACAAGATTGCATAAAAACCCTAATTGGACAAGAATAAGACTAGGGAGGACGAAAATGACCTAAATGTTCCTCCAATGACACAAACACACCTATTGGATGCACAAGATTGCATAAAAACCCTAATTGGACAAGAATAAGTCTAGGGAGGACGTAAATGACCTAAATGTTCCACCAATGATACAAATAAACTTATTGGATGCACAAGGTTGGTTAAAAACCCTAATTGGACAAGAATAAGCCTACGGAGGATGAAAATGACCTAAATGTTCAACCAATGACACAAATGAACTTATTGGATGCACAAGGTTGGTTAAAAACCCTAATTGGACAAGAATAAGCCTAGGGAGGACGAAAATGACCTAAATGTTCGTCCAATGACACAAACACACCTATTGGATGCAAAGGATTGCATAAAATGCCTAATTGGACAAAAAGAAGCCTAGGGAGGCCGAAAATGACCTAAATGTTCGTCCAATGACACAAACACACCTATTGGATGCACAAGATTGCATAAAAACCCTAATTGGACAAGAACAAGCCTAGGGAGGACGAAAATGACCTAAATGTTCATCCAATGACACAAACGAACTTATTGGATGCACAAGATTGGTTAAAAACCCTAATTGGACAAGAATAAGCATAGGGAGGACGAAAATGACCTAAATGTTCGTCCAATGACACAAACACACCTATTGGATGCACAAGATTGCATAAAAACCCTAATTGGACAAGAATAAGCCTAGGGAGGAAGTAAATGACCTAAATGTTCATCCAATGACACAAATGAACTTATTGGATGCACAAGATTGGTTAAAAACCCTAATTGGACAAGAATAAGCATAGGGAGGACGAAAATGACCTAAATGTTCATCCAATGACACAAACACACATATTGGATGCACAAGATTGCTTAAAACCCTAATTGGACAAGAATAAGACTAGGAATGACGAAAATAACCTAAATGTTCATCCAATGACACAAATGAACTTATTGGATGCACAAGATTGGTTAAAAACCCTAATTGGACAAGAATAAGCCTAGGGAGGACGAAAATGACCTAAATGTTCGTCCAATGACACAAACACACCTATTGGATGCACAAGATTGCATAAAAACCCTAATTGGACAAGAATAAGACTAGGGAGGACGAAAATGACCTAAATGTTCCTCCAATGACACAAACACACCTATTGGATGCACAAGATTGCATAAAAACCCTAATTGGACAAGAATAAGACTAGGGAGGACGAAAATGACCTAAATGTTCATCCAATGACACAAATGAACTTATTGAAAGCACAAGATTGGTTAAAAACCCTAACCGGACAAGAATAAGCCTAGGGAGGACGAAAATGACCTAAATGTTCGTCCAATGACACAAACACACCTATTGGATGCACAAGATTGCATAAAAACCCTAATTGGACAAGAATAAGACTAGGGAGGACGAAAATGACCTAAATGTTCCTCCAATGACACAAACACACCTATTGGATGCACAAGATTGCATAAAAACCCTAATTGGACAAGAATAAGACTAGGGAGGACGAAAATGACCTAAATGTTCATCCAATGACACAAATGAACTTATTGGATGCACAAGATTGGTTAAAAACCCTAATTGGACAAGAATAAACCTAGGGAGGATGAAAATGACCTAAATGTTCATCTAATGACACAAACACACCTATTGGATGCACAAGATTGCATAAAAACCCTAATTGGACAAGAATAAGACTAGATAGGACGAAAATGACCTAAATGTTTATCCAATGACACAAATGAACTTATTGGATGCACAAGATTGGTTAAAAACCCTAATTGGACAAGAATAAGCCTAGGGAGGACGAAAATGACCTAAATGTTCGTCCAATGACACAAACACACCTATTGGATGCACAACATTGCATAAAAACCCTAATTGGAGAAGAATAAGACTAGGGGGACGAAAATGACCTAAATGTTCCTCCAATGACACAAACACACCTATTGGATGCACAAGATTGCATAAAAACCCTAATTGGACAAGAATAAGACTAGGGAGGACGAAAATGACCTAAATGTTCATCCAATGACACAAATGAATTTATTGGATGCACAAGATTGGTTAAAAACCCTAATTGGACAAGAATAAGCCTAGGGAGGACGAAAATGACCTAAATGTTCGTCCAATGACACAAACACACCTATTGGATGCACAAGATTGCATAAAAACCCTAATTGGACAAGAATAAGACTAGGGAGGACGAAAATGACCTAAATGTTCATCCAATGACACAAATGAACTTATTGGATGCACAAAATTGGTTAAAAACCCTAATTGGACAAGAATAATCCTAAGGAGGACGAAAATGACCTAAATGTCCGTCCAATGACACAAACACACCTATTGGATGCACAAGATTGCATAAAAACCCTAATTGGACAAGAATAAGACTAGGGAGGACGAAAATGACCTAAATGTTCCTCCAATGACACAAATGAACTTATTGGATGCACAAGGTTGGTTAAAAACCCTAATTGGACAAGAATAAGCCTAGGGAGGACGAAAATGACCTAAATGTTCAACCAATTACACAAATGAACTTATTGGATGCACAAGGTTGGTTAAAACCCCTAATTGGACAAGAATAAGACTAGGGAGGACGAAAATGACCTAAATGTTTATCCAATGACACAAACACACCTATTGGATGCACAAGATTTGTTAAAAACCCTAATTGGACAAGAATAAGCCTAGGGAAGACGAAAATGACTTAAATGTTCATCCAATGACACAAATGAACTTATTGGATGCACAAGATTGGTTAAAAACCCTAATTGGAAAAGAATAAGCCTAGGGAGGACGAAAATGACCTAAATGTTCATCCAATGACACAAATCAACTTATTGGATGCACATGATTGGTTAAAAACCCTAATTGGACAAGAATAAGCCTAGGGAGGACGAAAATGACCTAAATGTTCGTCCAATGACAGAAATGAACTTATTGGATGCACAAGATTGCATAAAAACCCTAATTGGACAAGATTAAGACTAGGGAGGGCGAAAATGACCTAAATGTTCATCCAATGACACAAATGAACTTATTGGATGCACAAGGTTGGTTAAAAACCCTAATTGGACAAGAATAAGCCTAGGGAGGACGAAAATGACCTAAATGTTCGTCTAATGACACAAATGAACTTATTGGATGCACAAGGTTGGTTAAAAACCCTAATTGGACTAGAATAAGCCTAAGGTGGACGAAAATGACCTAAATGTTCGTCCAATGACACAAACACACCTATTGGATGCACAAGATTGCATAAAAACCCTAATTGGACAAGAATAAGACTAGGGAGGACGAAAATGACCTAAATGTTCCTCCAATGACACAAACACACCTATTGGATGCACAAGATTGCATAAAAACCCTAATTGGACAAGAATAAGCCTAGGGACGACGAAAATGACCTAAATGTTCGTCCAATGACACAAACACACCTATTGGATGCACAAGATTGCATAATAACCCTAATTGGACAAGAATAAGACTAGGGAGGACGAAAATGACCTAAATGTTTCTCCAATGACACAAACACACCTATTGGATGCACAAGATTGCATAAAAACCCTAATTGGACAAGAATAAGCCTAGGGACGACGAAAATGACCTAAATGTTCATCCAATGACACAAACACACCTATTGGATGCACAAGATTGCATAAAAACCCTAATTGGACAAGAATAAGACTAGGGAGGACGAAAATGACCTAAATGTTCCTCCAATGACACAAACACACCTATTGGATGCACAAGATTGCATAAAAACCTAATTCGACAAGAATAAGACTAAGGACGACGAAAATTACCTAAATGTTCATCCAATGACACAAATGAACTTATTGGATGCACAAGATTGGTTAAAAACCCTAATTGGACAAGAATAAGCCTAGGGAGGACGAAAATGACCTAAATGTTCGTCCAATGACACAAACACACCTATTGGATGCACAAGATTGCATAAAAACCCTAATTGGACAAGAATAAGACTAGGGAGGACGAAAATGACCTAAATGTTCCTCCAATGACACAAACACACCTATTGGATGCACAAGATTGCATAAAAACCCTAATTGGACAACAATAAGACTAGGGAGGACGAAAATGACATAAATGTTCCTCCAATGACACAAACACACCTATTGGATGCACACGATTGAATAAAAACCCTAATTGGACAAGAATAAGACTTGGGAGGACGAAAATGATATAAATGTTCCTCCAATGACACAAACACACCTATTGGATACACAATATTGCATAAAAACCCTAATTGGACAAGAATAAGACTAGGGAGGAAGAAAATTACCTAAATGTTCCTCTAACGACACAAACACACCTATTGGATGCACAAGATTGGTTAAAAACCCTAATTGGACAAGAATAAGCCTAGGGAGGAAGAAAATGACCTAAATGTTCGACCAATGACACAAACACACCTATTGGATGCACAAGATTGCATAAAAACCCTAATTGGACAAGAATAAGACTAGGGAGGACGAAAATGACCTAAATGTTCCTCCAATGACACAAATG
Organism: Cicer pinnatifidum; assembly: GCA_037974775.1. Taxonomy (NCBI): domain Eukaryota; kingdom Viridiplantae; phylum Streptophyta; class Magnoliopsida; order Fabales; family Fabaceae; genus Cicer; species Cicer pinnatifidum. Next base: position 199,746 of record JBBPBR010000131.1, on the reverse strand, counting down.
AACTTATTGGATGCACAAGATTTGTTAAAAATCCTAATTGGACAAGAATAAGCCTAGGGAGGACGAAAATGACCTAAATGTTCCTCCAATGACACAAATGAACTTATTGGATGCACCAGATTGGCTAAAAACCCTAATTGGACAAGAATAAGCCTAGGGAGGACGAAAAAGACCTAAATGTTCATCCAATGACACAAATGAACTTCTTGGATGCACAAGATTGGTTAAAAACCCTAATTGGACAAGAATAAGCCTAGGGAGGACCAAAATGACCTAAATGTTCGTCCAATGACACAAACACACCTATTGGATGCACAAGATTGGTTAAAAACCCTAATTGGACAAGAATAAGCCTAGGGAGGACAAAAATGACCTAAATGTTCGTCCAATGACACAAACACATCTATTGGATGCACAAGATTGCATAAAAACCCTAATTGGACAAGAATAAGACTAGGGAGGACGAAAATGACCTAAATGTTTCTCCAATGACACAAATGAACTTATTTGATGCACAAGATTGGATAAAAACCCTAATTGGACAAGAATAAGCCTAGGGAGGACGAAAATGACCTAAATGTTCCTCCAATGACACAAATGAACTTATTGGATGCACCAGATTGGCTAAAAACCCTAATTGGACAAGAATAAGCCTAGGGAGGACAAAAATGACCTAAATGTTCATCCAATGACACAAATGAACTTATTGGATGCACAAGATTGGTTAAAAACCCTAATTGGACAAGAATAAGCCAAGGGAGAACGAAAATGTCCTAAATGTTCGTCCAATGACACAAACACACCTATTGGATGCACAAGACTGCATAAAAACCCTAATTGGACAATAATAAGACTAGGGAGGACGAAAATGACCTAAATGTTCCTCCAATGACACAAACACACCTATTGGATGCACAAGATTGCATAAAAACCCTAATTGGACAAGAATAAGACTAGGGAGGACGAAAATGACCTAAATGTTCCTCCAATGACACAAACACACCTATTGGATGCACAAGATTGCATAAAAACCCTAATTGGACAAGAATAAGCCTAGAGAGGACGAAAATGACCTAAATGTTCATCCAATGACATAAATGAACTTATTGGATGCACAAGATTGGTTAAAAACCCTAATTGGACAAGAATAAGCCTAGGGATGACGAAAATGACCAAAATGTTCGTCCAATGACACAAACACACCTATTGGATGCACAAGATTGCATAAAAACCCTAATTGGACAAGAATAAGACTAGGGAGGACGAAAATGACCTAAATGTTCCTCCAATGACACAAATGAACTTATTGGATGCACAAGGTTGGTTAAAAACCCTAATTGCACACGAATAAGCCTAGAGAGGACGAAAATGACCTAAATGTTCGTCCAATGACACAAACACACCTATTGGATGCACAAGATTGAATAAAATCCCTAATTGGACAAGAATAAGACTAGGGAGGACGAAAATGACCTAAATGTTCCTCCAATGACACAAATGAACTTATTGGATGCACAAGGTTGGTTAAAAACCCTAATTGGACAAGAATAAGCCTAGGGAGGATGAAAATGACCTAAATGTTCAACCAATGACACAAATGAACTTATTGGATGCACAAGGTTGGTTAAAAACCCTAATTGGACAAGAACAAGCCTAGGGAGGACGAAAATGACCTAAATGTTCGTCCAATGACACAAACACACCTATTGGATGCACAAGATTGCATAAAAACCCTAATTGGACAAGAATAAGACTAGGGAGGACGAAAATGACCTAAATGTTCCTCCAATCACACAAACACACCTATTGGATGCACAAGATTGGTTAAAAACCCTAATTGGACAAGAATAAGCCTAGGGAGGACGAAAATGACCTAAATGTTCATCCAATGACACAAATGAACTTATTGGATGCACAAGGTTGGTTAAAAACCCTAATTGCACAAGAATAAGCCTAGAGAGGACGAAAATGACCTAAATGATCGTCCAATGACACAAACACACCTATTGGATGCACAAGATTGAATAAAATCCCTAATTGGACAAGAATAAGACTAGGGAGGACGAAAATGACCTAAATGTTCCTCCAATGACACAAACACACCTATTGGATGCACAAGATTGCATAAAAACCCTAATTGGACAAAATAAGACTAGGGTGGGCGAAAATGACGTAAATGTTCCTCCAAAGACACAAACACACCTATTGGATGCACAAGATTGCATAAAAACCCTAATTGGACAAAATAAGACTAGGGAGGGCGAAAATGACCTAAATGTTCCTCCAAAGACACAAACACACCTATTGGATGCACAAGATATGTTAAAAACACTAATTGGACAAGAATAAGGCTAGGGAAGACGAAAATGACCTAAATGTTCGTCCAATGACACAAACACACCTATTGGATGCACAAGATTGCATAAAAACCCTAATTGGACAAGAATAAGACTAGGGAGGACGAAAATGACCTAAATGTTCCTCCAATGACACAAATGAACTTATTGGATGCACAAGGTTGATTAAAAACCCTAATTGGACAAGAATAAGCCTAGGGTGGACGAAAATGACCTAAATGTTCGTCCAATGACACAAATGAACTTATTGGATGCACAAGATTGGTTAAAAACCCTAATTGCACAAGAATAAGCCTAGAGAGGACGAAAATAACCTAAATGTTCGTCCAATGACACAAACACACCTATTGGATGCACAAGATTGAATAAAGTCCCTAATTGGACAAGAATAAGACTAGAGAGGACGAAAATGACCTAAATGTTCCTCCAATGACACAAACACACCTATTGGATGCACAAGATTGCATAAAAACCCTAATTGGACAAGAATAAGACTAGGGAGGACGAAAATGACCTAAATGTTCCTCCAATGACACAAATGAACTTATTGGATGCACAAGGTTGGTTAATAACCCTAATTGGACAAGAATAAGCCTAGGGAGTAGGAAAATGACCTAAATGTTCAACCATGACACAAATGAACTTATTGGATGCACAAGATTACATAAAAACCCTAATTGGACAAGAATAAGACTAAGGAGCACGAAAATGACCTAAATGTTTATCCAATGACACAAACACACCTATTGGATGCACAAGATTGCATAAAAACCCTAATTGGACAAGAATAAGACTAGGGAGGACGAAAATGACCTAAATGTTCCTCCAATGACACAAATGAACTTATTGGATGCACAAGATTGCATAAAAACCCTAATTGGACAAGAATAAGACTAGGGAGGACGAAAATGACCTAAATGTTCATCCAATGACACAAATGAACTTATTGAATGCACAAGATTGGTTAAAAACCCTAATCGGACAAGAATAAGCCTAGGGAGGACAAAAATGACCTAAATGTTCTTCGAATGACACAAACACACCTATTGGATGCACAAGATTGCATAAAAACCCTAATTGGACAAGAATAAGACTAGGGAGGACGAAAATGACCTAAATGTTCCTCCAATGACACAAACACACCTATTGGATGCACAAGATTGCATAAAAACCCTAATTGGACAAGAATAAGACTAGGGAGGACGAAAATGACCTAAATGTTCATCCAATGACACAAATGAATTTATTGGATGCACAAGATTGGTTAAAAACCCTAATTGGACAAGAATAAGCATAGGGAGGACGAAAATGACCTGAATGTTCGTCCAATGACACAACACACCTATTGGATGCACAAGATTGCATAAAAACCCTAATTAGACAAGAATAAGACTAGGGAGGACGAAAATGACCTAAATGTTCCTCCAATGACACAAATGAACTTATTGGATGCACAAGGTTGGTTAAAAACCCTAATTGGACAAGAATAAGCCTAGGGAGGACGAAAATGTCCTAAATGTTCAACCAATTACACAAATGAACTTATTGGATGCACAAGGTTGGTTAAAACCCCTAATTGGACAAGAATAAGCATAGGGAGGACGAAAATGACCTAAATGTTCATCCAATGACACAAACACACATATTGGATTCACATGATTGCTTAAAACCCTAATTGGAAAAGAATAAGACTAGGGAGGACGAAAATGACCTAAATGTTCATCCAATGACACAAATGAACTTATTGGATGCACAAGATTGTTTAAAAACCCTAATTGGACAAGAATAAGCCTAGGGAGGAAGAAAAAATACCAAAATGTTCATCCAATGACACAAATGAACTTATTGGATGCACAAGGTTGGTTAAAAACCCTAATTGGACAAGAACAAGCCTAGGGAGGACGAAAATGACCTAAATGTTCGTCCAATGACACAAACACACCTATTGGATGCACAAGATTGCATAAAATCCCTAATTGGACAAGAATAAGACTAGGGAGGACGAAAATGACCTAAATGTTCCTCCAATGACACAAATGAACTTATTGGATGCACAAGATTGCATAAAAACCCTAATTGGACAAGATTAAGACTAGGGAGGGCGAAAATGACCTAAATGTGCATCCAATGACACAAATGAACTTATTGGATGCACAAGGTTGGTTAAAAACCCTAATTGGACAAGAATAAGCCTAGGGAGGACGAAAATGACCTAAATGTTCGTCTAATGACACAAATGAACTTATTGGATGCACAAGGTTGGTTAAAAACCCTAATTGGACAAGAATAAGCCTAGGGAGGACGAAAATGACCTAAATGTTCGTCCAATGACACAAACACACCTATTGGATGCACAAGATTGCATAAAAACCCTAATTGGAGAAGAATAAGACTAGGGAGGACGAAAATGACCTAAATGATCCTCCAATGACACAAATCAACTTATTGGATGCACATGATTGGTTAAAAACCCTAATTGGACAAGAATAAGCCTAGGGAGGACGAAAATGACCTAAATATTCATCCAATGACACAAACACACATATTGGATTCACATGATTGCTTAAAACCCTAATTGGAAAAGAATAAGACTAGGGAGGACGAAAATGACCTAAATGTTCATCCAATGACACAAATGAACTTATTGGATGCACAAGATTGTTTAAAAACCCTAATTGGAAAAGAATAAGCCTAGGGAGGAAGAAAAAAGACCTAAATGTTCATCCAATGACACAAATGAACTTATTGGATGCACAAGGTTGGTTAAAAACCCTAATTGGACAAGAACAAGCCTAGGGAGGACGAAAATGACCTAAATGTTCGTCCAATGACACAAACACACCTATTGGATGCACAAGATTGCATAAAAACCCTAATTGGACAAGAATAAGACTAGGGAGGACGAAAATGACCTAAATGTTCCTCCAATGACACAAATGAACTTATTGGATGCACAAGGTTGGTTAAAAACCCTAATTGGACAAGAATAAGCCTAGGGAGGACTAAAATGACCTAAATGTTCATCCAATGACACAAATCAACTTATTGGATGCACATGATTGGTTAAAAACCCTAATTGGACAAGAATAAGCCTAGGGAGGGCGAAAATGACCTAAATGTTCCTCCAATGACACAAACACACCTATTGGATGCACATGATTGCATAAAAACCCTAATTGTACAAGAATAAGAATAGGGAGGACGAAAATGACCTAAATGTTCCTCCAATGACACAAACACACCTATTGGATGCACAAGATTGCTTAAAAACCCTAATTGGACAAGAATAAGACTAGGGAGGACGAAAATGACCTAAATGTTCATCCAATGACACAAATGAACTTATTGGATGCACAAGATTGGTTAAAAACCCTAATTGGACAAGAATAAGCATAGGGAGGACGAAAATGACCTGAATGTTCGTCCAATGACACAACACACCTATTGGATGCACAAGATTGCATAAAAACCCTAATTAGACAAGAATAAGACTAGGGAGGACGAAAATGACCTAAATGTTCCTCCAATGACACAAATGAACTTATTGGATGCACAAGGTTGGTTAAAAACCCTAATTGGACAAGAATAAGCCTAGGGAGGACGAAAATGTCCTAAATGTTCAACCAATTACACAAATGAACTTATTGGATGCACAAGGTTGGTTAAAACCCCTAATTGGACAAGAATAAGACTAGGGAGGACGAAAATGACCTAAATGTTCATCCAATGACACAAACACACCTATTGGATGCACAAGATTGGTTAAAAACCCTAATTGGACAAGAATAAGCATAGGGAGGACGAAAATGACCTAAATGTTCATCGAATGACACAAACACACCTATTGGAACCACAAGATTGGTTAAAAACCCTAATTGGACAAGAATAAGCCTAGGGAGGACGAAAATGACCTAAATGTTAATCCAATGACACAAATGAACTTATTGGATGCACAAGATTGGTTAAAAACCCTAATTGGACAAGAATAAGCCTAGGGAGGACGAAAATGACCTAATTGATCATCCAATGACACAAACACACCTATTGGATGCACAAGATTGGTTAAAAACCCTAGTTGGACAAGAATAAGCCTAGGGAGGACGAAAATAACCTAATTGATCATCCAATGACACAAATGAACTTATTGGATGCACAAGATTTGTTAAAAACCCTAATTGGACAAGAATAAGCCTAGGGAGGACGAAAATGACCTAATTGATCATCCAATGACACAAACACACCTATTGGATGCACAAGATTGGTTAAAAACCCTAATTGGACAAGAATAAGCCTAGGGAGGACAAAAATGACCTAATTGATCATCCAATGACACAAACACACCTATTGGATGCACAAGATTGGTTAAAAACCCTAATTTGACAAGAATAAGCCTACGTAGGACGAAAATGACCTAATTGATCATCCAATGACACAAACACACCTATTGGATGCACAAGATTGGTTAAAAACCCTAATTGGACAAGAATAAGCCTAGGGAGGACGAAAATGACCTAATTGATCATCCAATGACACAAACACACCTATTGGATGCACAAGATTGGTTAAAAACCCTAATTGGACAAGAATAAGCCTAGGGAGGACGAAAATGACCTAAATGTTCATCCAATGACACAAACCAACCTATTGGATGCACAAGATTGGTTAAAAACCCTAATTGGACAAGAATAAGCCTAGGGAGGACGAAAATGACCTAAATGTTCATCCAATGACACAAATCAACTTATTGGATGCACATGATTGGTTAAAAACCCTAATTGGACAAGAATAAGCCTAGGGAGGACGAAAATGACCTAAATGTTCGTGTAATGATACAAATGAACTTATTGGATGCACAAAATTGGTTAAAAACCCTAATTGGACAAGAATAAGCATAGGGAGGACGAAAATGACCTAAATGTTCGTCCAATGACACAAACACACCTATTGGATGCACAAGATTGCATAAAAACCCTAATTGGACAAGAATAAGACTATGGGGGACGAAAATGACCTAAATGTTCATCCAATGACAAAAATGAACTTATTGGATGCACAAGATTGGTTAAAAACCCTAATTGGACAAGAATAAGCATAGGGAGGACGAAAATGACCTAAACGTTCATCCAATGACACAAACCCACATATTGGATGCACAAGATTGCTTAAAACCCTAATTGGACAAGAATAAGACTAGGGAGGACGAAAATGACCTAAATGTTCATCCAATGACACAAATGAACTTATTGAATGCACAAGATTGGTTAAAAACCCTAATCGGAAAAGAATAAGCCTAGGGAGGACGAAAATGACCTAAATGTTCTTCCAATGACACAAACACACCTATTGGATGCACAAGATTGCATAAAAACCCTAATTGGACAAGAATAAGACTAGGGAGGACGAAAATGACCTAAATGTTCATCCAATGACACAAATGAACTTATTGGATGCACAAGATTGGTTAAAAACCCTAATTGGACAAGAATAAGCATAGGGAGGACGAAAATGACCTAAACGTTCATCCAATGACACAAACCCATATATTGGATGCACAAGATTGCTTAAAACCCTAATTGGACAAGAATAAGACTAGGGAGGACGAAAATGACCTAAATGTTCATCCAATGACACAAATGAACTTATTGAATGCACAAGATTGGTTAAAAACCCTAATCGGACAAGAATAAGCCTAGGGAGGACGAAAATGACCTTAATGTTCTTCCAATGACACAAACACACCTATTGGATGCACAAGATTGCATAAAAACCCTAATTGGACAAGAATAAGACTAGGGAGGACGAAAATGACCTAAATGTTCCTCCAATGACACAAACACACCTATTGGATGCACAAGATTGCATAAAAACCCTAATTGGACAAGAATAAGACTAGGGAGGACGAAAATGACCTAAATGTTCATCCAATGACACAAATGAACTTATTGAATGCACAAGATTGGTTAAAAAACCTAATCGGACAAGAATAAGCATAGGGAGGTCGAAAATGACCTAAATGTTCGTCCAATGACACAAACACACCTATTGGACGCACAAGATTGCATAAAAACCCTAATTGGACAAGAATAAGACTAGGGAGGAAGAAAATGACCTAAATGTTCATCCAATGACACAAATGAACTTATTGGATGCACAAGATTGGTTAAAAACCCTAATTGGACAAGAATAAGCCTAGGGAGGACGAAAATGACCTAAATGTTCGTCCAATGACACAAACACACCTATTGGATGCACAAGATTGCATAAAAACCCTAATTGGACAAGAATAAGACTAGGGAGGACGAAAATGACCTAAATGTTCCTCCAATGACACAAACACACCTATTGGATGCACAAGATTGCATAAAAACCCTAATTGGACAAGAATAAGACTAGGGAGGACGTAAATGACCTAAACGTTCCACCAATGACACAAATGAACTTATTGGATGCACAAGGTTGGTTAAAAACCCTAATTGGACAAGAATAAGACTAGGGAGGACGAAAATGACCTAAATGTTCATCCAATGACACAAATGAACTTATTGGATGCACAAGATTGGTTAAAAACCCTAATTGGACAAGAATAAGCCTAGGGAGGACGAAAATGACCTAAATGTTCGTCCAACGACACAAACACACCTATTGGATGCACAAGATTGCATAAAAACCCTAATTTGACAAGAATAAGACTAGGGAGGACGAAAATGACTTAAATGTTCATCCAATGACACAAATGAACTTATTGGATGCACAAGATTGGTTAAAAACCCTAATTGGACAAGAATAAGTATAGGGAGGACGAAAATGACCTAAATGTTCATCCAATGACACAAACACACATATTGGATGCACAAGATTGCTTAAAACCCTAATTGGACAAGAATAAGACTAGGGAGGACGAAAATGACCTAAATGTTCATCCAATGACACAAATGAACTAATTGGATGCACAAGATTGATTAAAAACCCTAATTGGACAAGAATAAGCCTAGGGAGGACGAAAATGACCTAAATGTTCCACCAATGACACAAATGAACTTATTGGATGCACAAGGTTGGTTAAAAACCCTAATTGGACAAGAACAAGCCTAGGGAGGACGAAAATGACCTAAATGTTCGTCCAATGACACAAACACACCTATTGGATGCACAAGATTGCATAAAAACCCTAATTGGACAAGAATAAGACTAGGGAGGACGAAAATGACCTAAATGTTCCTCCAATGACACAAACACACCTATTGGATGCACAAGATTGCTTAAAAACCCTAGTTGGACAAGAATAAAACTAGGGAGGACGAAAATAACCTAAATGTTCATCCAATGACACAAACACACATATTGGATGCACAAGATTGCTTAAAACCCTAATTGGACAAGAATAAGACTAGGGAGGACGGAAATGACCTAAATGTTCAACCAATGACACAAATGAACTTATTGGATGCACAAGGTTGGTTAAAAACCCTAATTGGACAAGAATAAGCCTAGGGAGGACGAAAATGACCTAAATGTTCGTCCAATGACACAAACACACCTATTAGATGCACAAGATTGCATAAAAACCCTAATTGGACAAGAATAAGACTAGGGAGGACGAAAATGAGCTAAATGTTCCTCCAATGACACAAATGAACTTATTGGATGCACAAGATTGGTTAAAAACCCTAATTGGACAAGAATAAGCCTAAGGAGGACGAAAATGACCTAAATATTCATCCAATGACACAAATCAACTTATTGGATGCACATGATTGGTTAAAAACCCTAATTGGACAAGAATAGGTCTAGGGAGGACGAAAATGACCTAAATGTTCGTCCAATGACACAAACACACCTATTGGATGCACAAGATTGCATAAAAACCCTAATTGGACAAGAATAAGACTAGGGAGGACGAAAATGACCTAAATGTTCCTCCAATGACACAAATGAACTTATTGGATGTACAAGGTTGATTAAAAACCCTAATTCGACAAGAATAAGCCTAGGGAGGATGAAAATGACCTAAATGTTCAACCAATGACACAGATGAACTTATTGGATGCACAAGGTTGGTTAAAAACCCTAATTGGACAAGAATAAGCCTAGGGAGGACGAAAATGACCTAAATGTTCGTCCAATGACACAAACACACCTATTGGATGCACAAGATTGCATAAAAACCCTAATTGGACAAGAATAAGCCTAGGGAGGACGAAAATGACCTAAATGTTCGTCCAATGACACAAACAGACCTATAGGATGCACAAGATTGCATAAAAACCCTAATTGTACAAGAACAAGCCTAGGGAGGACGAAAATGACCTAAATGTTCATCCAATGACACAAATGAACTTATTGGCTGCACAAGATTGGTTAAAAACCCTAATTGGACAAGAATAAGCCTAGGGAGGACGAAAATGACCTAAATGTTCGTCCAATGACACAAACACACCTATTGGATGCACAAGATTGCATAAAAACCCTAATTGGACATGAATAAGACTAGGGAGGACGAAAATGACCTAAATGTTCATCCAATGACACAAATCAACTTATTGGATGCACATGATTGGTTAAAAACCCTAATTGGACAAGAATAAGCCTAGGGAGGACGAAAATGACCTAAATGTTCGTCCAATGACACAAACACACCTATTGGATGCACAAGATTGCATAAAAACCCTAATTGGACAAGAGTAAGAATTGGGAGGACGAAAATGACCTAAATGTTCCTCCATTGACACAAACACACCTATTGGATGCACAAGATTGCATAAAAACCCTAATTGGACAAGAATAAGCCTAGGGAGGACGAAAATGTCCTAAATGTTCAACCAATTACACAAATGAACTTTTTGGATGCACAAGGTTGGTTAAAACCCCTAATTGGACAAGAATAAGCATAGGGAGGACGAAAATGACCTAAATGTTCATCCTATGACACAAACATACATATTGGATTCACATGATTGCTTAAAACCCTAATTGGAAAAGAATAAGACTAGGGAGGACGAAAATGACCTAAATGTTCATCCAATGACACAAATGAACTTATTGGATGCACAAGATTGTTTAAAAACCCTAATTGGACTAGAATAAGCCTAGGGAGGAAGAAAAAAGACCTAAATGTTCATCCAATGACACAAATGAACTTATTGGATGCACAAGGTTGGTTAAAAACCCTAATTGGACAAGAACAAGCCTAGGGAGGACGAAAATGACCTAAATGTTCGTCCAATGACACAAACACACCTATTGGATGCACAAGATTGCATAAAAAACCTAATTGGACAAGAATAAGACTAGGGAGGACGAAAATGACCTAAATGTTCCTCCAATGACACAAATGAACTTATTGGATGCACAAGGTTGGTTAAAAACCCTAATTGGACAAGAATAAGCCTAGGGAGGACGAAAATGACCTAAATGTTCATCCAATGACACAAATGACCTTATTGGATGCACAAGATTGGTTAAAAACCCTAATTGGACAAGAATAAGCCTAGGGAGGACGAAAATGACCTAAATGTTCGTCCAATGACACAAACACACCTATTGGATGCACAAGATTGCATAAAAACCCTAATTGGACAAGAATAAGACTAGGGAGGACGAAAATGACCTAAATGTTCCTCCAATGACACAAACACACCTATTAGATGCACAAGATTGCATAAAAACCCTAATTGGACAAGACTAAGCCTAGGGAGGACGAAAATGACCTAAATGTTCATCCAATGACACAAATGAACTTATTGGATGCACAAGATTGGTTAAAAACCCTAATTGGACAAGAATAAGCCTAGGGAGGACGAAAATGACCTAAATCTTGGTCCAATGACACAAACACACCTATTGGATGCACAAGATTGCATAAAAACCCTAATTGGACAAGAATAAGACTAGGGAGGACGAAAATGACCTAAATGTTCCTCCAATGACACAAACACACCTATTGGATGCACAAGATTGCATAAAAACCCTAATTGGACAAGAATAAGACTAGGGAGGACGAAAATGACCTAAATGTTCCTCCAATGACACAAACACACCTATTGGATGCACAAGATTGCATAAAAACCCTAATTGGACAAGAATAAGCCTAGGGAGGACGAAAATGACCTAAATGTTCATCCAATGACACAAATAAACATATTGGATGCACAAGATTGGTTAAAAACCCTAATTGGACCAGAATAAGACTAGTGAGGACGAAAATGACCTAAATGTTCATCCAATGACACAAATGAACTTATTGGATGCACAAGATTGGTTAAAAACCTTAATTGGACAAGAATAAGCCTAGGGAGGACCAAAATGACCTAAATGTTCATCCAATGACACAAATGAACTTATTGGATGCACAAGATTGGTTAAAAACCCTAATTGGACAAGAATAAGCCTAGGGAGGACGAAAATGACCTAAATGTTCATCCAATGACACAAATGAACTTATTGGATGCACAAGATTGGTTAAAAACCCTAATTGGACAAGAATAAGCCTAGGGAGGACGAAAATGACCTAAATGTTCGTCCAATGACACAAACACACCTATAGGATGCACAAGATTGCATAAAAATCCTAATTGGACAAGAACAAGCCTAGGGAGGACGAAAATGACCTAAATGTTCGTCCAATGACACAAACACACCTATTGGATGCACAAGATTGCATAAAAACCCTAATTGGACAAGAATAAGACTAGGGAGGACGAAAATGACCTAAATGTTCCTCCAATGACATAAACACACCTATTGGATGCACAAGATTGCATAAAAACCCTAATTGGACAAGAATAAGACTAGGGAGGACGAAAATGACCTAAATGTTCATCCAATGACACAAATGAACTTATTGGATGCACAAGATTGGATAAAAACCCTAATTGGACAAGAATAAGCCTAGGGATGACGAAAATGACCTAAATGTTCGTCCAATGAGGCAAACACACCTATTGGATGCACAAGATTGCATAAAAACCCTAATTGGACAAGAATAAGACTAGGGAGGACGAAAATGACCTAAATGTTCCTCCAATGACACAAACACACCTATTGGATGCACAAGATTGCATAAAAACCCTAATTGGACAAGAATAAGACTAGGGAGGACGAAAATGACCTAAATGTTCATCCAATGACACAAATGAATTTATTGGATGCACAAGATTGGTTAAAAACCCTAATTGGACAAGAATAAGCCTAGGGAGGACGAAAATGACCTAAATGTTCATTTAATGACACAAATGAACTTATTGGATGCACAAGATTGGTTAAAAACCCTAATTGGACAAGAATAAGCATAGGGAGGACGAAAATGACCTAAATGTTCATCCAATGACACAAACACACATATTGGATGCACAAGATTGCTTAAAACCCTAATTGGAAAAGAATAAGACTAGGGAGGACGAAAATGACCTAAATGTTCATCCAATGACACAAATGAACTTATTGGATGCACAAGGTTGGTTAAAAACCCTAATTGGACAAGAATAAGCCTAGGGAGGACGAAAATGACCTAAATGTTCGTTCAATGACACAAACACACCTATTGGATGCACAAGATTGCATAAAAACCCTAATTGGACAAGAATAAGACTAGGGAGGACGAAAATGACCTAAATGTTCCTCCAATGACACAAACACACCTATTGGATGCACAAGATTGCATAAAAACCCTAATAGGACAAGAATAAGACTTGGCAGGACGAAAATGACCTAAATGTTCATCCAATGACACAAACCCACATATTGGATGCACAAGATTGCTTAAAACCCTAATTGGACAAGAATAAGACTAGGGAGGACGAAAATGACCTAAATGTTCATCCAATGACACAAATGAACTTATTGGATGCACAAGTTTGGTTAAAAACCCTAATCGGACAAGAATAAGCCTAGGGAGGACGAAAATGACCTAAATGTTCGTCCAATGACACAAACACACCTATTGGATGCACAAGATTGCATAAAAACCCTAATTGGACAAGAATAAGACTAGGGAGGACGAAAATGACCTAAATGTTCCTCCAATGACACAAACACACCTATTGGATGCACAAGATTGCATAAAAACCTAATTCGACAAGAATAAGACTAAGGACGACGAAAATTACCTAAATGTTCATCCAATGACACAAATGAACTTATTGGATGCACAAGATTGGTTAAAAACCCTAATTGGACAAGAATAAGCCTAGGGAGGACGAAAATGACCTAAATGTTCGTCCAATGACACAAACACACCTATTGGATGCACAAGATTGCATAAAAACCCTAATTGGACAAGAATAAGACTAGGGAGGACGAAAATGACCTAAATGTTCCTCCAATGACACAAACACACCTATTGGATGCACAAGATTGGTTAAAAACCATAATTGGACAAGAATAAGCCTAGGGAGGACGAAAATGACCTAAATGTTCCTCCAATGACACAAACACACCTATTGGATGCACAAGATTGGTTAAAAACCATCATTGGAAAAGAATAAGCCTAGGGAGGACGAAAATGACCTAAATGTTCATCCAATGACACAAATGAACTTATTCGATGCACAAGATTGGTTAAAAACTCTAATTGGACAAGAATAAGCCTAGGGAGGATGAAAATGACCTAAATGTTCAACCAATGACACAAATGAACTTATTGGATGCACAAGGTTGGTTAAAAACCTTAATTGGACAAGAATAAGCCTAGGGAGGACGAAAATGACCTAAATGTTCGTCCAATGACACAAACACACCTATTGGATGCACAAGATTGCATAAAAACCCTAATTGGACAAGAATAAGACTAGGGAGGACGAAAATGACCTAAATGTTCCTCCAATGACACAAATGAACTTATTGGATGCACAAGATTGGTTAAAAACCCTAATTGGAAAAGAATAAGCCTATGGAGGACGAAAATGACCTAAATGTTCAACCAATGACACAAATGAACTTATTGGATGCACAAGGTTGATTAAAAACCCTAATTGCACAAGAATAAGCCTAGGGTGGACGAAAATGACCTAAATGTTCGTCCAATGACACAAACACACCTATTGGATGCACAAGATTGCATAAAAACCCTAATTGGACAAGAATAAGACTAGGGAGGACGAAAATGACCTAAATGTTCCTCCAATGACACAAATGAACTTATTGGATGCACAAGGTTGGTTAAAAACCCTAATTGGACAAGAATAAGCCTAGGGAGGACGAAAATGACCTAAATGTTCAACAAATGACACAAATGAACTTATTGGATGAACAAGGTTGGTTAAAAACCATAATTGCACAAGAATAAGCCTAGAGAGGACCAAAATAACCTAAATGTTCGTCCAATGACACAAACACACCTATTGGATGCACAAGATTGAATAAAATCCCTAATTGGACAAGAATAAGAGTAGGGAGGACGAAAATGACCTAAATGTTCCTCCAATGACACAAACACACCTATTGGATGCACAAGATTGCATAAAAACCCTAATTGGACAAGAATAAGACTAGGGAGGACGAAAATGACCTAAATGTTCCTCCAATGACACAAACACACCTATTGGATGCACAAGATTATATAAAAACCCTAATCGGACAAGAATAAGCCTAGGGAGGACGAAAATGACCTAAATGTTCGTCCAATGACACAAACACACCTATTGGATGCACAAGATTGCATAAAAACCCTAATTGGACAAGAATAAGACTAGGGAAGACGAAAATGACCTAAATGTTCCTCCAATGACACAAATGAACTTATTGGATGCACAAGGTTGGTTAAAAACCCTAATTGGACAAGAATAAGCCTAGGGAGGACGAAAATGACCTAAATGTTCATCCAATGACACAAATCAACTTATTGGATGCACATGATTGGTTAAAAACCCTAATTGGACAAGAATAAGCCTAGGGAGGACGAAAATGACCTAAATGTTCATCTAATGACACAAATGAACTTATTGGAAGCACAAGATTGGTTAAAAACCCTAATTGGACAAGAATAAGCATAAGGAGGATGAAAATGACCTAAATTTTCGTCCAATGACACAAACACACCTATTGGATGCACAAAATTGCATAAAAACCCTAATTGGAAAAGAATAAGACTAGGGAGGACGAAAATGACCTAAATGTTCATCCAATGACACAAATCAACTTATTAATTGCACATGATTGGTTCAAAACCCTAATTGGACAAGAATAAGCCCAGGGAGGACGAAAATGACCTAAATGTTCGTCTAATGACACAAATGAACTTATTGGATGCACAAGATTGGTTAAAAACCCTAATTGGACAAGAATAAGCATAGGGAGGATGAAAATGACCTAAATGTTCGTCCAATGACACAAACACACCTATTGGATGCACAAGATTGCATAAAAACCCTAATTGGACAAGAATAAGACTAGGGAGGACGAAAATGACCTAAATGTTCCTCCAATGACACAAACACACCTATTGGATGCACAAGATTGCATTAAAACCCTAATTGGACAAGAATAAGCCTAGGGACGACGAAAATGATCTAAATGTTCATCCAATGACACAAACACACCTATTGGATGCACAAGATTGCATAAAAACCCTAATTGGACAAGAATAAGACTAGGGAGGACGAAAATGACCTAAATGTTCCTCCAATGACACAAACACACCTATTAGATGCACAAGATTGCATAAAAACCCTAATTGGACAAGAATAAGACTAGGGAGGGCGAAAATGACCTAAATGTTCATCCAATGACACAAATGAACTTATTGGATGCACAAGACTGGTTAAAAACCCTAATTGGACAAGAATAAGCCCAGGGAGGACGAAAATGACCTAAATGTTCGTCCAATGACACAAACACACCTATTGGATGCACAAGATTGCATAAAAACCCTAATTGGACAAGAATAAGACTAGGGAGGACGAAAATGACCTAAATGTTCATCCAATGACACAAATGAACTTATTGGATGCACAAGATTGGTTAAAAACCCTAATTGGACAAGAATAAGCATAGGCAAGACGAAAATGACCTAAATGTTCGTCCAATGACACAAACCCACATATTGGATGCACAAGATTGCTTAAAACCCTAATTGGACAAGAATAAGACTAGGGAGGACGAAAATGACCTAAATGTTCATCCAATGACACAAATGAACTTTTTGGATGCACAAGATTGGTTAAAAACCCTAATCGGACAAGAATAAGCCTAGTGAGGACGAAAATGACCTAAATGTTCGTCCAATTACACAAACACACCTATTGGATGCACAAGATTGCATAAAAACCCTAATTGGACAAGAATAAGACTAGGGAGGACGAAAATGACCTAAATGTTCCTCCAATGACACAAACACACCTATTGGATGCACAAGATTGCATAAAAACCCTAATAGGACAAGAATAAGACTTGGGAGGACGAAAATGACCTAAATGTTCATCCAATGACACAAATGAGCTTATTGGATGCACAAGATTGGTTAAAAACCCTAATTGGACAAGAATAAGCCTAGGGAGGACGAAAATGACCTAAATGTTCGTCCAATGACACAAACACACCTATTGGATGCACAAGATTGCATAAAAACCCTAATTGGACAAGAATAAGACTAGGGAGGACGAAAATGACCTAAATGTTCCTCCAATGACACAAAACACCTATTTGATGCACAATATTGCATAAAAACCCTAATTGGACAAGAATAAGACTAGGGAGGACGAAAATGACCTAAATGTTCATCCAATGACACAAATGAACTTATTGGATGCACAAGATTGGTTAAAAACCCTAATTGGACAAGAATAAGCCTAGGGAAGACTAAAATGACCTAAATGTTCATCCAATGACACAAATGAACTTATTGGATGCACAAGATTGGTTAAAAACCCTAATTGGACAAGAATAAGCCTAGGGAGGACGAAAATGACCTAAATGTTCGTCCAATGACACAAACACACCTATTGGATGCACAAGATTGCATAAAAACCCTAATTGGACAAGAATAAGACTAGGGAGGACGAAAATGACCTAAATGTTCCTCCAATGACACAAACACACCTATTGGATGCACAAGATTGCACAAAAACCCTAATTCGACAAGAATAAGACTAGGGAGGACGAAAATGACCTAAATGTTCATCCAATGACACAAATGAACTTATTGGATGCACAAGATTGGTTAAAAACCCTAATTGGACAAGAATAAGCCTAGGGAAGACGAAAATGACCTAAATGTTCGTCCAATGACACAAACACACCTATTGGATGCACAAGATTGCATAAAAACCCTAATTGGACAAGAATAAGACTAGGGAGGACGAAAATGACCTAAATGTTCCTCCAATGACACAAATGAACTTATTGGATGCACAAGGTTGGTTAAAAACCCAAATTGGACAAGAATAAGCCTAGGGAGGACGAAAATGACCTAAATGTTCGTCCAATGACACAAACACACCTATTGGATGCACAAGATTGCATAAAAACCATAATTGGACAAGAATAAGACTAGGGAGGGCGAAAATGACCTAAATGTTCCTCCAATGACACAAACACACCTATTGGATGCACAAGATTGGTTAAAAACCCTAATTGGACAAGAATAAGCCTAGGGAAGAGGAAAATGACCTAAATGTTCGTCCAATGACACAAACACACCTATTGGATGCACAAGATTGCATAAAAACCCTAATTGGACAAGAATAAGACTAGGGAGGACGAAAATGACCTAAATGTTCCTCCAATGACACAAATGAACTTATTGGATGCACAAGATTGCATAAAAACCCTAATTGGACAAGAATAAGACTAGGGAGGACGAAAATGACCTAAATGTTCATCCAATGACACAAATGAACTTATTGAATGCACAAGATTGGTTAAAAACCCTAATCGGACAAGAATAAGCCTAGGGAGGACGAAAATGACCTAAATGTTCGTCCAAAGACACAAACACACCTATTGGATGAACAAGATTGCATAAAAACCCTAATTGGACAAGAATAAGACTAGGGAGGACGAAAATGACCTAAATGTTCATCCAATGACACAAACACACCTATTGGATGAACAAGATTGCATAAAAACCCTAATTTGACAGGAATAAGACTAAGGAGGACGAAAATGACCTAAATGTTCCTCCAATGACACAAACACACCTATTGGATGCACAAGATTGCATAAAAACCCTAATTGGACAAGAATAAGACTAGGGAGGACGTAAATGACCTAAATGTTCCACCAATGACACAAATGAACTTATTGGATACACAAGGTTGGTTAAAAACCCTAATTGGACAAGAATAAGACTAGGGAGGACGTAAATGACCTAAATGTTCTTCCAATGACACAAATGAACTTGTTGGATGCACAAGGTTGGTTAAAAACCCTAATTGGACAAGAATAAGACTAGGGAGGACGAAAATGACCTAAATGTTCATCCAATGACACAAATGAAGTTATTGGATGCACAAGATTGGTTAAAAACCCTAATTGGACAAGAATAAGACTAGGGAGGACGAAAATGACCTAATTGTTCCTCCATTGACACAAACACACCTATTGGATGCACAAGATTGGTTAAAAACCCTAATTGGACAAGAATAATCCTAGGGAGGACGAAAATGACCTTAATGTTCGTCCAATGACACAAACACACCTATTGGATGCACAAGATTGCATAAAAACCCTAATTGGACAAGAATAAGCCTAGGGTGGACGAAAATGACCTAAATGTTCCTCCAATGACACAAATGAACTTATTGGATGCACAAGATTGGCTAAAAACCCTAATTGGACAAGAATAAGCCTTGGGAAGACGAAAATGGCCTAAATGTTCATCCAATGACACAACTGAACTTATTGGATGCACAAGATTGGTTAAAAACCCTACCTGGACAAGAATAAGCATAGGGAGGACGAAAATGACCTAAATGTTCGTCCAATGACACAAACACACCTATTGGATGCACAAGATTGCATAAAAACCCTAATTGGACAAGAATAAGACTAGGGAGGACGAAAATGACCTAAATGTTCCTCCAATGACACAAACACACCTATTGGATGCACAAGATTGGCTAAAAACCCTAATTGGACAAGTATAAGACTAGGGAGGACGAAAATGACCTAAATGTTTATCCAATGACACAAATGAACATATTGGATGCACAAGATTGGTTTAAAACGCTAATTGGACAAGAATAAGCCTAGGGAGGACGAAAATGACCTAAATGTTCTTCCATTGACACAAATGAACTTATTGGATGCACAAGATTGGCTAAAAACCCTAATTGGACAAGAATAAGCCTAGGGAGGACGAAAATGACCTAAATGTTCATCCAATGACACAAATCAACTTATTGGATGCACATGATTGGTTAAAAACCCTAATTGGACAAGAATAAGCCTAGGGACGACGAAAATGACCTAAATGTTCGTCTAATGACACAAACACACCTATTGGATGCACAAGATTGCATAAAAACCCTAATTGGACAAGAATAAGAATTGGGAGGACGAAAATGACCTAAATGTTCCTCCAATGACACAAACACACCTATTGGATGCACAAGATTGCATAAAAACCCTAATTGGACAAGAATAAGCCTAGGGAGGACGAAAATGTCCTAAATGTTCAACCAATTACACAAATGAACTTTTTGGATGCACAAGGTTGGTTAAAACCCCTAATTGGACAAGAATAAGCATAGGGAGGACGAAAATGACCTAAATGTTCATCCTATGACACAAACATACATATTGGATTCACATGATTGCTTAAAACCCTAATTGGAAAAGAATAAGACTAGGGAGGACGAAAATGACCTAAATGTTCATCCAATGACACAAATGAACTTATTGGATGCACAAGATTGTTTAAAAACCCTAATTGGAGAAGAATAAGCCTAGGGAGGAAGAAAAAAGACCTAAATGTTCATCCAATGACACAAATGAACTTATTGGATGCACAAGGTTGGTTAAAAACCCTAATTGGACAAGAACAAGCCTAGGGAGGACGAAAATGACCTAAATGTTCGTCCAATGACACAAACACACCTATTGGATGCACAAGATTGCATAAAAACCCTAATTGGACAAGAATAAGACTAGGTAGGACGAAAATGACCTAAATTTTCCTCCAATGACACAAACACACCTATTGGATGCACAAGATTGCATAAAAACCCTAATTGGACAAGAATAAGACTAGGGAGGACGAAAATGACCTAAATGTTCATCCAATGGCACAAATGAACTTATTGGATGCACAAGATTGGTTAAAAACCCTAATTGGACAAGAATAAGCATAGGGAGGACGAAAATGACCTAAATGTTCATCCAATGATACAAACACACATATTGGATTCACATGATTGCTTAAAACCCTAATTGGAAATGAATAAGACTAGGGAGGATGAAAATGACCTAAATGTTCATCCAATGACACAAATGAACTTATTGGATGCACAAGATTGGTTAAAAACCCTAATTGGACAAGAATAAGCTTAGGGAGGAAGAAAAAAGACCTAAATGTTCATCCAATGACACAAATGAACTTATTGGATGCACAAGATTGGTTAAAAACCCTAATTGGACAAGAAAAAGCATAGGGAGGACGAAAATGACCTGAATGTTCGTCCAATGACACAACACACCTATTGGATGCACAAGATTGCATAAAAACCCTAATTAGACAAGAATAAGACTAGGGAGGACGAAAATGACCTAAATGTTCCTCCAATGACACAAATGAACTTATTGGATGCACAAGGTTGGTTAAAAACCCTAATTGGACAAGAATAAGCCTAGGGAGGACGAAAATGTCCTAAATGTTCAACCAATTACACAAATGAACTTATTGGATGCACAAGGTTGGTTAAAACCCCTAATTGGACAAGAATAAGACTAGGGAGGACGAAAATGACCTAAATGTTTATCCAATGACACAAACACACCTATTGGATGCACAAGATTTGTTAAAAACCCTAATTGGACAAGAATAAGCCTAGGGAAGACGAAAATGACTTAAATGTTCATCCAATGACACAAATGAACTTATTGGATGCACAAGATTGGTTAAAAACCCTAATTGGAAAAGAATAAGCCTAGGGAGGACGAAAATGACCTAAATGTTCATCCAATGACACAAATCAACTTATTGGATGCACATGATTGGTTAAAAACCCTAATTGGACAAGAATAAGCCTAGGGAGGACGAAAATGACCTAAATGTTCGTCCAATGACACAAACACACCTATTGGATGCACAAGATTGGTTAAAAACCCTAATTGGACAAGAATAAGCCTAGCGAGGACGAAAATGACCTAAATGTTCATCCAATGACACAAATCAACTTATTGGATGCACATGATTGGTTAAAAACCCAAATTGGACAAGAATAAGCCTAGGGAGGACGAAAATGACCTAAATGTTCATCCAATGACACAAATGAACTAATTGGAAGCACAAGATTGGTTAAAAACCCTAATTGGACAAGAATAAGCCTAGGGAGGACGAAAATGACCTAAATGTTCATCCAATGACACAAATCAACTTATTGGATGCACATGATTGGTTAAAAACCCTAATTGGACAAGAATAAGCCTAGGGAGGACGAAAATTACCTAAATGTTCCTCCAATGACACAAACACACCTATTGGATGCACAAGATTGCATAAAAACCCTAATTGGACAAGAAAAAGACTAGGGGGGACGAAAATGACCTAAATGTTCCTCCAATGACACAAACACACCTATTGGATGCACAAGATTGGTTAAAAACCCTAATTGGACAAGAATAAGCCTAGGGAGGACGAAAATGACCTAAATGTTTGTCCAATGACACAAACACACCTATTGGATGCACAAGATTGCATAAAAACCCTAATTGGATAAGAATAAGACTAGGGAGGACGAAAATGACCTAAATGTTCCTCCAATGACACAAACACACCTATTGGATGCACAAGATTGGTTAAAAACCCTAATTGGACAAGAATAAGCCTAGGGAGGACGAAAATGACCTAAATGTTCATCCAATGACACAAATGAACTTATTGGATGCACAAGATTGGCTAAAAACCCTAATTGGACAAGAATAAGCCTAGGGAGGACGAAAATGATCTAAATGTTCATCCAATGACACAAATGAACTTATTGGATGCACAAGATTGGCTAAAATCCCTAATTGGACAAGAATAAGCCTAGGGAGGACGAAAATGACCTAAATGTTCGTCCAATGACACAAACACACCTATTGGATGCACAAGATTGCATAAAAACCCTAATTGGACAAGAATAAGACTAGGGAGGACGAAAATGACCTAAATGTTCCTCCAATGACACAAACACACCTATTGGATGCACAAGATTGGTTAAAAACCCTAATTAGATAAGAATACGTCTAGGGAGGACGAAAATGACCTAAATGTTCGTCCAATGACACAAACACACCTATTGGATGCACAAGATTGCATAAAAACCCTAATTGGACAAGAATAAGACTAGGGAGGACGAAAATGACCTAAATGTTCCTCCAATGACACAAACACACCTATTGGATGCACAAGATTGCATAAAAATCCTAATTCGACAAGAATAAAACTAGGGAGGACGAAAATGACATAAATGTTCATCCAATGACACAAATGAACTTATTGGATGCACAAGATTGGTTAAAAACCCTAATTGGACAAGAATAAGCCTAGGGAGGACGAAAATGACCTAAATGTTCGTCCAATGACACAAATGAACTTATTTGATGCACAAGATTGGTTGAAAACCCAAATTGGACAAGAATAAGCCTAGGGAGGAAGAAAATGACCTAAATGTTCGTCCAATGACACAAACACACCTATTGGATGCACAAGATTGCATAAAAACCCTAATTGGACAAGAATAAGACTAGGGAGGACGAAAATGACCTAAATGTTCCTCCAATGACACAAACACACCTATTGGATGCACAAGATTGCATAAAAACCCTAATTCGACAAGAATAAGACTAGGAAGGACGAAAATGACCTAAATGATCCTCCAATGACAAAAACACACCTATTGGATGCACAAGATTGCATAAAAACCCTAATTGGACAAGAATAAGACTAGGGAGGACGAAAATGACCTAAATGTTCATCCAATGACACAAATGAACTTATTGGATGCACAAGATTGGTTAAAAACACTAATTGGACAAGAATAAGCATAGGGAGTACGAAAATGACCTAAATGTTCGTCCAATGACACAAACCCACATATTGGATGCACAAGATTGATTAAAACCCTAATTGGACAAGAATAAGACTAGGGAGGACGAAAATGACCTAAATGTTCATCCAATGACACAAATGAACTTATTGGAAGCACAAGATTGGTTAAAAACCCTAATCGGACAAGAATAAGCCTAGGGAGGACGAAAATGACCTAAATGTTCGTCCAATGACACAAACACACCTATTGGATGCACAAGATTGCATAAAAACCCTAATTAGACAAGAATAAGACTAGGGAGGACGAAAATGACCTAAATGTTCCTCCAATGACACAAACACACCTATTGGATGCACAAGATTGCATAAAAACCCTAATTGGACAAGAATAAGACTAGGGAGGACGAAAATGACCTAAATGTTCATCCAATGACACAAATGAATTTATTGGATGCACAAGATTGGTTAAAAACCCTAATTGGACAAGATTAAGCCTAGGGAGGACGAAAATGACCTAAATGTTCGTCCAATGACACAAACACACCTATTGGATGCACAAGATTGCATAAAAACCCTAATTGGACAAGAATAAGACTAGGGAGGACGAAAATGACCTAAATGTTCCTCCAATGACACAAATGAACTTATTGGATGCACAAGATTGGTTAAAAACCCTAATTGGAAAAGAATAAGCCTATGGAGGACGAAAATGACCTAAATGTTCAACCAATGACACAAATGAACTTATTGGATGCACAAGGTTGATTAAAAACCCTAATTGCACAAGAATAAGCCTAGGGTGGACGAAAATGACCTAAATGTTCGTCCAATGACACAAACACACCTATTGGATGCACAAGATTGCATAAAAACCCTAATTGGACAAGAATAAGACTAGGGAGGACGAAAATGACCTAAATGTTCCTCCAATGACACAAATGAACTTATTGGATGCACAAGGTTGGTTAAAAACCCTAATTGGACAAGAATAAGCCTAGGGAGGACGAAAATGACCTAAATGTTCAACAAATGACACAAATGAACTTATTGGATGAACAAGGTTGGTTAAAAACCATAATTGCACAAGAATAAGCCTAGAGAGGACCAAAATAACCTAAATGTTCGTCCAATGACACAAACACACCTATTGGATGCACAAGATTGAATAAAATCCCTAATTGGACAAGAATAAGAGTAGGGAGGACGAAAATGACCTAAATGTTCCTCCAATGACACAAACACACCTATTGGATGCACAAGATTGCATAAAAACCCTAATTGGACAAGAATAAGACTAGGGAGGACGAAAATGACCTAAATGTTCCTCCAATGACACAAACACACCTATTGGATGCACAAGATTATATAAAAACCCTAATCGGACAAGAATAAGCCTAGGGAGGACGAAAATGACCTAAATGTTCGTCCAATGACACAAACACACCTATTGGATGCACAAGATTGCATAAAAACCCTAATTGGACAAGAATAAGACTAGGTAGGACGAAAATGACCTAAATTTTCCTCCAATGACACAAACACACCTATTGGATGCACAAGATTGCATAAAAACCCTAATTGGACAAGAATAAGACTAGGGAGGACGAAAATGACCTAAATGTTCATCCAATGGCACAAATGAACTTATTGGATGCACAAGATTGGTTAAAAACCCTAATTGGACAAGAATAAGCATAGGGAGGATGAAAATGACCTAAATGTTCATCCAATGAGACAAATCAACTTATTGGATGCACATGATTGGTTAAAAACCCTAGTTGGACAAGAATAAGCCTAGGGAGGACGAAAATGACCAAAATGTTCGTCCAATGACACAAACACACCTATTGGATGCACAAGATTGCATAAAAACCCTAATTGGACAAGAATAAGACTAGGGAGGACGAAAATGACCTAAATGTTCATCCAATGACACAAATGAACTTATTGGATACACAAGATTGGTTAAAAACCCTAATTGGACAAGAATAAGCCTAGGGAGGACGAAAATGACCTAAATGTTCGTCCAATGACACAAATACATCTATTGGATGCACAAGATTGCATAAAAACCCTAATTGGACAAGAATAAGACTAGGGAGGACGAAAATGACCTAAATGTTCATCCAATGACACAAATGAACTTATTGGATGCACAAGGTTGGTTAAAAACCCTAATTGGACAAGAATAAGCCTAGGGAGGACGAAAATGACCTAAATGTTCAACCAATGACACAATTGAACTTATTGGATGCACAAGGTTGGTTACAAACCCTAATTGGACAAGAATAAGCCTAGGGAGGACGAAAATGATATAAATGTTCGTCCAATTACACAAACACACCTATTGGATGCACAAGATTGCATAAAAACCCTAATTGGACAAGAATAAGACTAGGTTGGACGAAAATGACCTAAATGTTCCTCCAATGACACAAACACACCTATTGGATGCACATGATTGGTTAAAAACCCTAATTGGATAAGAATATGCCTAGGGAGGACGAAAATGACCTAAATGTTCCTCCAATGACACAAATGAACTTATTGGATGCACAAGATTGGCTAAAAACCCTAATTGGACAAGAATAAGCCTAGGGAGGAAGAAAAAAGACCTAAATGTTCATCCAATGACACAAATGAACTTATTGGATGCACTAGATTGGTTAAAAACCCTAATTGGACAAGAATAAGCCTAGGGAGGACGAAAATGGCCAAAATGTTCATCCAATGACACAAATCAACTTATTGGATGCTCATGATTGGTTAAAAACCCTAATTGGACAAGAATAATCATAGGGAGGAAAAAAATGACCTAAATGTTCCTCCAATGTCACAAATGAACTTATTGGATGCACCAGATTGGCTAAAAACCCTAATTGGATAAGAATAAGCCTAGGGAGGACGAAAATGACCTAAATGTTCATCCAATGACACAAACGAACTTATTGGATGCACAAGATTGGTTAAAAACCCTAATTGGACAAGAATAAGCCTAGGGAGGACGAAAATGACCTAAATGTTCATCCAATGACACAAATCAACTTATTGGATGCACATGATTGGTTAAAAACCCTAATTGGACAAGTATAAGCCTAGCGAGGACGAATATGACCTAAATGTTCGTCCAATGACACAAACACACCTATTCGATGCACAAGATTGCATAAACACCCTAATTGGACAAGAATAAGACTAGGGAGGACGAAAATGACCTAAATGTTCATCCAATGACACAAACACACATATTGGATTCACATGATTGCTTAAAACCCTAATTGGAAAAGAATAAGACTAGGGAGGACGTAAATGACCTAAATGTTCATCCAATGAGACAAATGAACTTATTGGATGCACCAGATTGGCTAAAAACCCTAATTGGATAAGAATAAGCCTATGGAGGACGAAAATGACCTAAATGTTCATCCAATGACACAAACGAACTTATTGGATGCACAAGATTGGTTAAAAACCCTAATTGGACAAGAATAAGCCTAGGGAGGACGAAAATGACCTAAATGTTCATCCAATGACACAAATACACTTATTGGATGCACATGATTGGTTAAAAACACTAATTGGACAAGAATAAGCCTAGGGAGGACGAAAATGACCTAAATGTTCGTCCAATGACACAAACGCACCTATTCGATGCACAAGATTGCATAAAAACCCTAATTGGACAAGAATAAGACTAGGAAGGACGAAAATGACCTAAATGTTCCTCCAATGACACAAACACACCTATTGGATGCACAAGATTGCATAAAAACCCTAATTGGACAAGAATAAGACTAGGGAGGACAAAAATTACCTAAATGTTCATCCAATGGCACAAATGAACTTATTGGATGCACAAGATTGGTTAAAAACCCTAATTGGACAAGAATAAGCATAGGGAGGACGAAAATGACCTAAATGTTCATCCAATGACACAAACACACATATTGGATTCACATGATTGCTTAAAACCCTAATTGGAAAAGAATAAGACTAGGGAGGACGAAAATGACCTAAATGTTCATCCAATGACACAAATGAACTTATTGGATGCACCTGATTGGCTAAAAACTCTAATTGGATAAGAATAAGCCTATGGAGGACGAAAATGACCTAAATGTTCCTCCAATGACACAAATGAACTTATTGGATGCACAAGGTTGGTTAAAAACCCTAATTGGACAAGAATAAGCCTAGGGAGGACGAAAATGTCCTAAATGTTCAACCAATTACACAAATGAACTTATTGGATGCACAAGGTTGGTTAAAACCCCTAATTGGAAAGGAATAAGCATAGGGAGGACGAAAATGACCTAAATGTTCATCCAATGACACAAACACACATATTGGATTCACATGATTGCTTAAAACCCTAATTGGAAAAGAATAAGACTAGGGAGGAACAAAATGACCTAAATGTTCATCCAAAGACACAAATGAACTTATTGGATGCACAAGATTGGTTAGAAACCCTAATTGGACAAGAATAAGCCTAGGGAGGAAGAAAAAAGACCTAAATGTTCATCCAATGACACAAATGAACTTATTGGATGCACCAGATTGGCTAAAAACCCTAATTGGATAAGAATAAGCCTATGGAGGACGAAAATGACCTAAATGTTCATCCAATGGCACAAATGAACTTATTGGATGCACAAGATTGGTTAAAAAACCCTAATTGGACAAGAATAAGCATAGGGAGGACGAAAATGACCTAAATGTTCATCCAATGATACAAACACACATATTGGATTCACATGATTGCTTAAAACCCTAATTGGAAATGAATAAGACTAGGGAGGATGAAAATGACCTAAATGTTCATCCAATGACACAAATGAACTTATTGGATGCACAAGATTGGTTAAAAACCCTAATTGGACAAGAATAAGCTTAGGGAGGAAGAAAAAAGACCTAAATGTTCATCCAATGAGACAAATGAACTTATTGGATGCACAAGATTGGTTAAAAACCCTAATTGGACAAGAATAAGCATAGGGAGGACGAAAATGACCTAAATGTTCATCCAATGACACAAACACACATATTGGATTCACATGATTGCTTAAAACCCTAATTGGAAAAGAATAAGACTAGGGAGGATGAAAATGACCTAAATGTTCATCCAATGACACAAATGAACTTATTGGATGCACAAGATTGGTTAAACACCCTAATTGGACAAGAATAAGCCTAGGGAGGAAGAAAAAAGACCTAAATGTTCATCCAATGACACAAATGAACTTATTGGATGCACAAGATTGGTTAAAAACCCTAATTGGACAAGAATAAGCTAAGGGAGGACGAAAATGACCTAAATGTTCGTTCAATGACACAACACACCTATTGGATACACAAGATTGCATAAAAACCCTAATTGGACAAGAATAAGACTAGGGAGGACGAAAATGACCTAAATGTTCCTCCAATGACACAAATGAACTTATTGGATGCACAAGGTTGGTTAAAAACCCTAATTGGACAAGAATAAGCCTAGGGAGGACGAAAATGTGCAAAATGTTCAACCAATTACACAAATGAACTTATTGGATGCACAAGGTTGGTTAAAACCCCTAATTGGACAAGAATAAGACTAGGGAGGACGAAAATGACCTAAATGTTTATCCAATGACACAAACACACCTATTGGATGCACAAGATTGGTTAAAAACCCTAATTGGACAAGAATAAGCCTAGGGAAGACGAAAATGACATAAATGTTCATCCAATGACACAAATGAACTTATTGGATGCACAAGGTTGGTTAAAAACCCTAATTGGACAAGAATAAGCCTAGGGAGGACGAAAATGTGCAAAATGTTCAACCAATTACACAAATGAACTTATTGGATGCACAAGGTTGGTTAAAACCCCTAATTGGACAAGAATAAGACTAGGGAGGACGAAAATGACCTAAATGTTTATCCAATGACACAAACACACCTATTGGATGCACAAGATTGGTTAAAAACCCTAATTGGACAAGAATAAGCCTAGGGAAGACGAAAATGACATAAATGTTCATCCAATGACACAAATCAACTTATTGGATGCACATGATTGGTTAAAAACCCTAATTGGACAAGAATAAGCCTAGGGAGGACGAAAATGACCTAAATGTTCGTCCAATGACACAAACACACCTATTGGATACACAAGATTGCATAAAAACCCTAATTGGACAAGAATAAGACTAGCGAGGACGGAAATGACCTAAATGTTCCTCCAATGACACAAACACACCTATTGGATGCACAAGATTGCATAAAAACCCTAATTGGACAAGAATAAGACTAGGGAGGACGAAAATGACCTAAATGTTCATCCAATGGCACAAATGAACTTATTGGATGCACCTGATTGGCTAAAAACCCTAATTGGATAAGAATAAGCCTATGGAGGACGAAAATGACCTAAATGTTCATCCAATGGCACAAATGAACTTATTGGATGCACAAGATTGGTTAAAAACCCTAATTGGACAAGAATAAGCATAGGGAGGAGGACGAAAATGACCTAAATGTTCATCCAATGATACAAACACACATATTGGATTCACGTGATTGCTTAAAACCCTAATTGGAAATGAATAAGACTAGGGAGGATGAAAATGACCTAAATGTTCATCCAATGAAACAAATGAACTTATTGGATGCACAAGATTGGTTAAAAACCCTAATTGGACAAGAATAAGCATAGGGAGTACGAAAATGACCTGAATGTTCGTCCAATGATACAACACACCTATTGGATGCACAAGATTGCATAAAAACCCTAATTGGACAAGAATAAGACTAGGGAGGACGAAAATGACCTAAATGTTCCTCCAATGACACAAATGAATTTATTGGATGCACAAGTTTGGTTAAAAACCCTAATTGGACAAGAATAAGCTTAGGGAGGAAGAAAAAAGACCTCAATGTTCATCCAATGACACAAATGAACTTATTGGATGCACAAGATTGGTTAAAAACCCTAATTGGACAAGAATAAGCATAGGGAGGACGAAAATGACCTAAATGTTCATCCAATGACACAAACACACATATTGGATTCACATGATTGCTTAAAACCCTAATTGGAAAATAATAAGACTAGGGAGGATGAAAATGACCAAAATGTTCATCCAATGACACAAATGAACTTATTGGATGCACAAGATTGGTTAAAAACCCTAATTGGACAAGAATAAGCCTAGGGAGGAAGAAAAAAGACCTAAATGTTCATCCAATGGCACAAATGAACTTATTGGATGCACAAGATTGGTTAAAAACCCTAATTGGACAAGAATAAGCATAGGGAGGACGAAAATGACCTAAATGTTCATCCAATGATACAAACACACATATTGGATTCACATGATTGCTTAAAACCCTAATTGGAAATGAATAAGACTAGGGAGGATGAAAATGACCTAAATGTTCATCCAATGACACAAATGAACTTATTGGATGCACAAGATTGGTTAAAAACCCTAATTGGACAAGAATAAGCTTAGGGAGGAAGAAAAAAGACCTAAATGTTCATCCAATGACACAAATGAACTTATTGGATGCACAAGATTGGTTAAAAACCCTAATTGGACAAGAAAAAGCATAGGGAGGACGAAAATGACCTGAATGTTCGTCCAATGACACAACACACCTATTGGATGCACAAGATTGCATAAAAACCCTAATTAGACAAGAATAAGACTAGGGAGGACGAAAATGACCTAAATGTTCCTCCAATGACACAAATGAACTTATTGGATGCACAAGGTTGGTTAAAAACCCTAATTGGACAAGAATAAGCCTAGGGAGGACGAAAATGTCCTAAATGTTCAACCAATTACACAAATGAACTTATTGGATGCACAAGGTTGGTTAAAACCCCTAATTGGACAAGAATAAGACTAGGGAGGACGAAAATGACCTAAATGTTTATCCAATGACACAAACACACCTATTGGATGCACAAGATTGGTTAAAAACCCTAATTGGACAAGAATAAGCCTAGGGAAGACGAAAATGACTTAAATGTTCATCCAATGACACAAATGAACTTATTGGATGCACAAGATTGGTTAAAAACCCTAATTGGAAAAGAATAAGCCTAGGGAGGATGAAAATGACCTAAATGTTCATCCAATGACACAAACCAACTTATTTGATGCACATGATTGGTTAAAAACCCTAATTGGAAAAGAATAAGCCTAGGGAGGACGAAAATGACCTAAATGTTCGTCCAACGACACAAACACACCTATTGGATGCACAAGATTGCATAAAAACCCTAATTGGACAAGATTAAGACTAGGGAGGACGAAAATGACCTAAATGTTCATCCAATGACACAAATGAACTTATTGGATACACAAGATTGGTTAAAAACCCTAATTGGACAAGAATAAGCCTAGGGAGGACGAAAATGACCTAAATGTTCGTCCAATGACCAAATACACCTATTGGATGCACAAGATTGCATAAAAACCATAATTAGACAAGAATAAGTCTAGGGAGGACGAAAATGACCTAAATGTTCCTCCAATGACTTAAATGAACTTATTGGATGCACAAGGTTGGTTAAAAACCCTAATTGGACAAGAATAAGCCTAGGGAGGACGAAAATGACCTAAATGTTCGTCTAATGACACAAATGAACTTATTGGATGCACAAGGTTGGTTAAAAACCCTAATTGGACAAGAATAAGCATAGGGAGGATGAAAATGACCTAAATGTTCATCCAATGACACAACACACCTATTGGATGCACAAGATTGCATAAAAACCCTAATTGGACAAGAATAAGACTAGGGAGGACGAAAATGACCTAAATGTTCCTCCAATGACACAAATGAACTTATTGGATGCACAAGGTTGGTTAAAAACCCTAATTGGACAAGAATAAGCCTAGGGAGGACGAAAATGTCCTAAATGTTCAACCAATTACACAAATGAACTTATTGGATGCACAAGGTTGGTTAAAACCCCTAATTGGAAAGGAATAAGCATAGGGAGGACGAAAATGACCTAAATGTTCATCCAATGACACAAACACACATATTGGATTCACATGATTGCTTAAAACCCTAATTGGAAAAGAATAAGACTAGGGAGGACGAAAATGACCTAAATGTTCATCCAATGACACAAATGAACTTATTGGATGCACAAGATTGTTTAAAAACCCTAATTGGACAAGAATAAGCCTAGGGAGGACGAAAATGACCTAAATGTTCATCCAATGACACAAATACACCTATTGGATGCA
Source organism: Cicer pinnatifidum (assembly GCA_037974775.1). Taxonomy (NCBI): domain Eukaryota; kingdom Viridiplantae; phylum Streptophyta; class Magnoliopsida; order Fabales; family Fabaceae; genus Cicer; species Cicer pinnatifidum. The sequence continues at coordinate 165,950 of JBBPBR010000131.1, read as the reverse complement.
CAAGATTGGTTAGAAACCCTAATTGGACAAGAATAAGCCTAGGGAGGACGAAACTGACCTAAATGTTCATCCAATGACACAAACACTCCTATTGGATGCACAAGATTGGTTAAAAACCCTAATTGGACAAGAATAAGCCTAGGGAGGACGAAAATGACCTAAATGTTCATCCAATGACACAAATGAACTTATTGGATGCACAAGATTGCTTAAAAACCCTAATGGGACAAAAATAAGACTAGGGAGGACGAAAATGACCTAAATGTTCATCCAATGACACAAACACACCTATTGGATGCACAAGATTGGTTAGAAACCCTAATTGAACAAGAATAAGCCTAGGGAGGACGAAAATGACCTAAATGTTCATCCAATGACACAAATGAACTTATTGGATGCACAAGATTGCTTAAAAACCCTAATTAGACAAGAATAAGCCTAGGGAGGACGAAAATGACCTAAATGTTCATCCAATGACACAAATACACCTATTGGATGCACAAGATTGGTTAAAAACCCTAACTGGGCAAGAATAAGCCTAGGGAGGACGAAAATGACTTAAATCTTAATCCAATGACACAAATGAACTTATTGGATGCACAAGATTGCTTAAAAACCCTAATTAGACAAGAATAAGCCTAGGGAGGACGAAAATGACCTAAATGTTCATCCAATGACACAAATACACCTATTGGATGCACAAGATTGGTTAAAAACCCTAATTGGACAACAATAAGCCTAGGGAGGATGAAAATGACCTAAATGTTCATCTAATGACACAAACACATCTATTGGATGCACAAGATTGGTTAAAAACCCTAATTGCACAAAACTAAGCCTAGTGAGGACGAAAATAACCTAAATGTTCATCCAACGACACAAATGAACTTTTTGGACGCACAAGATTGCTTAAAACCCTAATTGGACAAGAATTAGACTAGGGAGGACGAAAATGACCTAAATGTTCATCCAATGACACAAACACACCTATTGGATGCACAAGATTGGTTAGAAACCCTAATTGAACAAGAATAAGCCTAGGGAGGACGAAAATGACCTAAATGTTCATCCAATGACACAAATGAACTTATTGGATGCACAAGATTGCTTAAAAACCCTAATTGGACAAGAATAAGCCTAGGGAGGACGAAAATGACCTAAATGTTCATCCAATGACACAAATGAACTTATTGGATGCACAAGATTGGATAAAAACCCTAATTGGACAAGAATAAGCATAGGGAGGACGAAAATGACCTAAATGTTCATCCAATGAAACAAACACACATATTGGATGCACAAGATTGCTTAAAACCCTAATTGGACAAGAATAAGACTAGGGAGGACGAAAATGACCTAATTGTTCATCCAATGACCCAAATGAACTTATTGGATGCACAAGATTGGTTAAAAACCATAATTGGACAAGAATAAGCCTAGGGAGGACGAAAATGACCTAAATGTTCGTCCAATGACACAAACACACCTATTGGATGCACAAGATTGCATAAAAACCCTAATTGGACAAGAATAAGACTAGGGAGGACGAAAATGACCTAAATGTTCCTCCAATGACACAAATGAACTTATTGTATGCACAAGATTGGTTAAAAACCCTAATTGGACAAGAATAAGACTAGGGATGCACAAGATTGGTTAAAAACCATAATTGGACAAGAATAAGCCTAGGGAGGACGAAAATGACCTAAATGTTCGTCCAATGACACAAACACACCTATTGGATGCACAAGATTGCATAAAAACCCTAATTGGACAAGAATAAGACTAGGGAGGACGAAAATGACCTAAATGTTCCTCCAATGACACAAATGAACTTATTGGATGCACAAGATTGGTTAAAAACCCTAATTGGAAAAGAATAAGCCTATGGAGGACGAAAATGACCTAAATGTTCAACCAATGACACAAATGAACTTATTGGATGCACAAGGTTGATTAAAAACCCTAATTGCACAAGAATAAGCCTAGGGTGGACGAAAATGACCTAAATGTTCGTCCAATGACACAAACACACCTATTGGATGCACAAGATTGCATAAAAACCCTAATTGGACAAGAATAAGACTAGGGAGGACGAAAATGACCTAAATGTTCCTCCAATGACACAAATGAACTTATTGGATGCACAAGGTTGGTTAAAAACCCTAATTGGACAAGAATAAGCCTAGGGAGGACGAAAATGACCTAAATGTTCAACAAATGACACAAATGAACTTATTGGATGAACAAGGTTGGTTAAAAACCATAATTGCACAAGAATAAGCCTAGAGAGGACCAAAATAACCTAAATGTTCGTCCAATGACACAAACACACCTATTGGATGCACAAGATTGAATAAAATCCCTAATTGGACAAGAATAAGAGTAGGGAGGACGAAAATGACCTAAATGTTCCTCCAATGACACAAACACACCTATTGGATGCACAAGATTGCATAAAAACCCTAATTGGACAAGAATAAGACTAGGGAGGACGAAAATGACCTAAATGTTCCTCCAATGACACAAACACACCTATTGGATGCACAAGATTGCATAAAAACCCTAATAGGACAAGAATAAGACTAGGGAGGACGAAAATGACCTAAATGTTCATCCAATGGCACAAATGAACTTATTGGATGCAAAAGATTGGTTAAAAACCCTAATTGGACAAGAATAAGCATAGGGAGGACGAAAATGACCTAAATGTTCATCCAATGACACAAATCAACTTCTTGGATGCACATGATTGGTTAAAAACCCTAATTGGACAAGAATAAGCCCAGGGAGGACAAAAATGACCTAAGTGTACGTCCAATGACACAAATACACCTATTGGATGCACAAGATTGCATAAAACCCCTAATTGGACAAGAATAAGACTAGGGAGGACGAAAATGACCTAAATGTTCCTCCAATGACACAAATGAACTTATTGGATGCACAAGGTTGGTTAAAAACCCTAATTGGACAAGAATAAGCCTAGGGAGGACGAAAATGTCCTAAATGTTCAACCAATTACACAAATGAACTTATTGGATGCACAAGGTTGGTTAAAACCCCTAATTGGACAAGAATAAGACTAGGGAGGATGAAAATGACCTAAATGCTCATCCAATGACACAAATGAACTTATTGGATGCACCAGATTGGTTAAAAACCCTAATTGGACAAGAATAAGCCTAGGGTGGAAGAAAAAAGACCTAAATGTTCATCCAATGACACAAATGAACTTATTGGATGCACAAGATTGGTTAAAAACCCTAATTGGACAAGAATAAGCAAAGGGAGGACGAAAATGACCTAAATGTTCGTCCAACGACACAACACACCTATTGGATACACAAGATTGCATAAAAACCCTAATTGGACAAGAATAAGACTAGGGAGGACGAAAATGACCTAAATGTTCCTCCAATGACACAAATGAACTTATTGGATGCACAAGGTTGGTTAAAAACCCTAATTGGACAAGAATAAGCCTAGGGAGGAAGAAAAAAGACCTAAATGTTCATCCAATTACACAAATGAACTTATTGGATGCACAAGATTGGTTAAAAACCCTAATTGGACAAGAATAAGCATAGGGAGGACGAAAATGACCTGAATGTTAGTCCAATGACATAACACACCTATTGGATGCACAAGATTGCATAAAAACCCTAATTGGACAAGAATAAGACTAGGGAGGACGAAAATGACCTAAATGTTCCTCCAATGACACAAATGAACTTATTGGATGCACAAGGTTGGTTAAAAACCCTAATTGGACAAGAATAAGCCTAGGGAGGACGAAAATGTCCTAAATGTTCAACCAATTACACAAATGAACTTATTGGATGCACAAGGTTGGTTAAAACCCCTAATTGGACAAGAATAAGACTAGGGAGGACGAAAATGACCTAAATGTTTATCCAATGACACAAACACACCTATTGGATGCACAAGATTGGTTAAAAACCCTAATTGGACAAGAATATGCCTAGGGAAGACGAAAATGACTTAAATGTTCATCCAATGACACAAATGAACTTATTGGATGCACAAGCTTGGTTAAAAACCCTAATTGGAAAAGAATAAGCCTAGGGAGGACGAAAATGACCTAAATGTTCATCCAATGACACAAATCAACTTATCGGATGCACATGATTGGTTAAAAACCCTAATTGGACAAGAATAAGCCTAGGGAGGACGAAAGTGACCTAAATGTTCGTCCAATGACACAAATGAATTTATTGGATGCACAAGATTGCATAAAAACCCTAATTGGACAAGATTAAGACTAGGGAGGACGAAAATGACCTAAATGTTCATCCAATGACACAAATGAACTTATTGGATACACAAGATTGGTTAAAAACCCTAATTGGACAAGAATAAGCCTAGGGAGGACGAAAATGACATAAATGTTCGTCCAATGACACAAATACACCTATTGGATGTACAAGATTGCATAAAAACCCTAATTGGACAACAATAAGACTAGGGAGGACGAAAATGACTTAAATGTTCCTCCAATGACACAAATGAACTTATTGGATGCACAAGATTGGTTAAAAACCGTAATTGGACAAGAATAAGCATAGGGAGGACGAAAATGACCTGAATGTTCGTCCAATGACACAAATGAACTTATTGGATGCAAAAGGTTGGTTAAAAACCCTAATTGGACTAGAATAAGCCTAAGGAGGACGAAAATGACCTAAATGTTCGTCCAATGACACAAACACACCTATTGGAAGCACAAGATTGCATAAAAACCCTAATTGGACAAGAATAAGACTAGGGAGGACGAAAATGACCTAAATGTTCATCCAATGACACAAATGAACTTATTGGATGCACAAGATTGGTTAGAAACCCTAATTGGACAAGAATAAGCCTAGGGAGGAAGAAAAAAGACCTAAATGTTCATCCAATGACACAAATGAACTTATTGGATGCACCAGATTGGCTAAAAACCCTAATTGGATAAGAATAAGCCTATGGAGGACGAAAATGACCTAAATGTTCATCCAATGGCGCAAATGAACTTATTGGATGCACAAGATTGGTTAAAAACCCTAATTGGACAAGAATAAGCATAGGGAGGACGAAAATGACCTAAATGTTCATCCAATGATACAAACACACATATTGGATTCACATGATTGCTTAAAACCCTAATTGGAAATGAATAAGACTAGGGAGGATGAAAATGACCTAAATGTTCATCCAATGACACAAATGAACTTATTGGATGCACAAGATTGGTTAAAAACCCTAATTGGACAAGAATAAGCTTAGGGAGGAAGAAAAAAGACCTAAATGTTCATCCAATGACACAAATGAACTTATTGGATGCACAAGATTGGTTAAAAACCCTAATTGGACAAGAGTAAGCATAGGGAGGACGAAAATGACCTAAATGTTCATCCAATGACACAAACACACATATTGGATTCACATGATTGCTTAAAACCCTAATTGGAAAAGAATAAGACTAGGGAGGATGAAAATGACCTAAATGTTCATCCAATGACACAAATGAACTTATTGGATGCACAAGATTGGTTAAAAACCCTAATTGGACAAGAATAAGCCTAGGGAGGAAGAAAAAAGACCTAAATGTTCATCCAATGACACAAATGAACTTATTGGATGCACAAGATTGGTTAAAAACCCTAATTGGACAAGAATAAGCAAAGGGAGGACGAAAATGACCTAAATGTTCGTCCAATGACACAACACACCTATTGGATACACAAGATTGCATAAAAACCCTAATTGGACAAGAATAAGACTAGGGAGGACGAAAATGACCTAAATGTTCCTCCAATGACACAAATGAACTTATTGGATGCACAAGGTTGGTTAAAACCCCTAATTGGACAAGAATAAGAATAGGGAGGACGAAAATGACCTAAATGTTTATCCAATGACACAAACACACCTATTGGATGCACAAGATTGGTTAAAAACCCTAATTGGACAAGAATAAGCCTAGGGAAGACGAAAATGACATAAATGTTCATCCAATGACACAAATGAACTTATTAGATGCACAAGATTGGTTAAAAACTCAATTGCACAAGAATAAGCCTAGGGAGGACGAAAATGACCTAAATGTTCATCCAATGACACAAATCAACTTATTGGATGCACATGATTGGTTAAAAACCCTAATTGGACAAGAATAAGCCTAGGGAGGACGAAAATGACCTAAATGTTCGTCCAATGACACATACACACCTATTGGATGCACAAGATTGCATAAAAACCCTAATTGGACAAGAATAAGACTAGGGAGGACGAAAATGACATAAATGTTCCTCCAATGACACAAACACACCTATTGGATGCACAAGATTGCATAAAAACCCTAATTGGACAAGAATAAGACTAGGGAGGACGAAAATGACCTAAATGTTCATCCAATGGCACAAATGAACTTATTGGATGCACCAGATTGGCTAAAAACCCTAATTGGATAAGAATAAGCCTATGGAGGACGAAAATGACCTAAATGTTCATCCAATGGCACAAATGAACTTATTGGATGCACAAGATTGGTTAAAAACCCTAATTGGACAAGAATAAGCATAGGGAGGACGAAAATGACCTAAATGTTCATCCAATGATACAAACACACATATTGGATTCACATGATTGCTTAAAACCCTAATTGGAAATGAATAAGACTAGGGAGGATGAAAATGACCTAAATGTTCATCCAATGACACAAATGAACTTATTGGATGCACAAGATTGGTTAAAAACCATAATTGGACAAGAATAAGCTTAGGGAGGAAGAAAAAAGACCTAAATGTTCATCCAATTACACTAATGAACTTATTGGATGCACAAGATTGGTTAAAAACCCTAATTGGACAAGAATAAGCATAGGGAGGACGAAAATGACCTGAATGTTCGTCCAATGACACAACACACCTATTGGATGCACAAGATTGCATAAAAACCCTAATTGGACAAGAATAAGACTAGGGAGGACGAAAATGACCTAAATGTTCCTCCAATGACACAAATGAACTTATTGGATGCACAAGGTTGGTTAAAAACCCTAATTGGACAAGAATAAGCCTAGGGAGGACAAAAATGTCCTAAATGTTCAACCAATTACACAAATGAACTTATTGGATGCACAAGATTGGTTAAAAACCCTAATTGGACAAGAATATGCCTAGGGAAGACGAAAATGACTTAAATGTTCATCCAATGACACAAATGAACTTATTGGATGCACAAGATTGGTTAAAAACCCTAATTGGAAAAGAATAAGCCTAGGGAGGACGAAAATGACCTAAATGTTCATCCAATGACACAAATCAACTTATCAGATGCACATGATTGGTTAAAAACCCTAATTGGACAAGAATAAGCCTAGGGAGGACGAAAATGACCTAAATGTTCGTCCAATGACACAAATGAATTTATTGGATGCACAAGATTGCATAAAAACCCTAATTGGACAAGATTAAGACTAGGGAGGACGAAAATGACCTAAATGTTTATCCAATGACACAAATAAACTTATTGGATACACAAGATTGGTTAAAAACCCTAATTGGACAAGAATAAGCCTAGGGAGGACGAAAATGACATAAATGTTCGTCCAATGACACAAATACACCTATTGGATGTACAAGATTGCATAAAAACCCTAATTGGACAACAATAAGACTAGGGAGGACGAAAATGACTTAAATGTTCCTCCAATGACACAAATGAACTTATTGGATGCACAAGGTTGGTTAAAAACCCTAATTGGACAAGAATAAGCCTAGGGAGGACGAAAATGACCTAAATGTTCGTCTAATGACACAAATGAACTTATTGGATGCACAAGGTTGGTTAAAAACCCTAATTGGACAAGAATAAGCATAGGGAGGATGAAAATGACCTAAATGTTCATCCAATGACACAACACACCTATTGGATGCACAAGATTGCATAAAAACCCTAATTGGACAAGAATAAGACTAGGGAGGACGAAAATGACCTAAATGTTCCTCCAATGACACAAATGAACTTATTGGATGCACAAGGTTGGTTAAAAACCCTAATTGGACAAGAATAAGCCTAGGGAGGACGAAAATGTCCTAAATGTTCAACCAATTACACAAATGAACTTATTGGATGCACAAGGTTGGTTAAAACCCCTAATTGGAAAGGAATAAGCATAGGGAGGACGAAAATGACCTAAATGTTCATCCAATGACACAAACACACATATTGGATTCACATGATTGCTTAAAACCCTAATTGGAAAAGAATAAGACTAGGGAGGACGAAAATGACCTAAATGTTCATCCAATGACACAAATGAACTTATTGGATGCACAAGATTGGTTAAAAACCCTAATTGGACAAGAATAAGCCTAGGGAGGACGAAAATGACCTAAATGTTCGTCCAATGACACAAACACACCTATTGGATGCACAAGATTGCATAAAAACCCTAATTGGACAAGAATAAGACTAGGGAGGACGAAAATGACCTTAATGTTCATCCAGTGACACAAATGAACTTATTGGATGCACAAGATTGGTTAAAAACCCTAATTGGACAAGAATAGGCATAGGGAGGACGAAAATGACCTAAACGTTCATCCAATGACACAAACCCACATATTGGATGCACAAGATTGCTTAAAACCCTAATTGGACAAGAATAAGGCTAGGGAGGACGAAAATGACCTAAATGTTCATCCAATGACACAAATGAACTTATTGAATGCACAAGATTGGTTAAAAACCCTAATCGGACAAGAATAAGCCTAGGGAGGACGAAAATGACCTAAATGTTCAACCAATGACACAAATGAACTTTATTGGATGCACAAGGTTGGTTAAAAACCCTAATTGGACAAGAATAAACCTAGGGAGGACGAAAATGACCTAAATGTTCGTCCAATGACACAAACACACCTATTGGATGCAAAGGATTGCATAAAAACCCTAATTGGACAAGAATAAGCCTAGGGAGGACGAAAATGACCTAAATGTTCGTCCAATGACACAAACACACCTATTGGATGCACAAGATTGCATAAAAACCCTAATTGGACAAGAATAAGACTAGGGAGGACGTAAATGACCTAAATCTTCCACCAATGACACAAATGAACTTATTGGATACACAAGGTTGGTTAAAAACCCTAATTGGACAAGAATAAGCCTAGGGAGGACGAAAATGACCTAAATGTTCAACCAATGACACAAATGAACTTTATTGGATGCACAAGGTTGGCTAAAAACCCTAATTGGAAAAGAATAAGCCTAGGGAGGACGAAAATGACCTAAATGTTCGTCCAATGACACAAACACACCTATTGGATGCACAAGATTGCATAAAAACCCTAATTGGACAAGAATAAGCCTAGGGAGGACGAAAATGACCTAAATGTTCGTCCAACGACACAAACACACCTATTGGACGCACAAGATTGCATACAAAACCCTAATTGGACAAGAATAAGCCTAGGGAGGAGGAAAATGACCTAAATATTCATCCAATGACACAAATGAACTTATTGGATGCACAAGATTGGTTAAAAACCCTAATTGGACAAGAATAAGCCTAGGGAGGACGAAAATGACCTAAATGTTCATCCAATGACACAAATGAACTTATTGGATGCACAACATTGGTTGAAAACCCTAATTTGACAAGAATAAGCCTAGGGAGGACGAAAATGACCTAAATGTTCATCCAATGACACAAATGAACTTATTGGATGCACAAGATTGGTTAAAAACCCTAATTGGACAAGAATAAGCATAGGGAGGACGAAAATGACCTAAATGTTCATCCAATGACACAAACAAACATATTGGATGCACAAGATTGGTTAAAAACCCTAATTGGACAAGAATAAGCCTAGGGAGGACGAAAATGACCTAAATGTTAATCCAATGACACAAATGAACTTATTGGATGCACAAGATTGGTTAAAAACCCTAATTGGACAAGAATAAGCATAGGGAGGACGAAAATGACCTAAATGTTCGTCCAATGACACAAACACACCTATTGGATGCAAAGGATTGCATAAAAACCCTAATTGGACAAGAATAAGCCTAGGGAGGACGAAAATGACCTAAATGTTCGTCCAATGACACAAACACACCTATTGGATGCACAAGATTGCATAAAAACCCTAATCGGACAAGAATAAGCCTAGGGTGGACGAAAATGACCTAAATGTTCATCCAATGACACAAATGAACTTATTGGATGCACAAGATTGGTTAAAAACCCTAATTGGACAAGAATAAGCCTAGGGAGGACGAAAATGACCTAAATGTTCGTCCAATGACACAAACACACCTATTGGATGCACAAGATTGCATAAAAACCCTAATTGGACAAGAATAAGACTAGGGAGGACGAAAATGACCTAAATTATCATCCAATGACACAAATGAACTTATTGGATGCACAAGATTGGTTAAAAACCCTAATTGGACAAGAATAAGGCTAGGGACGACGAAAATGACCTAAATGTTCATACAATGACACAAAGCAACTTATTGGATGCACATGATTGGTTAAAAACCCTAATTGGACAAGAATAAGCCAAGGGAGGACGAAAATGACCTAAATGTTCGTCTAATGACACAAATGAACTTATTGGATGCACAAGATTGGTTAAAAACCCTAATTGGACAAGAATAAGCCTAGGGAGGACGAAAATGACCTAAATGTTCGTCCAACGACACAAACACACCTATTGGATGCACAAGATTGCATAAAAACCCTAATTGGACAAGATTAAGACTAGGGAGGACGAAAATGACCTAAATGTTCATCCAATGACACAAATGAACTTATTGGATACACAAGATTGGTTAAAAACCCTAATTGGACAAGAATAAGCCTAGGGAGGACGAAAATGACCTAAATGTTCGTCCAATGACACAAATACACCTATTGGATGCACAAGATTGCATAAAAACCCTAATTGGACAAGAATAAGACTAGGGAGGACGAAAATGACATAAATGTTCCTCCAATGACACAAACACACCTATTGGATGCACAAGATTGCATAAAAACCCTAATTGGACAAGAATAAGACTAGGGAGGACGAAAATGACCTAAATGTACATCCAATGGCACAAATGAACTTATTGGATGCACCAGATTGGCTAAAAACCCTAATTGGATAAGAATAAGCCTATGGAGGACGAAAATGACCTAAATGTTCATCCAATGGCACAAATGAACTTATTGGATGCACAAGATTGGTTAAAAACCCTAATTGGACAAGAATAAGCATAGGGAGGACGAAAATGACCTAAATGTTCATCCAATGATACAAACACACATATTGGATTCACATGATTGCTTAAAACCCTAATTGGAAATGAATAAGACTAGGGAGGATGAAAATGACCTAAATGTTCATCCAATGACACAAATGAACTTATTGGATGCACAAGATTGGTTAAAAACCCTAATTGGACAAGAATAAGCTTAGGGAGGAACAAAAAAGACCTAAATGTTCATCCAATGACACAAATGAACTTATTGGATGCACAAGATTGGTTAAAAACCCTAATTGGACAAGAATAAGCATAGGGAGGACGAAAATGACCTGAATGTTCGTCCAATGACACAACACACCTATTGGATGCACAAGATTGCATAAAAACCCTAATTGGAAAAGAATAAGCCTAGGGAGGACGAAAATAACCTAAATGTTCATCCAATGACACAAATCAACTTATCGGATGCACATGATTGGTTAAAAACCCTAATTGGACAAGAATAAGCCTAGGGAGGACGAAAATGACCTAAATGTTCGTCCAATGACACATATGAATTTATTGGATGCACAAGATTGCATAAAAACCCTAATTGGACAAGAATAAGACTAGGGAGGACGAAAATGACCTAAATGTTCATCCAATGACACAAATGAACTTATTGGATACACAAGATTGGTTAAAAACCCTAATTGGACAAGAATAAGCCTAGGGAGGACGAAAATGACATAAATGTTCGTCCAATGACACAAATACACCTATTGGATGTACAAGATTGCATAAAAACCCTAATTGGACAACAATAAGACTAGGGAGGACGAAAATGACTTAAATGTTCCTCCAATGACACAAATGAACTTATTGGATGCACAAGGTTGGTTAAAAACCCTAATTGGACAAGAATAAGCCTAGGGAGGACGAAAATGACCTAAATGTTCGTCTAATGACACAAATGAACTTATTGGATGCACAAGGTTGGTTAAAAACCCTAATTGGACTAGAATAAGACTAAGGAGGACGAAAATGACCTAAATGTTCGTCCAATGACACAAACACACCTATTGGATGCACAAGATTGCATAAAAACCATAATTGGACAAGAATAAGACTAGGGAGGACGAAAATGACCTAAATGTTCCTCCAATGACACAAATGAACTTATTGGATGCACAAGGTTGGTTAAAAATCCTAATTGGACAAGAATAAGCCTAGGGAGGACGAAAATGTCCTAAATGTTCAACCAATTACACAAATGAACTTATTGGATGCACAAGGTTCGTTAAAACCCCTAATTGGAAAGGAATAAGCATAGGGAGGACGAAAATGACCTAAATGTTCATCCAATGACACAAACACACATATTGGATTCACATGATTGCTTAAAACCCTAATTGGAAAAGAATAAGACTAGGGAGGATGAAAATGACCTAAATGTTCATCCAATGACACAAATGAACTTATTGGATGCACAAGATTGGTTAAAAACCCTAATTGGACAAGAATAAGCCTAGGGAGGAAGAAAAAAGACCTAAATGTTCATCCAATGACACAAATGAACTTATTGGATGAACAAGATTGGTTAAAAACCCTAATTGGACAAGAATAAGCAAAGGGAGGACGAAAATGACCTAAATGTTCGTCCAATGACACAACACACCTATTGGATACACAAGATTGCATAAAAACCCTAATTGGACAAGAATAAGACTAGGGAGGACGAAAATGACCTAAATGTTCCTCCAATGACACAAATGAACTTATTAGATGCACAAGGTTGGTTAAAAACCCTAATTGGACAAGAATAAGCTTAGGGAGGACGAAAATGTGCTAAATGTTCAACCAATTACACAAATGAACTTATTGGATGCACAAGGTTGGTTAAAACCCCTAATTGGACAAGAATAAGACTAGGGAGGACGAAAATGACCTAAATGTTTATCCAATGACACAAACACACCTATTGGATGCACAAGATTGGTTAAAAGCCCTAATTGGACAAGAATAAGCCTAGGGAAGACGAAAATGACATAAATGTTCGTCCAATGACACAAATACACCTATTGGATGTACAAGATTGCATAAAAACCCTAATTGGACAACAATAAGACTAGGGAGGACGAAAATGACTTAAATGTTCCTCCAATGACACAAATGAACTTATTGGATGCACAAGGTTGGTTAAAAACCCTAATTGGACAAGAATAAGCCTAGGGAGGACGAAAATGACCTAAATGTTCGTCTAATGACACAAATGAACTTATTGGATGCACAAGGTTGGTTAAAAACCCTAATTGGACAAGAATAAGCATAGGGAGGATGAAAATGACCTAAATGTTCATCCAATGACACAACACACCTATTGGATGCACAAGATTGCATAAAAACCCTAATTGGACAAGAATAAGACTAGGGAGGACGAAAATGACCTAAATGTTCCTCCAATGACACAAATGAACTTATTGGATGCACAAGGTTGGTTAAAAACCCTAATTGGACAAGAATAAGCCTAGGGAGGACGAAAATGTCCTAAATGTTCAACCAATTACACAAATGAACTTATTGGATGCACAAGGTTGGTTAAAACCCCTAATTGGAAAGGAATAAGCATAGGGAGGACGAAAATGACCTAAATGTTCATCCAATGACACAAACACACATATTGGATTCACATGATTGCTTAAAACCCTAATTGGAAAAGAATAAGACTAGGGAGGACGAAAATGACCTAAATGTTCATCCAATGACACAAATGAACTTATTGGATGCACAAGATTGGTTAAAAACCCTAATTGGACAAGAATAAGCCTAGGGAGGAAGAAAAAAGACCTAAATGTTCATCCAATGACACAAATGAACTTATTGGATGCACAAGATTGGTTAAAAACCCTAATTGGACAAGAATAAGCATAGGGAGGACGAAAATGACCTAAATGTTCGTCCAATGACACAACACACCTATTGGATGCACAAGATTGCATAAAAACCCTAATTGGACAAGAATAAAACTAGGGAGGACGAAAATGACCTAAATGTTCCTCCAATGACACAAATGAACTTATTGGATGCACAAGGTTGGTTAAAAACCCTAATTGGACAAGAATAAGCCTAGGGAGGACGAAAATGTCCTAAATGTTCAACCAATTACACAAATGAACTTATTGGATGCACAAGGTTGGTTAAAACCCCTAATTGGACAAGAATAAGCATAGGGAGGACGAAAATGACCTAAATGTTCATCCAATGACACAAACACACATATTGGATTCACATGATTGCTTAAAACCCTAATTGGAAAAGAATAAGACTAGGGAGGACGAAAATGACCTAAATGTTCATCCAATGACACAAATGAACTTATTGGATGCACAAGATTGTTTAAAAACCCTAATTGGACAAGAATAAGCCTAGGGAGGAAGAAAAAATACCAAAATGTTCATCCAATGACACAAATGAACTTATTGGATGCACAAGGTTGGTTAAAAACCCTAATTGGACAAGAACAAGCCTAGGGAGGACGAAAATGACCTAAATGTTCGTCCAATGACACAAACACACCTATTGGATGCACAAGATTGCATAAAATCCCTAATTGGACAAGAATAAGACTAGGGAGGACGAAAATGACCTAAATGTTCCTCCAATGACACAAATGAACTTATTGGATGCACAAGGTTGTTTAAAAACCCTAATTTGACAAGAATAAGCCTAGGGAGGACGAAAATGACCTAAATGTTCATCCAATGACACAAATGAACTTATTGGATGCACAAGATTGGTTAAAAACCCTAATTGGACAAGAATAAGCATAGGGAGGACGAAAATGACCTAAATGTTCATCCAATGACACAAATGAACTTATTGGATGCACAAGATTGATTAAAAACCCTAATTCGACAAGAATAAGCCTAGGGAGGACGAAAATGACCTAAATGTTCGTCCAATGACACAAACACACCTATTGGATGCACAAGATTGCATAAAAACCCTAATTGGACAAGAATAAGACTAGGGAGGACGAAAATGACCTAAATGTTCCTCCAATGACACAAACACACCTATTGAATGCACAAGATTGCATAAAAACCCTAATTGGACAAGAATAAGACTAGGGAGGACGTAAATGACCTAAATGTTCCACCAATGACACAAATGAACTTATTGGATGCACAAGGTTCGTTAAAAACCCTAATTGGACAAGAATAAGCCTAGGGAGGACGAAAATGACCTAAATGTTCAACCAATGACACAAATGAACTTATTGGATGCACAAGGTTGGTTAAAAACCCTAATTGGACAAGAATAAGCCTAGGGAGGACGAAAATGACCTAAATGTTCGTCCAATGACACAAACACACCTATTGGATGCACAAGATTGCATAAAAACCCTAATTGGACAAGAATAAGACTAGGGAGGACGAAAATGACCTAAATGTTCCTCCAATGACACAAACACACCTATTGAATGCACAAGATTGCATAAAAACCCTAATTGGACAAGAATAAGACTAGGGAGGACGAAAATGACCTAAATGTTCCTCCAATGACACAAACACACCTATTGGATGCACAAGATTGCATAAAAACCCTAATTGGACAAGAATAAGCCTAGGGAGGACGAAAATGACCTAAATGTTCGTCCAATGACACAAACACACCTATTGGATGCCCAAGATTGCATAAAAACCCTAATTGGACAAGAATAAGCCTAGGGAGGACGAAAATGACCTAAATGTTCGTCCAATGACACAAACACACCTATTGGATACACAAGATTGGTTAAAAACCCTAATTGGACAATAATAAGCCTAGGGAGGACGAAAATGACATAAATGTTCTTCCAATGACACAAACGAACTTATTGGATGCACAAGATTGGTTGAAAACCCTAATTGGACAAGAATAAGCCTGGGGAGGACGAAAATGACCTAAATGTTCATCCAATGACACAAATGAACTTATTGGATGCACAAGATTGGTTAAAAACCCTAATTGGACAAGAATAAGCATAGGGAGGACGAAAATGACCTAAATGTTCATCCAATGACACAAATGAACTTATTGGATGCACAAGATTGGTTAAAAACCCTAATTGGACAAGAATAAGCCTAGGGAGGACGAAAATGACCTAAATGTTCGTCCAACGACACAAACACACCTATTGGATGCACAAGATTGCATAAAAACCCTAATTGGACAAGATTAAGACTAGGGAGGACGAAAATGACCTAAATGTTCATCCAATGACACAAATGAACTTATTGGATACACAAGATTGGTTAAAAACCCTAATTGGACAAGAATAAGCCTAGGGAGGACGAAAATGACCTAAATGTTCGTCCAATGACACAAATACACCTATTGGATGCACAAGATTGCATAAAAACCCTAATTGGACAAGAATAAGACTAGGGAGGACGAAAATGACATAAATGTTCCTCCAATGACACAAACACACCTATTGGATGCACAAGATTGCATAAAAACCCTAATTGGACAAGAATAAGACTAGGGAGGACGAAAATGACCTAAATGTACATCCAATGGCACAAATGAACTTATTGGATGCACCAGATTGGCTAAAAACCCTAATTGGATAAGAATAAGCCTATGGAGGACGAAAATGACCTAAATGTTCATCCAATGGCACAAATGAACTTATTGGATGCACAAGATTGGTTAAAAACCCTAATTGGACAAGAATAAGCATAGGGAGGACGAAAATGACCTAAATGTTCATCCAATGATACAAACACACATATTGGATTCACATGATTGCTTAAAACCCTAATTGGAAATGAATAAGACTAGGGAGGATGAAAATGACCTAAATGTTCATCCAATGACACAAATGAACTTATTGGATGCACAAGATTGGTTAAAAACCCTAATTGGACAAGAATAAGCTTAGGGAGGAACAAAAAAGACCTAAATGTTCATCCAATGACACAAATGAACTTATTGGATGCACAAGATTGGTTAAAAACCCTAATTGGACAAGAATAAGCATAGGGAGGACGAAAATGACCTGAATGTTCGTCCAATGACACAACACACCTATTGGATGCACAAGATTGCATAAAAACCCTAATTGGAAAAGAATAAGCCTAGGGAGGACGAAAATAACCTAAATGTTCATCCAATGACACAAATCAACTTATCGGATGCACATGATTGGTTAAAAACCCTAATTGGACAAGAATAAGCCTAGGGAGGACGAAAATGACCTAAATGTTCGTCCAATGACACATATGAATTTATTGGATGCACAAGATTGCATAAAAACCCTAATTGGACAAGAATAAGACTAGGGAGGACGAAAATGACCTAAATGTTCATCCAATGACACAAATGAACTTATTGGATACACAAGATTGGTTAAAAACCCTAATTGGACAAGAATAAGCCTAGGGAGGACGAAAATGACATAAATGTTCGTCCAATGACACAAATACACCTATTGGATGTACAAGATTGCATAAAAACCCTAATTGGACAACAATAAGACTAGGGAGGACGAAAATGACTTAAATGTTCCTCCAATGACACAAATGAACTTATTGGATGCACAAGGTTGGTTAAAAACCCTAATTGGACAAGAATAAGCCTAGGGAGGACGAAAATGACCTAAATGTTCGTCTAATGACACAAATGAACTTATTGGATGCACAAGGTTGGTTAAAAACCCTAATTGGACTAGAATAAGACTAAGGAGGACGAAAATGACCTAAATGTTCGTCCAATGACACAAACACACCTATTGGATGCACAAGATTGCATAAAAACCATAATTGGACAAGAATAAGACTAGGGAGGACGAAAATGACCTAAATGTTCCTCCAATGACACAAATGAACTTATTGGATGCACAAGGTTGGTTAAAAACCCTAATTGGACAAGAATAAACCTAGGGAGGACGAAAATGACCTAAATGTTCATCCAATGACACAAATCAACTTATTGGATGCACATGATTGGTTAAAAACCCTAATTGGACAAGAATAAGCCTAGGGAGGACGAAAATGACCTAAATGTTCGTCCAATGACACAAACACACCTATTGGATGCACAAGATTGCATAAAAACCCTAATTGGACAAGAATAAGACTAGGGAGGACGAAAATGGCATAAATGTTCCTCCAATGACACAAACACACCTATTGGATGCACAAGATTGCATAAAAACCCTAATTGGACAAGAATAAGACTAGGGAGAACGAAAATGACCTAAATGTTCATCCAATGGCACAAATGAACTTATTAGATGCACCAGATTGGCTAAAAACCCTAATTGGATAAGAATAAGCCTATGGAGGACGAAAATGACCTAAATGTTCATCCAATGGCACAAATGAACTTATTGGATGCACAAGATTGGTTAAAAACCCTAATTGGACAAGAATAAGCATAGGGAGGACGAAAATGACCTAAATGTTCATCCAATGATACAAACACACATATTGGATTCACATGATTGCTTAAAACCCTAATTGGAAATGAATAAGACTAGGGAGGATGAAAATGACCTAAATGTTCATCCAATGACACAAATGAACTTATTGGATGCACAAGATTGGTTAAAAACCCTAATTGGACAAGAATAATCTTAGGGAGGAACAAAAAAGACCTAAATGTTCATCCAATGACACAAATGAACTTATTGGATGCACAAGATTGGTTAAAAACCCTAATTGGACAAGAATAAGCATAGGGAGGACGAAAATGACCTGAATGTTCGTCCAATGACACAACACACCTATTGGATGCACAAGATTGCATAAAAACCCTAATTGGAAAAGAATAAGCCTAGGGAGGACGAAAATAACCTAAATGTTCATCCAATGACACAAATCAACTTATCGGATGCACATGATTGGTTAAAAACCCTAATTGGACAAGAATAAGCCTAGGGAGGACGAAAATGACCTAAATGTTCGTCCAATGACACATATGAATTTATTGGATGCACAAGATTGCATAAAAACCCTAATTGGACAAGATTAAGACTAGGGAGGACGAAAATGACCTAAATGTTCATCCAATGACACAAATGAACTTATTGGATACACAAGATTGGTTAAAAACCCTAATTGGACAAGAATAAGCCTAGGGAGGACGAAAATGACATAAATGTTCGTCCAATGACACAAATACACCTATTGGATGTACAAGATTGCATAAAAACCCTAATTGGACAACAATAAGACTAGGGAGGACGAAAATGACGTAAATGTTCCTCCAATGACACAAATGAACTTATTGGATGCACAAGGTTGGTTAAAAACCCTAATTGGACAAGAATAAGCCTAGGGAGGACGAAAATGACCTAAATGTTCATCCAATGAAACAAATCAACTTATTGGATGCACATGATTGGTTAAAAACCCTAATTGGACAAGAATAAGCCTAGGGAGGACGAAAATGACCTAAATGTTCGTCCAATGACACAAATACACCTATTGGATGCACAAGATTGCATAAAAACCCTAATTGGACAAGAATAAGACTAGGGAGGACGAAAATGACATAAATGTTCCTCCAATGACACAAACACACCTATTGGATGCACAAGATTGCATAAAAACCCTAATTGGACAAGAATAAGACTAGGGAGGACGAAAATGACCTAAATGTACATCCAATGGCACAAATGAACTTATTGGATGCACCAGATTGGCTAAAAACCCTAATTGGATAAGAATAAGCCTATGGAGGACGAAAATGACCTAAATGTTCATCCAATGGCACAAATGAACTTATTGGATGCACAAGATTGGTTAAAAACCCTAATTGGACAAGAATAAGCATAGGGAGGACGAAAATGACCTAAATGTTCATCCAATGATACAAACACACATATTGGATTCACATGATTGCTTAAAACCCTAATTGGAAATGAATAAGACTAGGGAGGATGAAAATGACCTAAATGTTCATCCAATGACACAAATGAACTTATTGGATGCACAAGATTGGTTAAAAACCCTAATTGGACAAGAATAAGCTTAGGGAGGAAGAAAAAAGACCTAAATGTTCATCCAATGACACAAATGAACTTATTGGATGCACAAGATTGGTTAAAAACCCTAATTGGACAAGAAAAAGCATAGGGAGGACGAAAATGACCTGAATGTTCGTCCAATGACACAACACACCTATTGGATGCACAAGATTGCATAAAAACCCTAATTAGACAAGAATAAGACTAGGGAGGACGAAAATGACCTAAATGTTCCTCCAATGACACAAATGAACTTATTGGATGCACAAGGTTGGTTAAAAACCCTAATTGGACAAGAATAAGCCTAGGGAGGACGAAAATGTCCTAAATGTTCAACCAATTACACAAATGAACTTATTGGATGCACAAGGTTGGTTAAAACCCCTAATTGGACAAGAATAAGACTAGGGAGGACGAAAATGACCTAAATGTTTATCCAATGACACAAACACACCTATTGGATGCACAAGATTGGTTAAAAACCCTAATTGGACAAGAATAAGCCTAGGGAAGACGAAAATGACTTAAATGTTCATCCAATGACACAAATGAACTTATTGGATGCACAAGATTGGTTAAAAACCCTAATTGGAAAAGAATAAGCCTAGGGAGGATGAAAATGACCTAAATGTTCATCCAATGACACAAACCAACTTATTTGATGCACATGATTGGTTAAAAACCCTAATTGGAAAAGAATAAGCCTAGGGAGGACGAAAATGACCTAAATGTTCGTCCAACGACACAAACACACCTATTGGATGCACAAGATTGCATAAAAACCCTAATTGGACAAGATTAAGACTAGGGAGGACGAAAATGACCTAAATGTTCATCCAATGACACAAATGAACTTATTGGATACACAAGATTGGTTAAAAACCCTAATTGGACAAGAATAAGCCTAGGGAGGACGAAAATGACCTAAATGTTCGTCCAATGACCAAATACACCTATTGGATGCACAAGATTGCATAAAAACCATAATTAGACAAGAATAAGTCTAGGGAGGACGAAAATGACCTAAATGTTCCTCCAATGACTTAAATGAACTTATTGGATGCACAAGGTTGGTTAAAAACCCTAATTGGACAAGAATAAGCCTAGGGAGGACGAAAATGACCTAAATGTTCGTCTAATGACACAAATGAACTTATTGGATGCACAAGGTTGGTTAAAAACCCTAATTGGACAAGAATAAGCATAGGGAGGACGAAAATGACCTAAATGTTCATCCAATGACACAACACACCTATTGGATGCACAAGATTGCATAAAAACCCTAATTGGACAAGAATAAGACTAGGGAGGACGAAAATGACCTAAATGTTCCTCCAATGACACAAATGAACTTATTGGATGCACAAGGTTGGTTAAAAACCCTAATTGGACAAGAATAAGCCTAGGGAGGACGAAAATGACCTAAATGTTCAGCCAATGACACAAATGAACTTATTGGATGCACAAGATTGGTTAAAAACCCTAATTGGACAAGAATAAGCCTAGGGAGGACGAAAATGACCTAAATGTTCGTCCAATGACACAAACACACCTATTGGATGCACAAGATTGCATAAAAACCCTAATTGGACAAGAATAAGACTAGGGAGGACGAAAATGACCTAAATGTTCCTCCAATGACATAAACACACCTATCGGATGCACAAGATTGCATAAAAACCCTAATTCGACAAGAATAAGACTAGGGAGGACGAAAATGACCTAAATGTTCCTCCAATGACACAAACACACCTATTGGATGCACAAGATTGCATAAAAACCCTAATTGGACAAGAATAAGACTAGGGAGGACGTAAATGACCTAAATGTTCCACCAACGACACAAATGAACTTATTGGATACGCAAGGTTGGTTAAAAACCCTAATTGGACAAGAATAAGCCTAGGGAGGACGAAAATGACCTAAATGTTCGTCCAATGACACAAACACACCTATTGGATGCACAAGATTGCATAAAAACCCTAATTGGACAAGAATAAGACTAGGGAGGACGAAAATGACCTAAATGTTCCTCCAATGACACAAACACACCTATTGGATGCACAAGATTGCATAAAAACCCTAATTGGACAAGAATAAGACTAGGGAGGACGAAAATGACCTAAATGTTCATCCAATGACACAGATGAATTTATTGGATGCACAAGATTGGTTAAAAACCCTAATTGGACAAGAATAAGCCTAGGGAGGACGAAAATGACCTAAATGTTCATCCAATGACACAAATGAACTTATTGGATGCACAAGATTGGTTAAAAACCCTAATTGCACAAGAATAAGCCTAGGGTGGACGAAAATGACCTAAATGTTCGTCCAATGACACAAACACACCTATTGGATGCACAAGATTGCATAAAAACCCTAATTGGACAAGAATAAGACTAGGGAGGACGAAAATGACCTAAATGTTCCTCCAATGACACAAATGAACTTATTGGATGCACAAGGTTGGTTAAAAACCCTAATTGCTCAAGAATAAGCCTAGAGAGGACGAAAATGACCTAAATGTTCGTCCAATGACACAAACACACCTATTGGATGCACAAGATTGAATAAAATCCCTAATTGGACAAGAATAAGACTAGGGAGGACGAAAATGACCTAAATGTCCGTCCAATGACACAAACACACCTATTGGATGCACAAGATTGCATAAAAACCCTAATTGGACAAGAATAAGACTAGGGAGGACGAAAATGACCTAAATGTTCCTCCAATGACACAAATGAACTTATTGGATGCACAAGGTTGGTTAAAAACCCTAATTGGACAAGAATAAGCCTAGGGAGGACGAAAATGACCTAAATGTTCAACCAACGATACAAATGAACTTATTGGATGCACAAGGTTGGTTAAAAACCCTAATTGGACAAGAATAAGCCTAAGGAGGACGAAAATGACCCAAATGTTCGTCCAATGACACAAACACACCGATTGGATGCACAAGATTGCATAAAAACCCTAATTTGACAAGAATAAGACTAGGGAGGACGAAAATGACCTAAATGTTCATCCAATGACACAAATGAAATTATTGTATGCACAAGATTGGTTAAAAACCCTAATTGGACAAGAATAAGCATAGGGAGGACGAAAATGACCTAAATGTTCATCCAATGACACAAACACACATATTGGATGCACAAGATTGCTTAAAACCCTAATTGGACAAGAATAAGACTAGGGAGGACGAAAATGACCTAAATGTTCATCCAATGACACAAATGAACTTATTGGATGCACAAGATTGGTTAAAAACCCTAATTGGACAAGAATAAGCCTAGGGAGGACGAAAATGACCTAAATGTTCGTCCAATGACACAAATGAACTTATTGTATGCACAAGATTGGTTAAAAACCCTAATTGGACAAGAATAAGCCTAGGGAGGACAAAATGACCTAAATGTTCGTCCAATGACACAAACACACCTATTGGATGCACAAGATTGTATAAAATCCCTAATTGGACAAGAATAAGATTAGGGAGGACCTAAATGACCTAAATGTTCCTCCAATGACACAAATGAACTTATTGGATGCACATGGTTGGTTAAAAATCCTAATTGGACAAGAATAAGCCTAGGGAAGACGAAAATGACCTAAATGTTCGTCCAATGACACAAACACACCTATTGGATGCACAAGATTGCATAAAAACGCTAATTGGACAAGAATAAGACTAGGGAGGACGAAAATGACCTAAATGTTCATCCAATGACACAAATGAACTTATTGGATGCACAAGATTGGTTAAAAACCCTAATTGGACAAGAATAAGCCTAGGGAGGACGAAAATGACCTAAATGTTCATCCCATGACACAAATGAACTTATTGGATGCACAAGATTGGTTGAAAACCCTTATTGGACAAGAATAAGCCTATGGAGGACGAAAATGACCTAAATGTTCATCCAATGACACAAATGAACTTATTGGATGCACAAGATTGGTTAAAACCCTAATTCGAGAAGAATAAGCCTAGGGAGGACGAAAATGACCTAAATGTTCATCCAATGACACAAATGAACTTATTGGATGCACAAGATTGGTTAAAAACCCTAATTGGACAAGAATAAGCATAGGGAGGACGAAAATGACCTAAATGTTCATCCAATGACACAAATGAACTTATTGTATGCACAAGATTGGTTAAAAACCCTAATTGGACAAGAATAAGCATAGGGAGGACGAAAATGACCTAAATGTTCATCCAATGACACAAACACACATATTGGATGCATAAGAATATTTAAAATACTAATTGCACAAGAATAAGACTAGGGATGACGAAAATGACCTAAATGTTCATCCAATGATACAAATGAACTTATTGGATGCACAAGATTGGTTAAAAACCCTAATTGGACAAGAATAAGCCTAGGGAGGACGAAAATGACCTAAATGTTCGTCCAATGACACAAACACACCTATTGGATGCACAAGATTGCATAAAAACCCTAATTGGACAAGAATAAGACTAGGGAGGACGAAAATGACCTAAATGTTCCTCCAATGACACAAATGAACTTATTGGATGCACAAGGTTGGTTAAAAACCCTAATTGGACAAGAATAAGCCTAGGGAGGACGAAAATGTCCTAAATGTTCAACCAATTACACAAATGAACTTATTGGATGCACAAGGTTGGTTAAAACCCCTAATTGGAAAGGAATAAGCATAGGGAGGACGAAAATGACCTAAATGTTCATCCAATGACACAAACACACATATTGGATTCACATGATTGCTTAAAACCCTAATTGGAAAAGAATAAGACTAGGGAGGACGAAAATGACCTAAATGTTCATCCAATGACACAAATGAACTTATTGGATGCACAAGATTGGTTAGAAACCCTAATTGGACAAGAATAAGCCTAGGGAGGAAGAAAAAAGACCTAAATGTTCATCCAATGACACAAATGAACTTATTGGATGCACAAGGTTGGTTAAAAACCCTAATTGGACAAGAATAAGCCTATTGAGGACGAAAATGACCTAAATGTTAGTCTAATGACAGAAATGAACTTGTTGGATGCACAAGGTTGGTTAAAAACCCTAATTGGACAAGAATAAGACTAAGGAGGACGAAAATGACCTAAATGTTCGTCCAATGACACAAACACACCTATTGGATGCACAAGATTGCATAAAAACCCTAATTGGACAAGAATAAGACTAGGGAGGACGAAAATGACCTAAATGTTCCTCTAATGACACAAATGAACTTATTGGATGCACAAGGTTGGTTAAAAACCGTAATTGGACAACAATAAGCTTAGGGAGGACGAAAATGTCCTAAATGTTCAACCAATTACTCAAATGAACTTATTGGATGCACATGGTTGGTTAAAACCCCTAATTGGACAAGAATAAGCATAGGGAGGACGAAAATGACCTAAATGTTCATCCAATGACACAAACACACATATTGGATTCACATGATTGCTTAAAACCCTAATTGGAAAAGAATAAGACTAGGGAGGACGAAAATGACCTAAATATTCATCCAATGACACAAATGAAATTATTGGATGCACAAGATTGTTTAAAAACCCTAATTGGACAAAAATAAGCCTAGGGAGGAAGAAAAAAGACCTAAATGTTCATCCAATGACACAAATTAACTTATTGGATGCACAAGGTTGGTTAAAAACCCTAATTGGACAAGAATAAGCCTATTGAGGACGAAAATGACCTAAATGTTCGTCTAATGACACAAATGAACTTATTGGATGCACAAGGTTGGTTAAAAACCCTAATTGGACAAGAATAAGCCTAAGGAGGACGAAAATGACCTAAATGTTCGTCCAATGACACAAACACACCTATTGGATGCACAAGATTGCATAAAAACCCTAATTGGACAAGAATAAGACTAGGGAGGACGAAAATCACCTAATTGTTCCTCCAATGACACAAATGAACTTATTGGATGCACAAGGTTGGTTAAAAACCCTAATTGGACAAGAATAAGACTAGGGAGGACGAAAATGACCTAAATGTTTATCAAATGAGACAAACACACCTATTGGATGCACAAGATTGGTTAAAAACCCTAATTGGACAAGAATAAGCCTAGGGAAGACGAAAATGACTTAAATGCGCATCCAATGACACAAATGAACTTATTGGATGCACAAGATTGGTTAAAAACCCTAATTGGACAAGAATAAGCCTAGGGAGGACAAAAATGACCTAAATGTTCATCCAATGACACAAATCAACTTATTGGATGCACATCATTGGTTAAAAACCCTAATTGGACAAGAATAAGCCTAGGGAGGACGAAAATGACCTAAATGTTCGTCCAATGACACAAACACACCTATTGGATGCACAAGATTGCATAAAAATCCTAATTGGACAAGAATAAGACTAGGGAGGACGAAAATGACCTAAATGTTCCTCCAATGACACAAACACACCTATTGGATGCACAAGATTGCATAAAAACCCTAATTGGACAAGAATAAGCCTAGGGTGGACGAAAATGTCCTGAATGTTCAACCAATTACACAAATGAACTTATTGGATGCACAAGGTTGGTTAAAACCTCTAATTGGACAAGAATAAGCATAGGGAGGACGAAAATGACCTAAATGTTCATCCAATGACACAAACACACATATTGGATTCACATGATTGCTTAAAACCCTAATTGGAAAAGAATAAGACTAGGGAGGACGAAAATGACCTAAATGTTCATCCAATGACACAAATGAAATTATTGGATGCACAAGATTGTTTAAAAACCCTAATTAGACAAGAATAAGCCTAGGGAAGAAGAAAAAAGACCTAAATGTTCATCCAATGACACAAATGAACTTATTGGATGCACAAGGTTGGTTAAAAACCCTAATTGGACAAGAACAAGCCTAGGGAGGACGAAAATGACCTAAATGTTCGTCTAATGACACAAATCAACTTATTGGATGCACATGATTAGTTAAAAACCCTAATTGGACAAGAATAAGACTAGGGAGGACGAAAATGACCTAAATGTTCGTCCAATGACACAAACATACCTATTGGATTCACAAGATTGCATAAAAATCCTAATTGCACAAGAATAAGACTAGGGAGGATGAAAATGACCTAAATGTTCCTCCAATGACACAAACACACCTATTGGATGCACAAGATTGCATAAAAACCCTAATTGGACAAAAATAAGACTAGGGAGGACGAAAATGACCTAAATGTTCATCCAATGGCACAAATAAACTTATTGGATGCACAAGATTGGTTAAAAACCCTAATTGGACAAGAATAAGCCTAGGGAAGACGAAAATGACTTAAATGCGCATCCAATGACACAAATGAACTTATTGGATGCACAAGATTGGTTAAAAACCCTAATTGGACAAGAATAAGCCTAGGGAGGACAAAAATGACCTAAATGTTCATCCAATGACACAAATCAACTTATTGGATGCACATCATTGGTTAAAAACCCTAATTGGACAAGAATAAGCCTAGGGAGGACGAAAATGACCTAAATGTTCGTCCAATGACACAAACACACCTATTGGATGCACAAGATTGCATAAAAACCCTAATTGGACAAGAATAAGACTAGGGAGGACGAAAATGACCTAAATGTTCCTCCAATGACACAAACACACCTATTGGATGCACAAGATTGCATAAAAACCCTAATTGGACAAGAATAAGCCTAGGGTGGACGAAAATGTCCTGAATGTTCAACCAATTACACAAATGAACTTATTGGATGCACAAGGTTTGTTAAAACCTCTAATTGGACAAGAATAAGCATAGGGAGGACGAAAATGACCTAAATGTTCATCCAATGACACAAACACACATATTGGATTCACATGATTGCTTAAAACCCTAATTGGAAAAGAATAAGACTGGGGAGGACGAAAATGACCTAAATGTTCATCCAATGACACAAATGAAATTATTGGATGCACAAGATTGTTTAAAAACCCTAATTAGACAAGAATAAGCCTAGGGAGGAAGAAAAAAGACCTAAATGTTCATCCAATGACACAAATGAACTTATTGGATGCACAAGGTTGGTTAAAAACCCTTATTGGACAAGAACAAGCCTAGGGAGGACGAAAATGACCTAAATGTTCGTCTAATGACACAAATCAACTTATTGGATGCACATGATTAGTTAAAAACCCTAATTGGACAAGAATAAGACTAGGGAGGACGAAAATGACCTAAATGTTCGTCCAATGACACAAACACACCTATTGGATTCACAAGATTGCATAAAAATCCTAATTGCACAAGAATAAGACTAGGGAGGATGAAAATGACCTAAATGTTCCTCCAATGACACAAACACACCTATTGGATGCACAAGATTGCATAAAAACCCTAATTGGACAAAAATAAGACTAGGGAGGACGAAAATGACCTAAATGTTCATCCAATGGCACAAATAAACTTATTGGATGCACAAGATTGGTTAAAAACCCTAATTGGACAAGAAAAGCATAGGGAGGACGAAAATGACCTAAATGTTCATCCAATGACACAAATCAACTTATTGGATGCACATGATTGGTTAAAAACCCTAATTGGACAAGAATAAGCCTAGGGAGGACGAAAATGACCTAAATGTTCGTCCAATGACACAAACACACCTATTGGATGCACAAGGAGTGTTAAAAACCCTAATTGGACAAGAATAAGCTTAGGGAGGACGAAAATGTCCTAAATATTCAACCAATTACACAAATGAACTTATTGGATGCACAAGGTTGGTTAAAACTCCTAATTGGACAAGAATAAGACCAGGGAGGACGAAAATGACCTAAATGTTCGTCCAATGACACAAACACACCTATTGGATGCACAAGATTGCAAAAAACACTAATTGGACAAGAATAAGACTAGGGAGGACGAAAATGACCTAAATGTTCCTCCAATGACACAAATGAACTTATTGGATGCACAAGGTTGGTTAAAATCCCTAATTGGAAAAGAATAAGCCTAGGGACGACGAAAATGACCTAAATGTTCAACCAATGACACAATTGAACTTATTGGATGCACATGATTGGTTAAAACCCTAATTGGACAAGAATAAGCATAGGGAGGACGAAAATGACCTAAATGTTCGTCCAATGACACAAACACACCTATTGGATGCACAAGATTGCATAAAAACCCTAATTGGACAAGAATAAGACTAGGGAGGACGAAAATGACCTAAATGTTCCTCCAATGACACAAACACACCTATTGGATGCACAAGATTGCATAAAAACCCTAATAGGACAAGAATAAGACTAGGGAGGACGAAAATGACCTAAATGTTCATCCAATGGCACAAATGAACTTATTGGATGCAAAAGATTGGTTAAAAACCCTAATTGGACAAGAATAAGCATAGGGAAGACGAAAATGACCTAAATGTTCAACTAATGACAGAAATCAACTTATTGGATGCACATGATTGGTTAGAAACCCTAATTGGACAAGAATAAGCCTAGGGAGGACAAAAATGACCTAAATGTTTGTCCAATGACACAAATGAACTTATTGGATGCACAAGGTTGGTTAAAAACCCTAATTGGACAAGAATAAGCCTAGGGAGGACGAAAATGAACTAAATGTTCGTCTAATGACACAAATAAACTTATTGGATGCACAAGGTTGGTTAAAAACCCAAATTGGACAAGAATAAGCCTAGGGAGGACGAAAATGACCTAAATGTTCAACCAATGACCCAATTGAACTTATTGGATGCACATGATTGGTTAAAAACCCTAATTGGACAAGAATAAGCCTAGGGAGGACGAAAATGACCTAAATGTTCGTCCAATGACACAGACACACCTATTGGATGCACAAGATTGCATAAAAACCCTAATTGGACAAGAATAAGACTAGGGAGGACGAAAATGACCTAAATGTTCCTCCAATGACACAAACACACCTAATGGATGCACAAGATTGCATAAAAACCCTAATAGGACAAGAATAAGACTAGGGAGGACGAAAATGACCTAAATGTTCAACCAATGACACAAATGAACTTATTGGATGCACAAGGTTGGTTAAAACCCCTAATTGGACAAGAATAAGACTAGGGAGGACGAAAATGACCTAAATGTTCATCCAATGGCACAAATGAACTTATTGGATGCACAAGATTGGTTAAAAACCCTAATTGGACAAGAATAAGCATAGGGAGGACGAAAATGACCTAAATGTTCATCCAATGACACAAATCAACTTATTGGATGCACATGATTGGTTAAAACCCCTAATTGGACAAGAATAAGCCTAGGGAGGACGAAAATGACCTAAATGTTCGTCCAATGACACAAACACACCTATTGGATGCACAAGATTGCATTAAAACCCTAATTGGACAAGAATAAGACTAGGGAGGACGAAAATGACCTAAATGTTCATCCAATGACACAAATGAACTTATTGGATACACAAGATTGGTTAAAAACCCTAATTGGACAAGAATAAGCCTAGGGAGGACGAAAATGACCTAAATGTTCGTCCAATGACACAAATACACCTATTGGATGCACAAGATTGCATAAAAACCCTAATTGGACAAGAATAAGACTAGGGAGGACGAAAATGACCTAAATGTTCCTCCAATGTCACAAATGAACTTATTGGATGCACAAGGTTGATTAAAAACCCTAATTGGACAAGAATAAGCCTAGGGAGGACGAAAATGACCTAAATGTTCAACCAATGACACAATTGAACTTATTGGATGCACATGATTGGTTAAAAACCCTAATTGGACAAGAATAAGCCTAGGGGGGACGAAAATGACCTAAATGTTCGTCCAATGACACAAACACACCTATTCGATGCACAAGATTGCATAAAAACCCTAATTGGACAAGAATAAGACTAGGGAGGACGAAAATGACCTAAATGTTCCTCCAACGACACAAACACACCTATTGGATGCACAAGATTGCATAAAAACCCTAATAGGACAAGAATAAGACTAGGGAGGACGAAAATGACCTAAATGTTCATCCAATGGCACAAATGAACTTATTGGATGCAAAAGATTGGTTAAAAACCCTAATTGGACAAGAATAAGCATAGGGAAGACAAAAATGACCTAAATGTTCATCCAATGACAGAAATCAACTTATTGGATGCACATGATTGGTTAGAAACCCTAGTTGGACAAGAATAAGCCTAGGGAGGACAAAAATGACCTAAATGTTTGTCCAATGACACAAATGAACTTATTGGATGCACAAGGTTGGTTAAAAACCCTAATTGGACAAGAATAAGCCTAGGGAGGACGAAAATGAACTAAATGTTCGTCTAATGACACAAATGAACTTATTGGATGCACAAGGTTGGTTAAAAACCCAAATTGGACAAGAATAAGCCTAGGGAAGACGAAAATGACCTAAATGTTCAACCAATGACCCAATTGAACTTATTGGATGCACATGATTGGTTAAAAACCCTAATTGGACAAGAATAAGCCTAGGGAGGACGAAAATGACCTAAATGTTCGTCCAATGACACAGACACACCTATTGGATGCACAAGATTGCATAAAAACCCTAATTGGACAAGAATAAGACTAGGGAGGACGAAAATGACCTAAATGTTCCTCCAATGACACAAACACACCTAATGGATGCACAAGATTGCATAAAAACCCTAATAGGACAAGAATAAGACTAGGGAGGACGAAAATGACCTAAATGTTCAACCAATGTCACAAATGAACTTATTGGATGCACAAGGTTGATTAAAAACCCTAATTGGACAAGAATAAGCCTAGGGAGGACGAAAATGACCTAAATGTTCAACCAATGACACAATTGAACTTATTGGATGCACATGATTGGTTAAAAACCCTAATTGGACAAGAATAAGCCTAGGGGGGACGAAAATGACCTAAATGTTCGTCCAATGACACAAACACACCTATTCGATGCACAAGATTGCATAAAAACCCTAATTGGACAAGAATAAGACTAGGGAGGACGAAAATGACCTAAATGTTCCTCCAACGACACAAACACACCTATTGGATGCACAAGATTGCATAAAAACCCTAATAGGACAAGAATAAGACTAGGGAGGACGAAAATGACCTAAATGTTCATCCAATGGCACAAATGAACTTATTGGATGCACAAGATTGGTTAAAAACCCTAATTGGACAAGAATAAGTATAGGGAGGACGAAAATGACCTAAATGTTTATCCAATGACACAAATCAACTTATTGGATGCACATGATTGGTTAAAAACCGTAATTGGACAAGAATAAGCCTAGGGAGGACGAAAATGACCTAAATGTTCCTCCAATGACACAAATGAACTTATTGGATGCACAAGGTGTGTTAAAAACCCTAATTGGATAAGAATAAGCCTAGGGAGGACGAAAATGACCAAAATGTTCGTCCAATGACACAAATACACCTATTGGATGCACAAGATTGCATAAAAACCCTAATTGGACAACAATAAGACTAGGGAGGATGAAAATGACCTAAATGTTCCTCCAATGACTTAAATGAACTTATTGGATGCACAAGGTTGGTTAAAAACCCTAATTGGACAAGAAAAAGCCTAGGGAGGACGAAAATGACCTAAATGTTCGTATAATGACACAAATGAACTTATTGGATGCACAAGGTTGGTTAAAAACCCTAATTGGACAAGAAAAAACATAGGGAGGGCGAAAATGACCTAAATGTTCATCCAATGACACAACACACCTATTGGATGCACAAGATTGCATAAAAACCCTAATTGGACAAGAATAAGACTAGAGAGGACGAAAATGACCTAAATGTTCCTCCAATGACACAAATGAACTTATTGGATGCAAAAGGTTGGTTAAAAACCCTAATTGGACAAGAATAAGCCTAGGGAGGACGAAAATGTCCTAAATGTTCAACCAATTACACAAATGAACTTATTGGATGCACAAGGTTGGTTAAAACCCCTAATTGGACAAGAATAAGACTAGGGAGGACGAAAATGACCTAAATGTTTATCCAATGACACAAACACACCTATTGGATGCACAAGATTGGTTAAAAACCCTAATTGGACAAGAATAAGCCTAGGGAAGACGAAAATGACTTAAATGTTCATCCAATGACACAAATGAACTTATAAGATGCACAAGATTGCATAAAAACCCTAATTGGACAAGAATAAGACTAGGGAGGACGAAAATGACCTAAATGTTCCTCCAATGACACAAACACACCTATTGGATGCACAAGATTGCATAAAAACCCTAATAGGACAAGAATAAGACTAGGGAGGACGAAAATGTCCTAAATGTTCATCGAATGGCACAAAGGAACTTATTGGATGCACAAGATTGGTTAAAAACCCTAATTGGACAAGAATAAGCATAGGGAGGACGAAAATGACCTAAATGTTCATCCAATGACACAAATCAACTTATTGGATGCACATGATTGGTAAAAAACCCTAATTGGACAAGAATAAGCCTAGGGAGGACGAAAATGACCTAAATGTTCCTTCAATGACACAAATGAACTTATTGGATGCACAAGGTGTGTTTAAAACCCTAATTGGACAAGAATAAGCCTAGGGAGGACGAAAATGACCTAAATGTTCGTCCAATGACACAAATACACCTATTGGATGCACAAGATTGCATAAAAACCCTAATTGGACAAGAATAAGACTAGGGAGGACGAAAATGACCTAAATGTTCCTCCAATGACACAAACTCACCTATTGGATGCACAAGATTGCATAAAAACCCTAATAGGACAAGAATAAGACAAGGGAGGACGAACATGACCTAAATGTTCATCGAATGGCACAAATGAACTTATTGGATGCACAAGATTGGTTAAAAACCCTAATTGGACAAGAATAAGCATAGGGAGGACGAAAATGACCTAAATGTTCATCCAAAGACACAAATCAACTTATTGGAAGCACATGATTGGTTAAAAACCCTAATTGGACAAGAATAAGCCTAGGGATGACGAAAATGACCTAAATGTTCCTCCAATGACTTAAATGAACTTATTGGATGCACAAGGTTGGTTAAAAACCTTTATTGGACAAGAATAAGCCTAGGGAGGACGAAAATGACCTAAATGTTCGTCTAATGACACAAATGAACTTATTGGATGCACAAGGTTGGTTAAAAACCCTAATTGGACAAGAGTAAGCATAGGGAGGACGAAAATGACCTAAATGTTCATCCAATGACACAACACACCTATTGGATGCACAAGATTGCATAAAAACCCTAATTGGACAAGAATAAGTCTAGGGAGGACGAAAATGACCTAAATGTTCCTCCAATGACACAAATGAACTTATTGGATGCACAAGGTTGGTTAAAAACCCTAATTGGACAAGAATAAGCCTAGGGAGGACGAAAATGTCCTAAATGTTCAACCAATTACACAAATGAACTTATTGGATGCACAAGGTTGGTTAAAACCCCTAATTGGACAAGAATAAGACTAGGGAGGACGAAAATGACCTAAATGTTTATCCAATGACACAAACACACCTATTGGATGCACAAGATTGGTTAAAAACCCTAATTGGACAAGAAAAAGCCTATGGAAGACGAAAATGACTTAAATGTTCATCCAATGACACAAATGAACTTATTGGATGCACAAGATTGGTTAAAAACCCTAATTGGAAAAGAATAAGCCTAGGGAGGATGAAAATGACCTAAATGTTCATCCAATGACACAAACCAACTTATTGGATGCACAAGGTTGGTTAAAAACCCTAATTGGACAAGAAAAAACATAGGGAGGGCGAAAATGACCTAAATGTTCATCCAATGACACAACACACCTATTGGATGCACAAGATTGCATAAAAACCCTAATTGGACAAGAATAAGACTAGGGAGGACGAAAATGACCTAAATGTTCCTCCAATGACACAAATGAACTTATTGGAAGCACAAGGTTGGTTAAAAACCCTAATTGGACAAGAATAAGCCTAGGGAGGACGAAAATGACCTAAATGTTCAACCAATGACACAATTGAACTTATTGGATGAACATGATTGGTTAAAAACCCTAATTGGACAAGAATAAGCCTAGGGAGGACGAAAATGACCTAAATGTTCGTCCAATGACACAAACACACCTATTGGATGCACAAGATTGCATAAAAACCCTAATTGGACAAGAATAAGACTAGGGAGGACGAAAATGACCTAAATGTTCCTCCAATGACACAAACACACCTATTGGATGCACAAGATTGCATAAAAACCCTAATTCGACTAGAATAAGACTAGGGAGGACGAAAATGACCTAAATGTTCCTCCAATGACACAAACACACCTATTGGATGCACAAGATTGCATAAAAACCCTAATTGGACAAGAATAAGACTAGGGAGGACGAAAATGACCTAAATGTTCATTCAATGACACAAATGAACTTATTGGATGCACAAGATTGGTTAAAACCCTAATTGGACAAGAATAAGCATAGGGAGGACGAAAATGACCTAAACGTTCATCCAATGACACAAACCCACATATTGGATGCACAAGATTGCTTAAAACCCTAATTGGACAAGAATAAGACTAGGGAGGACAAAAATGACCTAAATGTTCATCCAATGACACAAATGAACTTATTGAATGCACAAGATTGGTTAAAAACCCTAATTGGACAAGAATAAGCCTAGGGAGGACGAAAATGACCTAAATGTTCGTCCAATGACACAAACACACCTATTGGATGCACAAGATTGCATAAAATCCCTAATTGGACAAGAATAAGCCTAGGGAGGACGAAAATGACCTAAATGTTCCTCCAATGACACAAACACACCTATTGGATGCACAAGATTGCATAAAAACCCTAATTGGACAAGAATAAGACTAGGGAGGACGAAAATGACCTAAATGTTCCTCCAATGACACAAATGAACTTATTGGATGCACAAGATTGGTTCAAAACCCTAATTGGACAAGAATAAGCATATGGAGGACGATAATGACCTAAATGTTCATCCAATGACACAAACACACATATTGGATGCACAAGATTGCATAAAAACCCTAATTGGACAAGAATAAGACTAGGGAGGACGAAAATGACCTAAATGTTCAACCAATGACTCAAATGAACTTATTGGATGCACAAGATTGGTTAAAAACCCTAATTGGACAAGAATAAGCCTAGGGAGGACGAAAATGACCTAAATGTTCGTCCAATGACACAAACACACCTATTGGATGCACAAGATTGCATAAAAACCCTAATTGGACAAGAATAAGACTAGGGAGGACGTAAATGACCTAAATGTTCCACCCATGACACAAATGAACTTATTTGATGCACAAGGTTGGTTAAAAACCCTAATTGGACAAGAATAAGCCTAGGGAGGACGAAAATGACCTAAATGTTCAACCAATGACACAAATGAACTTAATGAATGCACAAGGTTGGTTAAAAACCCAAATTGGACAAGAATAAGCCTAGGGAGGACGAAAATGACCTAAATGTTCGTCCAATGACACAAACACACCTATTGGATGCACAGGATTGCCTAAAAACCCTAATCGGACAAAAATAAGCCTAGGGAGGACGAAAATGACCTAAATGTTCGTCCAATGACACAAACACACCTATTGGATGCACAAGATTGCATAAAAACCCTAATTGGACAAGAATAAGACTAGGGAGGACGAAAATGACCTAAATGTTCCTCCAATGACACAAACACACCTATTGGATGCACAAGATTGCATAAAATCCCTAATTGGACAAGAATAAGACTAGGGAGGACGAAAATGACCTAAATGTTCATCCAATGACACAAATGAACTTATTGGATACACAAGATTGGTTAAAAACCCTAATTGGACAAGAATAAGCCTAGGGAGGACGAAAATGACCTAAATGTTCGTCCAATGACACAAATACACCTATTGGATGCACAAGATTGCATAAAAACCCTAATTGGACAAGAATAAGACTAGGGAGGACGAAAATGACCTAAATGTTCCTCCAATGACACAAATGAACTTATTGGATGCACAAGGTTGATTAAAAACCCTAATTGGACAAGAATAAGCCAAGGGAGGACGAAAATGACCTAAATGTTCAACCAATGACACAATTGAACTTATTGGATGCACATGATTGGTTAAAAACCCTAATTGGACAAGAATAAGCCTAGGGGGGACGAAAATGACCTAAATGTTCGTCCAATGACACAAACACACCTATTCGATGCACAAGATTGCATAAAAACCCTAATTGGACAAGAATAAGACTAGGGAGGACGAAAATGACCTAAATGTTCCTCGAACGACACAAACACACCTACTGGATGCACAAGATTGCATAAAAACCCTAATAGGACAAGAATAAGACTAGGGAGAACGAAAATGACCTAAATGTTCATCCAATGGCACAAATGAACTTATTGGATGCACAAGATTGGTTAAAAACCCTAATTGGACAAGAATAAGTATAGGGAGGACGAAAATGACCTAAATGTTCATCCAATGACACAAATCAACTTATTGGATGCACATGATTGGTTAAAAACCGTAATTGGACAAGAATAAGCCTAGGGAGGACGAAAATGACCTAAATGTTCCTCCAATGACACAAATGAACTTATTGGATGCACAAGGTGTGTTAAAAACCCTAATTGGACAAGAATAAGCCTAGGGAGGACGAAAATGACCTAAATGTTCGTCCAATGACACAAATACACCTATTGGATGCACAAGATTGCATAAAAACCCTAATTGGACAAGAATAAGACTAGGGAGGATGAAAATGACCTAAATGTTCCTCCAATGACTTAAATGAACTTATTGGATGCACAAGGTTGGTTAAAAACCCTAATTGGACAAGAAAAAGCCTAGGGAGGACGAAAATGACCTAAATGTTCGTATAATGACACAAATGAACTTATTGGATGCACAAGGTTGGTTAAAAACCCTAATTGGACAAGAATAAGCCTAAGGAGGACGAAAATCACCTAAATGTTCGTCCAATGACACAAACACACCTATTGGATGCACAAGATTGCATAAAAACCCTAATTGGACAAGAATAAGCATAGGGAGGACGAAAATGTCCTAAATGTTCAACCAATTACACAAATGAACTAATTGGATGCACAAGGTTGGTTAAAACCCCTAATTGGACAAGAATAAGACTAGGGAGGACGAAAATGACCTAAATGTTTATCCAATGACACAAACACACCTATTGGATACACAAGATTGGTTAAAAACCCTAATTGGACAAGAATAAGCTTAGGGAAGACGAAAATGACTTAAATGCGCATCCAATGACACAAATGAACTTATTGGATGCACAAGATTGGTTGAAAACCCTAATTGGACAAGAATAAGGCTAGGGAGGACGAAAATGACTTAAATGTTCATCCAATTACACAAATGAACTTATTGAATGCACAAGGTTGGTTAAAACCCCTAATTAGACAAGAATAAGCATAGGGAGGACGAAAATGACCTAAATGTTCATCCAATGACACAAACACATATATTGGATTCACATGATTGCTTAAAACCCTAATTGGAAAAGAATAACACAAGGGAGGACGAAAATGACCTAAATGTTCATCCAATGACACAAATGAACTTGTTGGATGCACAAGATTGGTTAAAAACCCTAATTGGACAAGAATAAGCCTAGGGAGGAAGAAAAAAGACCTAAATGTTCATCTAATGACACAAATGAACTTATTGGATGCACAAGATTGGTTAAAAACCCTAATTGGACAAGAATAAGCATAGGGAGGACGAAAATGACCTAAATGTTCGTCCAATGAAACAAAAACACCTATTGGATGCACAAGATTGCATAAAAACCCTAATTGGACAAGAATAAGCCTTGGGAGGACGAAAATGTCCTAAATGTTCAACCAATTACACAAATGAACTAATTGGATGCACAAGGTTGGTTAAAACCCCTAATTGGACAAGAATAAGACTAGGGAGGACGAAAATGACCTAAATGTTTATCCAATGACACAAACACACCTATTGGATGCACAAGATTGGTTAAAAACCCTAATTGGACAAGAATAAGCCTAGGGAAGACGAAAATGACTTAAATGCGCATCCAATGATACAAATGAACTTATTGGATGCACAAGATTGGTTAAAAACCCTAATTTGACAAGAATAAGCCTAGGGAGGACGAAAATGACCTAAATGTTCATCCAATGACACAAATCAACTTATTGGATGCACATGATTGGCTAAAAACCCTAATTGGACAAGAATAAGCCTAGGGAGGACGAAAATGACCTAAATGTTCGTCCAATGACACAAACACACCTATTGGATGCACAAGATTGCATAAAAACCCTAATTGGACAATAATAAAACTAGGGAGGACGAAAATGACCTAAATGTTCATCGAATGGCACAAATGAACTTATTGGATGCACAAGATTGGTTAAAAACCCTAATTGGACAAGAATAAGCATAGGGAGGACGAAAATGACCTAAATGTTCATCCAAAGACACAAATCAACTTATTGGAAGCACATGATTGGTTAAAAACCCTAATTGGACAAGAATAAGCCTAGGGAGGACGAAAATGACCTAAATGTTCCTCCAATGACACAAATGAACTTATTGGATGCACAAGGTGTGTTAATAACCCTAATTGGACAAGAATAAGCCTAGGGAGGACGAAAATGACCTAAATGTTTGTCCAATGACACAAATACACCTATTGGATGCACAAGATTGCATAAAAACCCTAATTGGACAAGAATAAGACTAGGGAGGACGAAAATGACCTAAATGTTCCTCCAATGACTTAAATGAACTTATTGGATGCACAAGGTTGGTTAAAAACCCTAATTGGACAAGAATAAGCCTAGGGAGGACGAAAATGACCTAAATGTTTGTCTAATGACACAAATGAACTTATTGGATGCACAAGGTTGGTTAAAAACCCTAATTGGACAAGAATAAGCCTAAGGAGGACGAAAATCACCTAAATGTTCGTCCAATGACACAAACACACCTATTGGATGCACAAGATTGCATAAAAACCCTAATTGGACAAGAATAAGACTAGGGAGGACGAAAATGACCTAAATGTTCCTCCAATGACACAAATGAACTTATT
This sequence comes from Cicer pinnatifidum, assembly GCA_037974775.1. Taxonomy (NCBI): domain Eukaryota; kingdom Viridiplantae; phylum Streptophyta; class Magnoliopsida; order Fabales; family Fabaceae; genus Cicer; species Cicer pinnatifidum. The sequence goes on along the minus strand of JBBPBR010000131.1, from coordinate 125,533 downwards.
GGATGCACAAGGTTGGTTAAAAACCCTAATTGGACAAGAATAAGCATAGGGAGGACGAAAATGTCCTAAATGTTCATCCAATGACACAAACCAACTTATTGGATGCACATGATTGGTTAAAAACCCTAATTGGACAAGAATAAGACTAGGGAGGACGAAAATGACCTAAATGTTCCTCCAATGACTTAAATGAACTTATTGGATGCACAAGGTTGGTTAAAAACCCTAATTGGACAAGAATAAGACTAGGGAGGACAAAAATGACCTAAATATTCGTCTAATGTCACAAATGAACTTATTGGATGCACAAGGTTGGTTAAAAACCCTAATTGGACAAGAATAAGCCTAAGGAGGACGAAAATCACCTAAATGTTCGTCCAATGACACAAACACACCTATTGGATGCACAAGATTGCATAAAAACCCTAATTGGACAAGAATAAGACTAGGGAGGACGAAAATGACCTAAATGTTCCTCCAATGACACAAATGAACTTATTGGATTCACAAGGTTGGTTAAAAACCCTAATTGGACAAGAATAAGCATAGGGAGGACGAAAATGTCCTAAATGTTCAACCAATTACACAAATGAACTAATTGGATGCACAAGGTTGGTTAAAACCCCTAATTGGACAAGAATAAGACTAGGGAGGACGAAAATGACCTAAATGTTTATCCAATGACACAAACACACCTATTGGATGCACAAGATTGGTTAAAAACCCTAATTGGACAAGAATAAGCTTAGGGAAGACGAAAATGACTTAAATGCGCATCCAATGACACAAATGAACTTATTGGATGCACAAGATTGGTTGAAAACCCTAATTGGACAAGAATAAGGCTAGGGAGGACGAAAATGACTTAAATGTTCATCCAATTACACAAATGAACTTATTGAATGCATAAGGTTGGTTAAAACCCCTAATTAGACAAGAATAAGCATAGGGAGAACGAAAATGACCTAAATGTTCATCCAATGACACAAACACATATATTGGATTCACATGATTGCTTAAAACCCTAATTGGAAAAGAATAACACTAGGGAGGACGAAAATGACCTAAATGTTCATCCAATGACACAAATGAACTTGTTGGATGCACAAGATTGGTTAAAAACCCTAATTGGACAAGAATAAGCCTAGGGAGGAAGAAAAAAGACCTAAATGTTCATCTAATGACACAAATGAACTTATTGGATGCACAAGATTGGTTAAAAACCCTAATTGGACAAGAATAAGCATAGGGAGGACGAAAATGACCTAAATGTTCGTCCAATGAAACAAAAACACCTATTGGATGCACAAGATTGCATAAAAACCCTAATTGGACAAGAATAAGCCTTGGGAGGACGAAAATGTCCTAAATGTTCAACCAATTACACAAATGAACTAATTGGATGCACAAGGTTGGTTAAAACCCCTAATTGGACAAGAATAAGACTAGGGAGGACGAAAATGACCTAAATGTTTATCCAATGACACAAACACACCTATTGGATGCACAAGATTGGTTAAAAACCCTAATTGGACAAGAATAAGCCTAGGGAAGACGAAAATGACTTAAATGCGCATCCAATGATACAAATGAACTTATTGGATGCACAAGATTGGTTAAAAACCCTAATTTGACAAGAATAAGCCTAGGGAGGACGAAAATGACCTAAATGTTCATCCAATGACACAAATCAACTTATTGGATGCACATGATTGGCTAAAAACCCTAATTGGACAAGAATAAGCCTAGGGAGGACGAAAATGACCTAAATGTTCGTCCAATGACACAAACACACCTATTGGATGCACAAGATTGCATAAAAACCCTAATTGGACAATAATAAAACTAGGGAGGACGAAAATGACCTAAATGTTCATCGAATGGCACAAATGAACTTATTGGATGCACAAGATTGGTTAAAAACCCTAATTGGACAAGAATAAGCATAGGGAGGACGAAAATGACCTAAATGTTCATCCAAAGACACAAATCAACTTATTGGAAGCACATGATTGGTTAAAAACCCTAATTGGACAAGAATAAGCCTAGGGAGGACGAAAATGACCTAAATGTTCCTCCAATGACACAAATGAACTTATTGGATGCACAAGGTGTGTTAAAAACCCTAATTGGACAAGAATAAGCCTAGGGAGCACGAAAATGACCTAAATGTTTGTCCAATGACACAAATACACCTATTGGATGCACAAGATTGCATAAAAACCCTAATTGGACAAGAATAAGACTAGGGAGGACGAAAATGACCTAAATGTTCCTCCAATGACACAAATGAACTTATTGGATTCACAAGGTTGGTTAAAAACCCTAATTGGACAAGAATAAGCATAGGGAGGACGAAAATGTCCTAAATGTTCAACCAATTACACAAATGAACTAATTGGATGCACAAGGTTGGTTAAAACCCCTAATTGGACAAGAATAAGACTAGGGAGGACGAAAATGACCTAAATGTTTATCCAATGACACAAACACACCTATTGGATACACAAGATTGGTTAAAAACCCTAATTGGACAAGAATAAGCTTAGGGAAGACGAAAATGACTTAAATGCGCATCCAATGACACAAATGAACTTATTGGATGCACAAGATTGGTTGAAAACCCTAATTGGACAAGAATAAGGCTAGGGAGGACGAAAATGACTTAAATGTTCATCCAATTACACAAATGAACTTATTGAATGCATAAGGTTGGTTAAAACCCCTAATTAGACAAGAATAAGCATAGGGAGAACGAAAATGACCTAAATGTTCATCCAATGACACAAATCAACTTATTGGATGCACATGATTGGCTAAAAACCCTAATTGGACAAGAATAAGCCTAGGGAGGACGAAAATGACCTAAATGTTCGTCCAATGACACAAACACACCTATTGGATGCACAAGATTGCATAAAAACCCTAATTGGACAATAATAAAACTAGGGAGGACGAAAATGACCTAAATGTTCATCGAATGGCACAAATGAACTTATTGGATGCACAAGATTGGTTAAAAACCCTAATTGGACAAGAATAAGCATAGGGAGGACGAAAATGACCTAAATGTTCATCCAAAGACACAAATCAACTTATTGGAAGCACATGATTGGTTAAAAACCCTAATTGGACAAGAATAAGCCTAGGGAGGACGAAAATGACCTAAATGTTCATCCAATGACACAAATCAACTTATTGGATGCACATGATTGGCTAAAAACCCTAATTGGACAAGAATAAGCCTAGGGAGGACGAAAATGACCTAAATGTTCGTCCAATGACACAAACACACCTATTGGATGCACAAGATTGCATAAAAACCCTAATTGGACAATAATAAAACTACGGAGGACGAAAATGACCTAAATGTTCATCAAATGGCACAAATGAACTTATTGGATGCACAAGATTGGTTAAAAACCCTAATTGGACAAGAATAAGCATAGGGAGGACGAAAATGACCTAAATGTTCATCCAAAGACACAAATCAACTTATTGGAAGCACATGATTGGTTAAAAACCCTAATTGGACAAGAATAAGCCTAGGGAGGACGAAAATGACCTAAATGTTCCTCCAATGACACAAATGAACTTATTGGATGCACAAGGTGTGTTAAAAACCCTAATTGGACAAGAATAAGCGTAGGGAGGACGAAAATGACCTAAATGTTTGTCCAATGACACAAATACACCTATTGGATGCACAAGATTGCATAAAAACCCTAATTGGACAAGAATAAGACTAGGGAGGACGAAAATGACCTAAATGTTCCTCCAATGACTTAAATGAACTTATTGGATGCACAAGGTTGGTTAAAAACCCTAATTGGACAAGAATAAGCCTAGGGAGGACGAAAATGACCTAAATGTTTGTCTAATGACACAAATGAACTTATTGGATGCACAAGGTTGGTTAAAAACCCTAATTGGACAAGAATAAGCCTAAGGAGGACGAAAATCACCTAAATGTTCGTCCAATGACACAAACACACCTATTGGATGCACAAGATTGCATAAAAACCCTAATTGGACAAGAATAAGACTAGGGAGGACGAAAATGACCTAAATGTTCCTCCAATGACACAAATGAACTTATTGGATGCACAAGGTTGGTTAAAAACCCTAATTGGACAAGAATAAGCATAGGGAGGACGAAAATGTCCTAAATGTTCAACCAATTACACAAATGAACTTATTGGATGCACAAGGTTGGTTAAAACCCCTAATTGGACAAGAATAAGCATAGGGAGGACGAAAATGACCTAAATGTTCATCCAATGACACAAACACACATATTGGATTCACATGATTGCTTAAAACCCTAATTGGAAAAGAATAAGACTAGGGAGGACGAAAATGACCTAAATGTTCATCCAATGACACAAATGAACTTATTGGATGCACAAGATTGGTTAAAAACCCTAATTGGACAAGAATAAGCCTAGGGAGGAAGAAAAAAGACCTAAATGTTCATCCAATGACACAAATGAACTTATTGGATGCACAAGATTGGTTAAAAACCCTAATAGGACAAGAATAAGCATAGGGAGGACGAAAATGACCTAAATGTTCGTCCAATGACAAACACACCTATTGGATGCACAAGATTGCATAAAAACCCTAATTGGACAAGAAGAAGACTAGGGAGGACGAAAATGACCTAAATGTTCCTCCAATGACACAAATGAACTTATTGGATGCACAAGGTTGGTTAAAAACCCTAATTGGACAAGAATAAGCCTAGGGAGGACGAAAATGACCTAAATGTTCGTCTAATGACACAAATGAACTTATTGGATGCACAAGGTTGGTTAAAAACCCTAATTGGACAAGAATAAGCATAGGGAGGACGAAAATGACCTAAATGTTCATCCAATGACACAACACACCTATTGGATGCACAAGATTGCATAAAAACCCTAATTGGACAAGAATAAGACTAGGGAGGACGAGAATGACCTAAATGTTCCTCCAGTGACACAAATGAACTTATTGGATGCACAAGGTTGGTTAAAAACCCTAATTGGACAAGAATAAGCCTAGGGAGGACGAAAATGTCCTAAATGTTCAACCAATTACACAAATGAACTTATTGGATGCACAAGGTTGGTTAAAAACCCTAATTGGACAAGAATAAGCCTAGGGAGGACGAAAATGACCTAAATGTTCGTCCAATGACACAAACACACCTATTGGATGCACAAGATTGCATAAAAACCCTAATTGGACAATAATAAGACTAGGGAGGACGAAAATGACCTAAATGTTCATCCAATGACACAAATGAACTTATTGGATGCACAAGATTGGTTAAAAACCCTAATTGGACAAGAATAAGCCTAGGGAGGACGAAAATGACCTAAATGTTCGTCCAATGACACAAACACACCTATTGGATGCACAAGATTGCATAAAAACCCTAATTGGACAATAATAAGACTAGGGAGGACGAAAATGACCTAAATGTTCATCCAATGACACAAACACACCTATTGGATGCACAAGATTGCATAAAAACCCTAATTGGACAAGAATAAGACTAGGGAGGACGAAAATGACCTAAATGTTCCTCCAATGACACAAATGAACTTATTGGATGCACAAGGTTGGTTAATAACCCTAATTGCACAAGAATAAGCCTAGAGAGGACGAAAATGACCTAAATGATCGTCCAATGACACAAACACACCTATTGGATGCACAAGATTGAATAAAATCCCTAATTGGACAAGAATAAGACTAGGGAGGACGAAAATGACCTAAATGTTCGTCCAATGACACAAACACACCTATTGGATGCACAAGATTGCATAAAAACCCTAATTGGACAAGAATAAGACTAGGGAGGGCGAAAATGACCTAAATGTTCCTCCAATGACACAAATGAACTTATTGGATGCACAAGATTGGTTAAAAACCCTAATTGGAAAAGAATCAGCCTAGGGAGGACGAAAATGACCTAAATGTTCAACCAATGACAAAAACGAACTTATTGGATGCACAAGGTTGATTAAAAACCCTAATTGGACAAGAATAAGCCTAGGGAGGACGAAAATGACCTAAATGTTCGTCCAATGACACAAACACACCTATTGGATGCACAAGATTGCATAAAAACCCTAATTGGACAAGAATAAGACTAGGGAGGACGAAAATGACCTAAATGTTCCTCCAATGACACAAATGAACTTATTGGATGCACAAGGTTGGTTAAAAACCCTAATTGCACAAGAATAAGCCTGGAGAGGACGAAAATGACCAAAATGATCGTCCAATGACACAAACACACCTATTGGATGCACAAGATTGAATAAAATCCTTAATTGGACAAGAATAAGACTTGGGAGGACGAAAATGACCTAAATGTTCCTCCAATGACACAAACACACCTATTGGATGCACAAGATTGCATAAAAACCCTAATTGGACAAAAATAAGACTAGGGAAGGCGAAAATGACCTAAATGTTCCTCCAATGACAAAAACACACCTATTGGATGCACAAGATTGGTTAAAAACCCTAATTGGACAAGAATAAGGCTAGGGAAGACGAAAATGACCTAAATGTTCGTCCAATGACACAAACACACCTATTGGATGCACAAGATTGCATAAAAACCATAATTGGACAAGAATAAGACTAGGGAGGACGAAAATGACCTAAATGTTCCTCCAATGACACAAATGAACTTATTGGATGCACAAGGTTGATTAAAAACCCTAATTGGACAAGAATAAGCCTAGGGAGGACGAAAATGACCTAAATGTTCAACCAATGACACAATTGAACTTATTGGATGCACATGATTGGTTAAAAACCCTAATTGGACAAGAATAAGCCTAGGGGGGACGAAAATGACCTAAATGTTCGTCCAATGACACAAACACACCTATTCGATGCACAAGATTGCATAAAAACCCTAATTGGACAAGAATAAGACTAGGGAGGACGAAAATGACCTAAATGTTCCTCGAACGACACAAACACACCTACTGGATGCACAAGATTGCATAAAAACCCTAATAGGACAAGAATAAGACTAGGGAGGACGAAAATGACCTAAATGTTCATCCAATGGCACAAATGAACTTATTGGATGCACAAGATTGGTTAAAAACCCTAATTGGACAAGAATAAGTATAGGGAGGACGAAAATGACCTAAATGTTCATCCAATGACACAAATCAACTTATTGGATGCACATGATTGGTTAAAAACCGTAATTGGACAAGAATAAGCCTAGGGAGGACGAAAATGACCTAAATGTTCCTCCAATGACACAAATGAACTTATTGGATGCACAAGGTGTGTTAAAAACCCTAATTGGACAAGAATAAGCCTAGGGAGGACGAAAATGACCTAAATGTTCGTCCAATGACACAAATACACCTATTGGATGCACAAGATTGCATAAAAACCCTAATTGGACAAGAATAAGACTAGGGAGGACGAAAATGACCTAAATGTTCCTCCAATGACACAAACACACCTATTGGATGCACAAGATTGCATAAAAACCCTAATAGGACAAGAATAAGACTAGGGAGGACGAAAATGACCTAAATGTTCATCGAATGGCACAAATGAACTTATTGGATGCACAAGATTGGTTAAAAACCCTAATTGGACAAGAATAAGCATAGGGAGGACGAAAATGACCTAAATGTTCATCCAAAGACACAAATCAACTTATTGGAAGCACATGATTGGTTAAAAACCCTAATTGGACAAGAATAAGCCTAGGGAGGACGAAAATGACCTAAATGTTCCTCCAATGACACAAATGAACTTATTGGATGCACAAGGTGTGTTAAAAACCCTAATTGGACAAGAATAAGCCTAGGGAGCACGAAAATGACCTAAATGTTTGTCCAATGACACAAATACACCTATTGGATGCACAAGATTGCATAAAAACCCTAATTGGACAAGAATAAGACTAGGGAGGACGAAAATGACCTAAATGTTCCTCCAATGACTTAAATGAACTTATTGGATGCACAAGGTTGGTTAAAAACCCTAATTGGACAAGAATATGCCTAGGGAGGACGAAAATGACCTAAATGTTTGTCTAATGACACAAATGAACTTATTGGATGCACAAGGTTGGTTAAAAACCCTAATTGGACAAGAATAAGCCTAAGGAGGACGAAAATCACCTAAATGTTCGTCCAATGACACAAACACACCTATTGGATGCACAAGATTGCATAAAAACCCTAATTGAACAAGAATAAGACTAGGGAGGACGAAAATGACCTAAATGTTCCTCCAATGACACAAATGAACTTATTGGATGCACAAGGTTGGTTAAAAACCCTAATTGGACAAGAATAAGCATAGGGAGGACGAAAATGTCCTAAATGTTCAACCAATTACACAAATGAACTTATTGGATGCACAAGGTTGGTTAAAACCCCTAATTGGACAAGAATAAGCAAAGGGAGGATGAAAATGACCTAAATGTTCATCCAATGACACAAACACACATATTGGATTCACATGATTGCTTAAAACCCTAATTGGAAAAGAATAAGACTAGGGAGGACGAAAATGACCTAAATGTTCATCCAATGACACAAATGAACTTATTGGATGCACAAGATTGGTTAAAAACCCTAATTGGACAAGAATAAGCCTAGGGAGGAAGAAAAAAGACCTAAATGTTCATCCAATGACACAAATGAACTTATTGGATGCACAAGATTGGTTAAAAACCCTAATAGGACAAGAATAAGCATAGGGAGGACGAAAATGACCTAAATGTTCGTCCAATGACAAACACACCTATTGGATGCACAAGATTGCATAAAAACCCTAATTGGACAAGAATAAGACTAGGGAGGATTAAAATGACCTAAATGTTCCTCCAATGACACAAATGAACTTATTGGATGCACAAGGTTGGTTAAAAACCCTAATTGGACAAGAATAAGCCTAGGGAGGACGAAAATGTCCTAAATGTTCAACCAATTACACAAATGAACTAATTGGATGCACAAGGTTGGTTAAAACCCCTAATTGGACAAGAATAAGACTAGGGAGGGCGAAAATGACCTAAATGTTTATCCAATGACACAAACACACCTATTGGATGCACAAGATTGGTTAAAAACCCTAATTGGACAAGAATAAGCTTAGGGAAGACCAAAATGACTTAAATGCGCATCCAATGACACAAATGAACTTATTGGATGCACAAGATTGGTTAAAAACCCTAATTGGACAAGAATAAGGCTAGGGAGGACGAAAATGACTTAAATGTTCATCCAATTACACAAATGAACTTGTTGGATGCACAAGATTGGTTAAAAACCCTAATTGGACAAGAATAAGCCTAGGGAGGAAGAAAAAAGACCTAAATGTTCATCTAATGACACAAATGAACTTATTGGATGCACAAGATTGGTTAAAAACCCTAATTGGACAAGAATAAGCATAGGGAGGACGAAAATGACCTAAATGTTCGTCCAATGACACAAACACACCTATTGGATGCACAAGATTGCATAAAAACCCTAATTGGACAAGAATAAGCCTAGGGAGGACGAAAATGTCCTAAATGTTCAACCAACTACACAAATGAACTAATTGGATGCACAAGGTTGGTTAAAACCCCTTATTGGACAAGAATAAGACTAGGGAGGATGAAAATGACCTAAATGTTTATCCAATGACACAAACACACCTATTGGATGCACAAGATTGGTTAAAAACCCTAATTGGACAAGAATAAGCCTAGGGAAGACGAAAATGACTTAAATGCGCATCCAATGACACAAATGAACTTATTGGATGCACAAGATTGGTTAAAAACCCTAATTGGACAAGAATAAGCCTAGGGAGGACGAAAATGACCTAAATGTTCATCCAATGACACAAATCAACTTATTGGATGCACATGATTGGTTAAAAACCCTAATTGGACAAGAATAAGCCTAGGGAGGACGAAAATGACCTAAATGTTCGTCCAATGACACAAACACACCTATTCGGTGCACAATATTGCATAAAAACCCTAATTGGACAAGAATAAGAATAAGGAGGACGAAGATGACCTAAATGTTCCTCCAATGACACAAATGAACTTATTGGATGCACAAGGTTGGTTAAAAACCCTAATTGGACAAGAATAAGCCTAGGGAGGACGAAAATGACATAAATGTTCAACCAATGACACAATTGAACTTATTGGATGCACAAGGTTGGTTACAAACCCTAATTGGACAAGAATAAGCCTAGGGAGGACGAAAATGACCTAAATGTTCGTCCAATGACACAAACACACATATTGGATGCACAAGATTGCATAAAAACCCTAATCTGACAAGAATAAGACTAGGGAGGACGAAAATGACCTAAATGTTCATCCAATGACACAAATCAACTTATTGGATGCACATGATTGGTTAAAAACCCAAATTGGACAAGAATAAGCCTAGGGAGGACGAAAATGACCTAAATTTTCGTCCAATGACACAAACACACCTATTGGATGCACAAGATTGCATAAAAACCCTAATAGGACTAGAATAAGACAAGGGAGGACGAAAATGACCTAAATGTTCCTCCAATGACACAAATGAACTTATTTGATGCACAAGATTGGCTAAAAACCCTAATTGGACAAGAATAAGACTAGGGAGGACGAAAATGACCTAAATGTTCATCCAATGACACAAATGAACTTATTGGATGCACAAGATTGGTTAAAAACCCTAATTGGACAAGAATTTACCTAGGGAGGAAGAAAAAAGACCTAAATGTTCATCCAATGACACAAATGAACTTATTGGATGCACAAGATTGGTTAAAAACCCTAATTGGACAAGAATAAGCATAGGGAGGACGAAAATGACCTAAATGTTCGTCCAATGACACAACACACCTATTGGATGCACAAGATTGCATAAAAACCCTAATTGGACAAGAATAAGACTAGGGAGGACGAAAATGACCTAAATGTTCCTCCAATGACACAAATGAACTTATTGGATGCACAAGGTTGGTTAAAAACCCTAATTGGACAAGAATAAGCCTAGGGAGGACGAAAATGACCTAAATGTCCCTCCAATGACACAAATGAACTTATTGGATGCACAAGATTGGCTAAAAACCCTAATTGGACAAGAATAAGCCTAGGGAGGACGAAAATGACCTAAATGTTCATCCAATGACACAAATGAACTTATTGGATGCATAAGATTGGTTAAAAACCCTAATTGGACAAGAATAAGCTTAGGGTGGACGAAAATGACCTAACTGTTCATCCAATGACACAAATGAACTTATTGGATCCACAAGATTGGTTAAAAACCCTAATTGGACAAGAATAAGACTAGGGAGGACGAAAATGACCTAAATGTTCATCCAATGACACAAATGAACTTATTGGATGCACAAGATTGGTTAAAAACCCTAATTGGACAAGAATAAGCCTAGGGAGGACGAATATGACCTAAATGTTTGTTCAATGACACAAACACACCTATTGGATGCACAAGATTGCATAAAAACCCTAATTGGACAAGAATAAGACTAGGGAGGACGAAAATGACCTAAATGTTCCTCCAATGACACAAACACACCTATTGGATGCACAAGATTGCACAAAAACCCTAATTGGACAAGAATAAGACTAGGGAGGACGAAAATGACCTAAATGTTCCTCCAATGACACAAATGAACTTATTGGATGCACAAGATTGGTTAAAAACCCTAATTGGACAAGAATAAGCCTAGGGAGGACGAAAATGACCTAAATGTTCGTCCAATGACACAAACACACCTATTAGATGCACAAGATTGCATAAAAACCCTAATTGGACAAGAATAAGACTAGGGAGGACGAAAATGACCTAAATGTTCCTCCAATGACACAAATGAACTTATTGGATGCACAAGGTTGGTTAAAAACCCTAATTGGACAAGAATAAGCCTAGGGAGGACGAAAATGACCTAAATGTTTATCTAATGACACAAATGAACTTATTGGATGCACAAGATTGGTCAAAAACCCTAATTGGACAATAATAAGCCTAGGGAGGAAGAAAATGACCTAAATGTTCAACCAATGACACAAATGAACTTATTGGATGCACAAGGTTGTTTAAAAACTCTAATTGGACAAGAATAAGCCTAGGGAGGACGAAAATGACCTAAATGTTCGTCCAATGACACAAACACACCTATTGGATGCACAAGATTGCATAAAACCCTAATTGGACAAGAGTAAGCCTAGGGATGACGAAAATGACTTAAATGTTCATCCAATGAAACAAATGAACTTATTGGTTGCACAAGATTGGTTAAAAACCCTAATTGGACAAGAATAAGCCTAGGGAGGACGAAAATGACCTAAATGTTCATCCAATGACACAAATGAACTTATTGGATGCACAAGATTGGTTAAAAACCCTAATTGGAATAGAATAAGCCTAGGGAGGATGAAAATGACCTAAATGTTCGTCCAATGACACAAACACACCTATTGGATGCACAAGATTGCATAAAAACCCTAATTGGACAAGAATAAGACTAGGGAGGACGAAAATGACCTAAATGTTCATCCAATGACACAAATGAACTTATTGGATGCACAAGATTGGTTAAAAACCCTAATTGGACAAGAATAAGCCTAGGGATGACGAAAATGACCTAAATGTTCGTCCAATGACACCAACACACCTATTGGATGCACAAGATTGCATAAAAACCCTAATTGGACAAGAATAAGACTAGGGAGGACGAAAATGACCTAAATGTTCATCAAATGACACAAATGAACTTATTGGATGCACAAGATTGGTTAAAAACCCTAATTGGACAAGAATAAGCCAAGGGATGACGAAAATGACCTAAATGTTCGTCCAATGACACCAACACACCTATTGGATGCACAAGATTGCATAAAAACCCTAATTGGACAAGAATAAGACTAGGGAGGACGAAAATGACCTAAATGTTCATCCAATGACACAAATGAACTTATTGGATGCACAAGATTGGTTAAAAACCCTAATTGGACAAGAATAAGCCTAGGGAGGACGAAAATGACCTAAATGTTCGTCCAATGACACAAACACACCTATTGGATGCACAAGATTGCATAAAAACCCTAATTGGACAAGAATAAGACTAGGGGGACGAAAATGACCTAAATGTTCAACCAAGGACACAAATGAACTTATTGGATGCACAAGATTGGTTAAAAACCCTAATTGGACAAGAATAAGCATAGGGAGGACAAAAATGACCTAAACGTTCATCCAATGACACAAACCCACATATTGGATGCAAAAGATTGCTTAAAACCCTAATTGGACAAGAATAAGACTAGGGAGGACGAAAATGACCTAAATGTTCATCCAATGACACAAATGAACTTATTGAATGCACAAGATTGGTTAAAAACCCTAATCGGACAAGAATAAGCCTAGGGAGGACAAAAATGACCTAAATGTTCTTCGAATGACACAAACACACCTATTGGATGCACAAGATTGCATAAAAACCCTAATTGGACAAGAATAAGACTAGGGAGGACGAAAATGACCTAAATGTTCCTCCAATGACACAAACACACCTATTGGATGCACAAGATTGCATAAAAACCCTAATTGGACAAGAATAAGACTAGGGAGGACGAAAATGACCTAAATGTTCATCCAATGACACAAATGAACTTATTGGATGCACAAGATTGGTTAAAAACCCTAATTGGACAAGAATAAGCCTAGTGAGGACGAAATTGACCTAAATGTTCGTCCAATGACACAAACACACCTATTGGATGCACAAGATTGCATAAAAACCGTAATTGGACAAGAATAAGACTAGGGAGGACGAAAATGACCTAAATGTTCATCCAATGACACAAATGAACTTATTGGATGCACAAGAATGGTTAAAAACCCTAATTGGACAAGAATAAGCCTAGGGAGGACGAAAATGATCTAAATGTTCATCCAATGACACAAATGAACTTATTGGATGCACAAGATTGGTTAAAAACCCTAATTGGACAAGAATAAGCATAGGGAGGACGAAAATGACCTAAATGTTCATCCAATGACACAAATGAACTTATTGTATGCACAAGATTGGTTAAAAACCCTAATTGGACAAGAATAAGCATAGGGAGGACGAAAATGACCTAAATGTTCATCCAATGACACAAACACACATATTGGATGCATAAGAATATTTAAAATACTAATTGCACAAGAATAAGACTAGGGATGACGAAAATGACCTAAATGTTCATCCAATGATACAAATGAACTTATTGGATGCACAAGATTGGTTAAAAACCCTAATTGGACAAGAATAAGCCTAGGGAGGACGAAAATGACCTAAATGTTCGTCCAATGACACAAACACACCTATTGGATGCACAAGATTGCATAAAAACCCTAATTGGACAAGAATAAGACTAGGGAGGACGAAAATGACCTAAATGTTCCTCCAATGACACAAATGAACTTATTGGATGCACAAGGTTGGTTAAAAACCCTAATTGGACAAGAATAAGCCTAGGGAGGACGAAAATGACCTAAATGTTCGTCCAATGACACAAGCACACCTATTGGATGCACAAGATTGCATAAAAACCCTAATTGGACAAGAATAAGACTAGGGAGGACGAAAATGACCTAAATGTTCATCCAATGACACAAATGAACTTATTGGATGCACAAGATTGGTTAAAAACCCTAATTTGACAAGAATAAGCCTAGGGAGGACGAAAATGACCTAAATGTTCATCCAATGACACAAATCAACTTATTGGATGCACATGATTGGCTAAAAACCCTAATTGGACAAGAATAAGCCTAGGGAGGACGAAAATGACCTAAATGTTCGTCCAATGACACAAACACACCTATTGGATGCACAAGATTGCATAAAAACCCTAATTGGACAATAATAAAACTAGGGAGGACGAAAATGACCTAAATGTTCATCGAATGGCACAAACGAACTTATTGGATGCACAAGATTGGTTCAAAACCCTAATTGGACAAGAATAACCATAGGGAGGACGAAAATGACCTAAATGTTCATCTAAAGACACAAATCAACTTATTGGAAGCACATGATTGGTTAAAAACCCTAATTGGACAAGAATAAGCCTAGGGAGGACGAAAATGACCTAAATGTTCCTCCAATGACACAAATGAACTTATTGGATGCACAAGGTGTGTTAAAAACCCTAATTGGACAAGAATAAGCCAAGGGAGGACGAAAATGACCTAAATGTTTGTCCAATGACACAAATACACCTATTGGATGCACAAGATTGCATAAAAACCCTAATTGGACAAGAATAAGACTAGGGAGGACGAAAATGACCTAAATGTTCCTCCAATGACTTAAATGAACTTATTGGATGCACAAGGTTGGTTAAAAACCCTAATTGGACAAGAATAAGCATAGGGAGGACGAAAATGACCTAAATGTTCATCCTATGACACAACACACCTATTGGATGCACAAGATTGCATAAAAACCCTAATTGGACAAGAATAAGACTAGGGAGGACGAAAATGACCTAAATGTTCCTCCAATGACACAAATGAACTTATTGGATGCACAAGGTTGGTTAAAAACCCTAATTGGACAAGAATAAGCCTAGGGAGGACGAAAATGTCCTCAATGTTCAACCAATTACACAAATGAACTTATTGGATGCACAAGGTTGGTTAAAACCCCTAATTGGACAAGAATAAGACTAGGGAGGACGAAAATGACCTAAATGTTTATCCAATGACACAAACACACATATTGGATGCACAAGATTGGTTAAAAACTCTAATTGGACAAGAATAAGCCTAGGGAAGACGAAAATGACTTAAATGTTCATCCAATGACACAAATGAACTTATTGGATGCACAAGATTGGTTAAAAACCCTAATTGGAAAAGAATAAGCCTAGGGAGGATGAAAATGACCTAAATGTTCATCCAATGACACAAACCAACTTATTTGATGCACATGATTGGTTAAAAACCCTAATTGGACAAGAATAAGCCTAGGGAGGACGAAAATGACCTAAATATTCGTCCAACGACACAAACACACCTATTGGATGCACAAGATTGCATAAAAACCCTAATTGGACAAGATTAAGACTAGGGAGGACGAAAATGACCTAAATGTTCATCCAATGACACAAATCAACTTATTGGATACACAAGATTGGTTAAAAACCCTAATTGGACATGAATAAGCCTAGGGAGGACGAAAATGACCTAAATGTTCGTCCAATGACACAAATACACCTATTGGATGCACAAGATTGCATGAAAACCATAATTAGACAAGAATAAGTCTAGGGAGGACGAAAATGACCTAAATGTTCCTCCAATGACACAAATGAACTTATTGGATGCACAAGGTTGGTTAAAAACCCTAATTGGACAAGAATAAGCCTAGGGAGGACGAAAATGACCTAAATGTTTGTCTAATGACACAAATGAACTTATTGGATGCACAAGGTTGGTTAAAAACCCTAATTGGACATGAATAAGCCTAAGGAGGACGAAAATCACCTAAATGTTCGTCCAATGACACAAACACACCTATTGGATGCACAAGATTGCATAAAAACCCTAATTGGACAAGAATAAGACTAGGGAGGACGAAAATGACCTAAATGTTCCTCCAATGACACAAATGAACTTATTGGATGCACAAGGTTGGTTAAAAACCCTAATTGGACAAGAATAAGCATAGGGAGGACGAAAATGTCCTAAATGTTCAACCAATTACACAAATGAACTTATTGGATGCACAAGGTTGGTTAAAACCCCTAATTGGACAAGAATAAGCATAGGGAGGACGAAAATGACCTAAATGTTCATCCAATGACACAAACACACATATTGGATTCACATGATTGCTTAAAACCCTAATTGGAAAAGAATAAGACTAGGGAGGATGAAAATGACCTAAATGTTCATCCAATGACACAAATGAACTTATTGGATGCACAAGATTGGTTAAAAACCCTAATTGGACAAGAATAAGCCTAGGGAGGAAGAAAAAAGACCTAAATGTTCATCCAATGACACAAATGAACTTATTGGATGCACAAGATTGGTTAAAAACCCTAATTGGACAAGAATAAGCATAGGGAGGACGAAAATGACCTAAATGTTCGTCCAATGACACAACACACCTATTGGATGCACAAGATTGCATAAAAACCCTAATTGGACAAGAATAAAACTAGGGAGGACGAAAATGACCTAAATGTTCCTCCAATGACACAAATGAACTTATTGGATGCACAAGGTTGGTTAAAAACCCTAATTGGACAAGAATAAGCCTAGGGAGGACGAAAATGTCCTAAATGTTCAACCAATTACACAAATGAACTTATTGGATGCACAAGGTTGGTTAAAACCCCTAATTGGACAAGAATAAGACTAGGGAGGACGAAAATGACCTAAATGTTTATCCAATGACACAAACACACCTATTGGATGCAAAAGATTGGTTAAAAACCCTAATCGGACAAGAATAAGCCTAGGGAAGACGAAAATGACTTAAATGCGCATCCAATGACACAAATGAACTTATTGGATGCACAAGATTGGTTAAAAACCCTAATTGGACAAGAATAAGCCTAGGGAGGACGAAAATGACCTAAATGTTCAACCAATGACACAATTGAACTTATTGGATGCACAAGGTTGGTTAAAAACCCTAATTGGACAAGAATAAGCCTAGGGAGGACGAAAATGACCTAAATGTTCGTCCAATGACACAAACACACCTATTGGATGCACAAGATTGCATAAAAACCCTAATTGGACAAGAATAAGACTAGGGAGGGCGAAAATGACGTAAATGTTCCTCCAATGACACAAATGAACTTATTGGATGCACAAGGTTGGTTAAAAACCCTAATTGGACAAGAATAAGCCTAGGGAGGACGAAAATGACCTAAATGTTCGTCCAATGACACAAAAACACCTATTGGATGCACAAGATTGCATAAAAACCCTAATTGGACAAGAATAAGACTAGGGAGGACGAAAATGACCTAAATGTTCCTCCAATGACACAAATGAACTTATTGGATGCACAAGGTTGGTTAAAAACCCTAATTGGACAAGAATAAGCCTAGGGAGGATGAAAATGACCTAAATGTTAAACCAATGACACAAATGAACTTATTGGATGCACAAGGTTGGTTAAAAACCCTAATTGGACAAGAATAAGCTTAGGGAGGACGAAAATGACCTAAATGTTCGTCCAATGACACAAACACACCTATTGGATGCACAAGATTGCATAAAAACCCTAATTGGACAACAGTAAGACTAGGGAGGACGAAAATGACCTAAATGTTCCTCCAATGACACAAACACACCTATTGGATGCACAAGATTGCATAAAAACCCTAATTCGACAAGAATAAGACTAGGGAGGACGAAAATGACCTAAATGTTCATCCGATGACACAAATGAACTTATTGGATGCACAAGATTGGTTAAAAACCCTAATTGGACAAGAATAAGCATAGGGAGGACGAAAATGACCTAAATGTTCGTCCAATGACACAAACACACCTATTGGATGCACAAGATTGCATAAAAACCCTAATTGGACAAGAATAAGCATAGGGAGGACGAAAATGACCTAAATGTTCATCCAATGACACAAATGAACTTATTGGATACACAAGATTGGTTAAAAACCCTAATTGGACAAGAATAAGCCTAGGGAGGACGAAAATGACCTAAATGTTCGTCCAATGACACAAATGAACTTATTGGATGCACAAGATTGGTTAAAAACCCTAATTGGACAAGAATAGGCCAAGGGAGGACGAAAATGACCTAAATGTTCATCCAATGACACAAATGAACTTATTGGATGCACAAGATTGGTTAAAAACCCTAATTGGACAAGAATAAGCCTAGGGAGGACGAAAATGACCTAAATGTTTGTCCAATGACACAAATACACCTATTGGATGCACAAGATTGCATAAAAACCCTAATTGGACAAGAATAAGACTAGGGAGGACGAAAATGACCTAAATGTTCCTCCAATAACTTAAATGAACTTATTGGATGCACAAGGTTGGTTAAAAACCCTAATTGGACAAGAATAAGCCTAGGGAGGACGAAAATGACCTAAATGTTCGTCTAATGACACAAATGAACTTATTGGATGCACAAGGTTGGTTAAAAACCCTAATTGGACAAGAATAAGCATAGGGAGGACGAAAATGACCTAAATGTTCATCCAATGACACAACACACCTATTGGATGCACAAGATTGCATAAAAACCCTAATTGGACAAGAATAAGACTAGGGAGGACGAAAATGACCTAAATGTTCCTCCAATGACACAAATGAACTTATTGGATGCACAAGGTTGGTTAAAAACCCTAATTGGAGAAGAATAAGCCTAGGGAGGACGAAAATGTCCTAAATGTTCAACCAATTACACAAATGAACTTATTGGATGCACAAGGTTGGTTAAAACCCCTAATTGGACAAGAATAAGACTAGGGAGGACGAAAATGACCTAAATGTTTATCCAATGACACAAACACACCTATTGGATGCACAAGATTGGTTAAAAACCCTAATTGGACAAGAATAAGCCTAGGGAAGACGAAAATGACTTAAATGTTCATCCAATGACACAAATGAACTTATTGGATGCACAAGATTGGTTAAAAACCCTAATTGGAAAAGAATAAGCCTAGGGAGGATGAAAATGACCTAAATGTTCATCCAATGACACAAACCAACTTATTTGATGCACATGATTGGTTAAAAACCCTAATTGGACAAGAATAAGCCTAGGGAGGACGAAAATGACCTAAATGTTCGTCCAACGACACAAACACACCTATTGGATGCACAAGATTGCATAAAAACCCTAATTGGACAAGATTAAGACTAGGGAGGACGAAAATGACCTAAATGTTCATCCAATGACACAAATGAACTTATTGGATACACAAGATTGGTTAAAAACCCTAATTGGACAAGAATAAGCCTAGGGAGGACGAAAATGACCTAAATGTTCGTCCAATGACACAAATACACCTATTGGATGCACAAGATTGCATAAAAACCCTAATTGGACAAGAATAAGACTAGGGAGGACGAAAATGACCTAAATGTTCCTCCAATGACACAAATGAACTTATTGGATGCACAAGGTTGATTAAAAACCCTAATTGGACAAGAATAAGCCAAGGGAGGACGAAAATGACCTAAATGTTCAACCAATGACACAATTGAACTTATTGGATGCACATGATTGGTTAAAAACCCTAATTGGACAAGAATAAGCCTAGGGGGGACGAAAATGACCTAAATGTTCGTCCAATGACACAAACACACCTATTCGATGCACAAGATTGCATAAAAACCCTAATTGGACAAGAATAAGACTAGGGAGGACGAAAATGACCTAAATGTTCCTCGAACGACACAAACACACCTACTGGATGCACAAGATTGCATAAAAACCCTAATAGGACAAGAATAAGACTAGGGAGAACGAAAATGACCTAAATGTTCATCCAATGGCACAAATGAACTTATTGGATGCACAAGATTGGTTAAAAACCCTAATTGGACAAGAATAAGTATAGGGAGGACGAAAATGACCTAAATGTTCATCCAATGACACAAATCAACTTATTGGATGCACATGATTGGTTAAAAACCGTAATTGGACAAGAATAAGCCTAGGGAGGACGAAAATGACCTAAATGTTCCTCCAATGACACAAATGAACTTATTGGATGCACAAGGTGTGTTAAAAACCCTAATTGGACAAGAATAAGCCTAGGGAGGACGAAAATGACCTAAATGTTCGTCCAATGACACAAATACACCTATTGGATGCACAAGATTGCATAAAAACCCTAATTGGACAAGAATAAGACTAGGGAGGACGAAAATGACCTAAATGTTCCTCCAATGACACAAACACACCTATTGGATGCACAAGATTGCATAAAAACCCTAATAGGACAAGAATAAGACTAGGGAGGACGAAAATGACCTAAATGTTCATCGAATGGCACAAATGAACTTATTGGATGCACAAGATTGGTTAAAAACCCTAATTGGACAAGAATAAGCATAGGGAGGACGAAAATGACCTAAATGTTCATCCAAAGACACAAATCAACTTATTGGAAGCACATGATTGGTTAAAAACCCTAATTGGACAAGAATAAGCCTAGGGAGGACGAAAATGACCTAAATGTTCCTCCAATGACACAAATGAACTTATTGGATGCACAAGGTGTGTTAAAAACCCTAATTGGACAAGAATAAGCCTAGGGAGGACGAAAATGACCTAAATGTTCGTCCAATGACACAAACACACCTATTGGATGCACAAGATTGCATAAAAACCCTAATTGGACAATAATAAAACTAGGGAGGACGAAAATGACCTAAATGTTCATCGAATGGCACAAATGAACTTATTGGATGCACAAGATTGGTTCAAAACCCTAATTGGACAAGAATAAGCATAGGGAGGACGAAAATGACCTAAATGTTCATCTAAAGACACAAATCAACTTATTGGAAGCACATGATTGGTTAAAAACCCTAATTGGACAAGAATAAGCCTAGGGAGGACGAAAATGACCTAAATGTTCCTCCAATGACACAAATGAACTTATTGGATGCACAAGGTGTGTTAAAAACACTAATTGGACAAGAATAAGCCTAGGGAGGACGAAAATGACCTAAATGTTTGTCCAATGACACAAATACACCTATTGGATGCACAAGATTGCATAAAAACCCTAATTGGACAAGAATAAGACTAGGGAGGACGAAAATGACCTAAATGTTCCTCCAATGACTTAAATGAACTTATTGGATGCACAAGGTTGGTTAAAAACCCTAATTGGACAAGAATAAGCCTAGGGAGGACGAAAATGACCTAAATGTTTGTCTAATGACACAAATGAACTTATTGGATGCACAAGGTTGGTTAAAAACCCTAATTGGACAAGAATAAGCCTAAGGAGGACGAAAATCACCTAAATGTTCGTCCAATGACACAAACACACCTATTGGATGCACAAGATTGCATAAAAACCCTAATTGGACAAGAATAAGACTAGGGAGGACGAAAATGACCTAAATGTTCCTCCAATGACACAAATGAACTTATTGGATGCACAAGGTTGGTTAAAAACCCTAATTGGACAAGAATAAGCATAGGGAGGACGAAAATGTCCTAAATGTTCAACCAATTACACAAATGAACTTATTGGATGCACAAGGTTGGTTAAAACCCCTAATTGGACAAGAATAAGCATAGGGAGGACGAAAATGACCTAAATGTTCATCCAATGACACAAACACACATATTGGATTCACATGATTGCTTAAAACCCTAATTGGAAAAGAATAAGACTAGGGAGGACGAAAATGACCTAAATGTTCATCCAATGACACAAATGAACTTATTGGATGCACAAGATTGGTTAAAAACCCTAATTGGACAAGAATAAGCCTAGGGAGGAAGAAAAAAGACCTAAATGTTCATCCAATGACACAAATGAACTTATTGGATGCACAAGATTGGTTAAAAACCCTAATAGGACAAGAATAAGCATAGGGAGGACGAAAATGACCTAAATGTTCGTCCAATGACAAACACACCTATTGGATGCACAAGATTGCATAAAAACCCTAATTGGACAAGAAGAAGACTAGGGAGGACGAAAATGACCTAAATGTTCCTCCAATGACACAAATGAACTTATTGGATGCACAAGGTTGGTTAAAAACCCTAATTGGACAAGAATAAGCCTAGGGAGGACGAAAATGACCTAAATGTTCGTCCAATGACACAAACACACCTATTGGATGCACAAGGTTGCATAAAAACCCTAGTTGGACAAGAATAAGACTAGGGAGGATGAAAATGGCCTAAATGTTCATCCAATAACACAAATGAACTTATTGGATCCAGAAGATTGGTTAAAAACCCTAATTGGAAAAGAATAAGCCTAGGGAGGACCAAAATGACCTAAATGTTCGTCCAATGACACAAACAGACCTATTGGATGCACAAGATTGCATAAAAACCCTAATTGGACAAGAATAAGACTAGGGAGGACGAAAATGACCTAAATGTTCCTCCAATGACACAAATGAACTTATTGGATGCACAAGGTTGGTTAAAAACCCTAATTGGACAAGAATAAGCCTAGGGAGGACGAAAATGACCTAAATGTTCGTCCAATGACACAAACACACCTATTGGATGCACAGGATTGCCTAATAACCCTAATTGGACAAGAATAAGCCTAGGGAGGACGAAAATGACCTAAATGTTCGTCCAATGACACAAACACACCTATAGGATGCATAAGATTGCATAAAAACCCTAATTGGACAAGAACAAGCCTAGGGAGGACGAAAATGACCTAAATGTTCATCCAATGACACAAATGAACTTATTGGATGCACAAGATTGGTTAAAAACCCTAATTGGACAAGAATAAGCATAGAGAGGACTTAAATGACCTAAATGTTCATCCAATGACACAAATGAACTTATTGGATGCACAAGATTGGTTAAAAACCCTAATTGGACAAGAATAAGCATAGGGAGGACGAAAATGACCTAAATGTTCGTCCAATGACACAAACACACCTATTGGATGCACAAGATTGCATAAAAACCCTAATTGGACAAGAATAAGACTAGGGAGGACGAAAATAACCTAAATGTTCCTCCAATAACACAAACACACCTATTGGATGCACAAGATTGCATAAAAACCCTAATTCGACAAGAATAAGACTAGGGAGGACGAAAATGACCTAAATGTTCCTCCAATGACACAAACACACCTATTGGATGCACAAGATTGCATAAAAACCCTAATTTGACAAGAATAAGACTAGGGAGGACGTAAATGACCTAAATGTTCCACCAATGACACAAATGAACTTATTGGATGCACAAGGTTGGTTAAAAACCCTAATTGGACAATAATAAGACTAGGGAGGACGAAAATGACCTAAATGTTCATCCAATGACACAAATGAACTTATTGGATGCACAAGATTGGTTAAAAACCCTAATTGGACAAGAATAAGCCTAGGGAGGACGAAAATGACCTAAATGTTCGTGCAATGACACAAATGAACTTATTGGATGCACAAGAATGGTTAAAAACCCTAATTGGACAAGAATAAGCCTAGGGAGAACGAAAATGACCTAAATGTTCGTCCAATGACACATACACACCTATTGGATGCACAAGATTGCATAAAAACCCTAATTGGACAAGAATAAGACTAGGGAGGACGAAAATGACCTAAATGTTCCTCCAATGACACAAATGAACTTATTGGATGCACAAGGTTGGTTAAAAACCCTAATTGGACAAGAATAAGCCTAGGGAGGACGAAAATGTCCTAAATGTTCAACCAATTACACAAATGAACTTATTGGATGCACAAGGTTGGTTAAAACCCCTAATTGGACAAGAATAAGACTAGGGAGGACGAAAATGACCTAAATGTTTATCCAATGACACAAACACACCTATTGGATGCACAAGATTGGTTAAAAACCCTAATTGGACAAGAATAAGCCTAGGGAAGATGAAAATGACTTAAATGTTCATCCAATGACACAAATGAACTTATTGGATGCACAAGATTGGTTAAAAACCCTAATTGGAAAAGAATAAGCCTAGGGAGGATGAAAATGACCTAAATGTTCATCCAATGACACAAACCAACTTATTTGATGCACATGATTGGTTAAAAACCCTAATTGGACAAGAATAAGCCTAGGGAGGACGAAAATGACCTAAATATTCGTCCAACGACACAAACACACCTATTGGATGCACAAGATTGCATAAAAACCCTAATTGGACAAGATTAAGACTAGGGAGGACGAAAATGACCTAAATGTTCATCCAATGACACAAATCAACTTATTGGATACACAAGATTGGTTAAAAACCCTAATTGGACATGAATAAGCCTAGGGAGGACGAAAATGACCTAAATGTTCGTCCAATGACACAAATACACCTATTGGATGCACAAGATTGCATGAAAACCATAATTAGACAAGAATAAGTCTAGGGAGGACGAAAATGACCTAAATGTTCCTCCAATGACACAAATGAACTTATTGGATGCACAAGGTTGGTTAAAAACCCTAATTGGACAAGAATAAGCCTAGGGAGGACGAAAATGACCTAAATGTTTGTCTAATGACACAAATGAACTTATTGGATGCACAAGGTTGGTTAAAAACCCTAATTGGACATGAATAAGCCTAAGGAGGACGAAAATCACCTAAATGTTCGTCCAATGACACAAACACACCTATTGGATGCACAAGATTGCATAAAAACCCTAATTGGACAAGAATAAGACTAGGGAGGACGAAAATGACCTAAATGTTCCTCCAATGACACAAATGAACTTATTGGATGCACAAGGTTGGTTAAAAACCCTAATTGGACAAGAATAAGCATAGGGAGGACGAAAATGACCTAAATGTTCATCCAATGACACAAACACACATATTGGATGCACAAGATTGCATAAAAACCCTAATTGGACAAGAATAAGCCTAGGGAGGACGAAAATGACCTAAATGTTCCTCCAATGACACAAATGAACTTATTGGATGCACAAGGTTGGTTAAAAACCCTAATTGGACAAGAATAAGCCTAGGGAGGACGAAAATGTCCTAAATGTTCAACCAATTACACAAATGAACTTATTGGATGCACAAGGTTGGTTAAAACCCCTAATTGGACAAGAATAAGACTAGGGAGGACGAAAATGACCTAAATGTTCGTCCAATGACACAAACACACCTATTGGATGCACAAGATTGCATAAAAACCCTAATTGGACAAGAATAAGACTAGGGAGGACGAAAATGACCTAAATGTTCCTCCAATGACACAAATGAACTTATTGGATGCACAAGGTTGGTTAATAACCCTAATTGCACAAGAATAAGCCTAGAGAGGACGAAAATGACCTAAATGATCGTCCAATGACACAAACACACCTATTGGATGCACAAGATTGAATAAAATCCCTAATTGGACAAGAATAAGACTAGGGAGGACGAAAATGACCTAAATGTTCGTCCAATGACACAAACACACCTATTGGATGCACAAGATTGCATAAAAACCCTAATTGGACAAGAATAAGACTAGGGAGGGCGAAAATGACCTAAATGTTCCTCCAATGACACAAATGAACTTATTGGATGCACAAGATTGGTTAAAAACCCTAATTGGAAAAGAATCAGCCTAGGGAGGACGAAAATGACCTAAATGTTCAACCAATGACAAAAACGAACTTATTGGATGCACAAGGTTGATTAAAAACCCTAATTGGACAAGAATAAGCCTAGGGAGGACGAAAATGACCTAAATGTTCGTCCAATGACACAAACACACCTATTGGATGCACAAGATTGCATAAAAACCCTAATTGGACAAGAATAAGACTAGGGAGGACGAAAATGACCTAAATGTTCCTCCAATGACACAAATGAACTTATTGGATGCACAAGGTTGGTTAAAAACCCTAATTGCACAAGAATAAGCCTGGAGAGGACGAAAATGACCAAAATGATCGTCCAATGACACAAACACACCTATTGGATGCACAAGATTGAATAAAATCCTTAATTGGACAAGAATAAGACTTGGGAGGACGAAAATGACCTAAATGTTCCTCCAATGACACAAACACACCTATTGGATGCACAAGATTGCATAAAAACCCTAATTGGACAAAAATAAGACTAGGGAAGGCGAAAATGACCTAAATGTTCCTCCAATGACAAAAACACACCTATTGGATGCACAAGATTGGTTAAAAACCCTAATTGGACAAGAATAAGGCTAGGGAAGACGAAAATGACCTAAATGTTCGTCCAATGACACAAACACACCTATTGGATGCACAAGATTGCATAAAAACCATAATTGGACAAGAATAAGACTAGGGAGGACGAAAATGACCTAAATGTTCCTCCAATGACACAAATGAACTTATTGGATGCACAAGGTTGATTAAAAACCCTAATTGGACAAGAATAAGCCTAGGGAGGACGAAAATGACCTAAATGTTCAACCAATGACACAATTGAACTTATTGGATGCACATGATTGGTTAAAAACCCTAATTGGACAAGAATAAGCCTAGGGGGGACGAAAATGACCTAAATGTTCGTCCAATGACACAAACACACCTATTCGATGCACAAGATTGCATAAAAACCCTAATTGGACAAGAATAAGACTAGGGAGGACGAAAATGACCTAAATGTTCCTCGAACGACACAAACACACCTACTGGATGCACAAGATTGCATAAAAACCCTAATAGGACAAGAATAAGACTAGGGAGGACGAAAATGACCTAAATGTTCATCCAATGGCACAAATGAACTTATTGGATGCACAAGATTGGTTAAAAACCCTAATTGGACAAGAATAAGTATAGGGAGGACGAAAATGACCTAAATGTTCATCCAATGACACAAATCAACTTATTGGATGCACATGATTGGTTAAAAACCGTAATTGGACAAGAATAAGCCTAGGGAGGACGAAAATGACCTAAATGTTCCTCCAATGACACAAATGAACTTATTGGATGCACAAGGTGTGTTAAAAACCCTAATTGGACAAGAATAAGCCTAGGGAGGACGAAAATGACCTAAATGTTCGTCCAATGACACAAATACACCTATTGGATGCACAAGATTGCATAAAAACCCTAATTGGACAAGAATAAGACTAGGGAGGACGAAAATGACCTAAATGTTCCTCCAATGACACAAACACACCTATTGGATGCACAAGATTGCATAAAAACCCTAATAGGACAAGAATAAGACTAGGGAGGACGAAAATGACCTAAATGTTCATCGAATGGCACAAATGAACTTATTGGATGCACAAGATTGGTTAAAAACCCTAATTGGACAAGAATAAGCATAGGGAGGACGAAAATGACCTAAATGTTCATCCAAAGACACAAATCAACTTATTGGAAGCACATGATTGGTTAAAAACCCTAATTGGACAAGAATAAGCCTAGGGAGGACGAAAATGACCTAAATGTTCCTCCAATGACACAAATGAACTTATTGGATGCACAAGGTGTGTTAATAACCCTAATTGGACAAGAATAAGCCTAGGGAGGACGAAAATGACCTAAATGTTTGTCCAATGACACAAATACACCTATTGGATGCACAAGATTGCATAAAAACCCTAATTGGACAAGAATAAGACTAGGGAGGACGAAAATGACCTAAATGTTCCTCCAATGACTTAAATGAACTTTTTGGATGCACAAGGTTGGTTAAAAACCCTAATTGGACAAGAATAAGCCTAGGGAGGACGAAAATGACCAAAATGTTCGTCTAATGATACAAATGAACTTATTGGATGCACAAGGTTGGTTAAAAACCCTAATTGGACAAGAATAAGCATAGGGAGGACGAAAATGACCTAAATGTTCATCCTATGACACAACACACCAATTGGATGCACAAGATTGCATAAAAACCCTAATTGGACAAGAATAAGACTAGGGAGGACGAAAATGACCTAAATGTTCCTCCAATGACACAAATGAACTTATTGGATGCACAAGGTTGGTTAAAAACCCTAATTGGACAAGAATAAGCCTAGGGAGGACGAAAATGTCCTAAATGTTCAACCAATTACACAAATGAACTTATTGGATGCACAAGGTTGGTTAAAACCCCTAATTGGACAAGAATAAGACTAGGGAGGACGAAAATGACCTAAATGTTTATCCAATGACACAAACACACCTATTGGATGCACAAGATTGGTTAAAAACCCTAATTGGACAAGAATAAGCCTAGGGAAGACGAAAATGACTTAAATGTTCATCCAATGACACAAATGAACTTATTGGATGCACAAGATTGGTTAAAAACCCTAATTGGAAAAGAATAAGCCTAGGGAGGATGAAAATGACCTAAATGTTCATCCAATGACACAAACCAACTTATTTGATGCACATGATTGGTTAAAAACCCTAATTGGAAAAGAATAAGCCTAGGGAGGACGAAAATGACCTAAATGTTCGTCCAACGACACAAACACACCTATTGGATGCACAAGATTGCATAAAAACCCTAATTGGACAAGATTAAGACTAGGGAGGACGAAAATGACCTAAATGTTCATCCAATGACACAAATGAACTTATTGGATACACAAGATTGGTTAAAAACCCTAATTGGACAAGAATAAGCCTAGGGAGGACGAAAATGACCTAAATGTTCGTCCAATGACCAAATACACCTATTGGATGCACAAGATTGCATAAAAACCATAATTAGACAAGAATAAGTCTAGGGAGGACGAAAATGACCTAAATGTTCCTCCAATGACTTAAATGAACTTATTGGATGCACAAGGTTGGTTAAAAACCCTAATTGGACAAGAATAAGCCTAGGGAGGACGAAAATGACCTAAATGTTCGTCTAATGACACAAATGAACTTATTGGATGCACAAGGTTGGTTAAAAACCCTAATTGGACAAGAATAAGCCTAGGGAGGACGAAAATGACCTAAATATTCGTCCAACGACACAAACACACCTATTGGATGCACAAGATTGCATAAAAACCCTAATTGGACAAGATTAAGACTAGGGAGGACGAAAATGACCTAAATGTTCATCCAATGACACAAATGAACTTATTGGATACACAAGATTGGTTAAAAACCCTAATTGGACATGAATAAGCCTAGGGAGGACGAAAATGACCTAAATGTTCGTCCAATGACACAAATACACCTATTGGATGCACAAGATTGCATAAAAACCATAATTAGACAAGAATAAGTCTAGGGAGGACGAAAATGACCTAAATGTTCCTCCAATGACACAAATGAACTTATTGGATGCACAAGGTTGGTTAAAAACCCTAATTGGACAAGAATAAGCCTAGGGAGGACGAAAATGACCTAAATGTTTGTCTAATGACACAAATGAACTTATTGGATGCACAAGGTTGGTTAAAAACCCTAATTGGACAAGAATAAGCCTAAGGAGGACGAAAATCACCTAAATGTTCGTCCAATGACACAAACACACCTATTGGATGCACAAGATTGCATAAAAACCCTAATTGGACAAGAATAAGACTAGGGAGGACGAAAATGACCTAAATGTTCCTCCAATGACACAAATGAACTTATTGGATGCACAAGGTTGGTTAAAAACCCTAATTGGACAAGAATAAGCATAGGGAGGACGAAAATGTCCTAAATGTTCAACCAATTACACAAATGAACTTATTGGATGCACAAGGTTGGTTAAAACCCCTAATTGGACAAGAATAAGCATAGGGAGGACGAAAATGACCTAAATGTTCATCCAATGACACAAACACACATATTGGATTCACATGATTGCTTAAAACCCTAATTGGAAAAGAATAAGACTAGAGAGGACGAAAATGACCTAAATGTTCATCCAATGACACAAATGAACTTATTGGATGCACAAGATTGGTTAAAAACCCTAATTGGACAAGAATAAGCCTAGGGAGGAAGAAAAAAGACCTAAATGTTCATCCAATGACACAAATGAACTTATTGGATGCACAAGATTGGTTAAAAACCCTAATAGGACAAGAATAAGCATAGGGAGGACGAAAATGACCTAAATGTTCGTCCAATGACAAACACACCTATTGGATGCACAAGATTGCATAAAAACCCTAATTGGACAAGAATAAGACTAGGGAGGACGAAAATGACCTAAATGTTCCTCCAATGACACAAATGAACTTATTGGATGCACAAGGTTGGTTAAAAACCCTAATTGGACAAGAATAAGCCTAGGGAGGACGAAAATGTCCTAAATGTTCAACCAATTACACAAATGAACTAATTGGATGCACAAGGTTGGTTAAAACCCCTTATTGGACAAGAATAAGACTAGGGAGGACGAAAATGACCTAAATGTTTATCCAATGACACAAACACACCTATTGGATGCACAAGATTGGTTAAAAACCCTAATTGGACAAGAATAAGCTTAGGGAAGACGAAAATGACTTAAATTCGCATCCAATGACACAAATGAACTTATTGGATGCACAAGATTGGTTAAAAACCCTAATTGGACAAGAATAAGGCTAGGGAGGACGAAAATGACTTAAATGTTCATCCAATTACACAAATGAACTTATTGGATGCACAAGGTTGGTTAAAACCCCTAATTGGACAAGAATAAGCATAGGGAGGACGAAAATGACCTAAATGTTCATCCAATGACACAAACACATATATTGGATTCACATGATTGCTTAAAACCCTAATTGGAAAAGAATAACACTAGGGAGGACGAAAATGACCTAAATGTTCATCCAATGACACAAATGAACTTGTTGGATGCACAAGATTGGTTAAAAACCCTAATTGGACAAGAATAAGCCTAGGGAGGAAGAAAAAAGACCTAAATGTTCATCTAATGACACAAATGAACTTATTGGATGCACAAGATTGGTTAAAAACCCTAATTGGACAAGAATAAGCATAGGGAGGACGAAAATGACCTAAATGTTCGTCCAATGAAACAAAAACACCTATTGGATGCACAAGATTGCATAAAAACCCTAATTGGACAAGAATAAGCCTTGGGAGGACGAAAATGTCCTAAATGTTCAACCAATTACACAAATGAACTAATTGGATGCACAAGGTTGGTTAAAACCCCTAATTGGACAAGAATAA